>OX384032.1:25607757-26215257 GCA_947534325.1 Agonum fuliginosum
CCCTGGTGGAATGAAGAGCTCACAATAATGAGGAAAAAGGTCAATGCACTAAGGAGAAGATACCAAAGAACAAAGAATAATGAGGTGATCAGAGAAGAAAGAAAGAAATATTACGAAAAGGAGAAAGCTATGTACAAACAAAAAATTAATAAAAGTAAAATAGACTCATGGAAAGAATATTGCAACTTAACAAATAAAACCAACCCATGGAATGCTGTTTATAAAATAGCAGCTGGAAAAACAAAACGCAATTTAACTTTAACTACAATCAAGGACGAAAATGGACAATACACAACAGACACGAAAAGTACACTGGAACTGATGATGAATGAGTTTGTACCAGAAGACAGAGAATCAGATGACAGTGAATATCACAAACAAATAAGGAACGAAATCAAAGAACCTGTGAATACAACATACGACCACGAAATACAGGAAGAAGAACTGGGAACAATCCTTAAAAACATGAACCCAAAAAAGGCCCCTGGAGAAGACGGTGTTACAAGCTCTATATTGCTAAGAGTGTTTAGTACATATCCACTTTTTATAACAGAAGTATATAATCAATGCCTACAAAGAGCGCATTTTCCTGGAGAATGGAAGAAAGCTATAATCATACCAATAGTTAAACCAGGCAAAGAAAATTCAAGCGAACCATCCAAATACAGGCCTATAAGCTTATTAAACGTTGGTGGAAAAGTTCTAGAAAAATTAATGATTAATAGAATTATGAATTACATGCATTCAAACGAATTACTAAACAAAAATCAATTTGGATTTATACAAAATAAAGGTACTACTGATGCTATAATAGAGTTGATGGAATATGTCACACAAAACTTCAAAGATAAAAGGATAGTAGTTATGGTAAGCCTAGATGTTAAAGGAGCATTCAATGCAGCATGGTGGCCGGCCATAATAAAAGCTATGAAAGATCTCAAATGTCCCAGAAACCTTTATGAGTTGGCGAAAAAATACTTCGAAAATAGAGAAGCAGCATTAGAAGTAAACGGAATTAAGGTCCTGAAAGCAGTAAATCGAGGATGCCCACAAGGCTCATGCAGTGGACCAGGTTTTTGGAATCTACAATACAATTCTTTACTAAATCTGGAATTCAAGAGAAGCACTAAGGCTATAGCATTTGCCGATGATTTAATTATTCTCGCTAGCGGGAGAACAGTAGCAGCAGCAGAAAACAGTGCAAATATAGAGCTGCAAAAGGTTACATCTTGGGAAACTCAAAACAAAATAACGTTCAACGAAACGAAATCACAAGTAATGCTTGTAACAAGAGCTACATCAAAAGTAAATAAAACCATTAAAATATTCCTCAAAAACGAAATATTGAAACAAGTGCAAAAAATAAAATATTTGGGGATAATATTAGATAACAAATTTCTTTTCAATGAACATGTACAGTATGTAACGGAGAAATGCTGCACATTAATACATACACTGTCAAAGTCAGCAAAAACCACATGGGGCATCAGACAGGAGGCACTAGAGATAATTTACAAAGGCGCAATACTACCCATACTGTCATATGGAGTGACAGCCTGGAAAACCGCATTACAAAAGAAAGCCAATCAGAAAAAGATAAATAGAGTGCAGAGATTAATAAACATAAAAATAATAAAAGGTTATCGAACGATATCATACGAAGCGTCATGCATCTTGGCAGGAAACACACCGATAATATTAAAGTTAGAAGAAATCGCAAGAATACATGAAAGGCTCAAAATAAATGAAGACAGAGGAACAGCAGAAGCTACAGATAGGAAAAGACAAATACGTCGCGAAGAAGAAGATACTAGCGTTGAAAAGTGGCAGTGCAGGTGGCAAAACTGTGAGAAAGGAAGCACTACGAAAATGTTTTTTCCAAGTGTAAGACTTAGATTAAACATAAACTTAACCCTAGACCGGAATGTAACAATAATTCTTAGTGGACATGGTAAAATTAAAAGTTATTTTTACAAATTTAAAATTGCTGATAATCCAGAGTGTAAGTGTGGTGCGGAAAACCAAACAGTTACTCATCTAATATATGATTGCGTATTGCTTGATGAACAAAGACTTAAGCTGAAAGACAATATTATAAATAACCAAGGAAGTTGGCCCACAGTTCAAAATGACCTAATAGAGAAACATTTGATATATTTTGTTAAATTTGTTAATGATATAGACTTTGAAAAACTACTGTAATAAGATAAAATTATTTATATGTTATACTAGCATTTAAATGAAATAACAATTAGTGAATAAGGAATGAAATAACAATTATTGAAATGAAGTACTTACGAAATGAACTGTTGTGATATAAACAATTGTAATATGGTAGATTTATGCATGTAATGTATTTTTATGGAACATGCTGGATAAATAAGTTAATAAAAAAAAAAAAAAACACACACACAGACACACACACACACACAGACACACACACACACAGACACACAGACACGCAGACACACAGATACACAGACACACAGACACACACACACACACACACACACACACACACACACACATACACATACACATACACATACACATACACATACACATACACATACACATACACATACACATACACATACACATACACATACACATACACATACACATACACATACACATACACATACACATACACATACACATACACATACACATACACATACACATACACATACACATACACATACACATACACATACACATACACATACACACACACACACACACACACACACACACACACACACACACACACACACACACACACACACACACACACACACACACACACACACACACACACACACACACACACACACACACACACACACACATCATCGCGAAATTATCAAAATCGTGTTCTAGGGACCTCAAAACGTGCTTATCCATTGAAAACTCACTATCGAAATTTTAGCATGATTACAATACCTCTCTTACAGATATGAGTGGCGAGAGGTAAAAATGCCTCATTTGCTTACAATTTTTTAAAATTACTTTCAAATAGTTTAGAAACAGTACACAAAATTTTCACTAACTTATTTTTAAAGGTTTATAGGAAATATTAATACAAGTTCTACGAATTTTTCATCATTTTATCATATAGTTTAAAGAATTCAAAACAAAAAAATAGTGAATTGCCATAAGGATCCATGTAAAACGAGCGTAACTTCAACATTCAATTAATCAAAAACCGGACAGAATCTTAATAGTGTAATAAAGGCACTGTATAAATTTCAGACTTTCATCATCATTTTAAAATATGGTCACCAACAATCAATAATGTAAGAAAAATCCTTTACGTTCCAAATATCATTTTTCAACAGTACCTATAGCTACTTAAAATCTATTAAGTACAGTACAAAGTTCAATTTATTTCTAAAAATAAGAAAATCGTCTGTCGTCATCCACCTAGTCAGTAATTTTCGTGCACGGCTAAAGCTTTCTATAAGATTATTCCCAAATTACGTAAAGTCTGTGTTTCATTTCCTAGTAGTTTCTCTGATTAGCAACCAATACACGAACACATATCCCCACCCCCATCTTATGTAAATTGGCACGTGCAATCTGGAACTGGAAGGCGGCAATATAACCACTGAACCACCCATACTCACTTGCGATACACATTTCTACAACATACGCTACATCTCTCAAACAAGAGTTGCAGAAATGCAATGAAATGTTCGAATACGGAAACCAGTGTTATTACGTTTGTTACTGCGATTTACGGTTATAATTTTCCACTTGAGACATAATAAAGCTGAATAAAAAAACGTATAAATTTACTTCCGGCCCTATTCTATAAAATATTTTCGGCAAAAGACTTGTCGCAGACGATAGATTACCGGAATGGGTTAAAAATATAAATTATATAGTAGACTTGGTACTTAGGTACTATAATATTTTCATATATTTACACGCACAATGGAAAGAAGTCTTGAAAAATGGTCACTACAACGAGTACTCAGTTATGTCGAATATCTTTCTTGCATTATTACGAATGCGCAGCACTCGTGATATTCACAAACACAAGGAACATAAAGATACATTCACAAATCAAAATTAGTTTTAGTTTTATGTTTTACGTTTTTGTTTTAATGACCTTGCGAACATGTAATCTTATGCAACCATTCAGAAATCAGTATTTAGTTTTGGTTTTAACACAGAAGATTGCAAACTCCAATCTTCAGTCTCGGGTTCAATTCCCGGTGGTGGTCATGATTTTTCGAACATTGTCATATTCATCTATGTACTAAACATTGATCGCAGCACATCAAATTTACAACTCCAATCTTATGTTTAGTTTTAGGTTTTATATTTAGGAATCGACCGATAGGATGAAGCGTAGAATGAAGTAGCGATATATTGTTTCCTCTTTTTATGTACTGTCTGAACGTAACAAACATATTTTTATATTATTTGATTAGTGTCTGTGTCAGTTTAAAAATGATTACAAATAATAGAAAAAACTTCAACATTAATCTAAAACACATTCATTATAACCACGTTATTAGAATTATTCTATCTTTTGGTATTGAATACAAATATCTTACCTTGACAATAATATATTGCTTTCGCTTCACCTAACCTAACACCTATATTGACAAATAAATTTAAACTTAACACTGATAGAACCAAGCAAATGGTTCCAGATAGATAAGAAAAATATCAGTAATATCGATTTATACCGATATCTCGTAAACAACACATAGATGACACTCACAAAAACCTAAATTATCTGATTTATGTGAATGCAGTCAAGTAGTATACTAAAACGTAAACCCAAAACATAAAACTATTTTCGATAATAGTAGTAATAATACCACAAAAATATTCGACATTACTTTGCCTTACGACTGGTACACAGATGACTGAATTGAATCAAATCCAGCTTTTAAATGGAAATGACGCAAAATAAGGTATTCATGTTTTACAACACATATTTAATACCGGAACCAAACAAATTAAACCGAAACTATGATATGAATAAAACAGAAACTCAATATTTATTTTTCGTTCAAGATATCGAGAACGAAACTAACAAAATGCAAGTAAAAATTAGTCAGCAGTAACAAAAACAAGAATGATATGTGAATTTCAATGTCAAATTCAATAAATTATAAATTAACAAGATAATAAATGAAAAGAATATTTTTGGAGAAGCAGTCAATTTAATAAAATCCAATAAAACACCGTCGTTTCGACTGTAATTCAGTCTTCAGTCTTCCTCAGGGTCCAATTGAGTTGGTTGATGACTGTTAAGTAACATATGCACCTACATGTGTTGAGTTTTATCTTCTTTTGTCGAAACATTTCTGTAAAATAATTTACAATTACAAACTGCTTTTGTTGATGACTGTTAAGTAACATGTACGTGTGTGTTTAGTTTTATCTTCTATTGACGAAAGATTTCTATAAAATAATTTACATGATTATTCTTTTATTTTAAATCAGCAATAATTATCACCCTGAGGAAAACTTAATTACAATCGAAATCTTCTTTTTATTTAACATCCAGTCGAGACCTAAATCTTCCAAGATTATAAAGTTTTAAATATTATTTCTAATAATTGGAAATAAGAGGATTTAATTTAACAAACAAAAGGTTAGTTGAACTTGTATATGAATCTCAACTAATAATATGTAACATATTATGTTAACCGGGATAGGTAATAATCAATGTAAGAAAAATGATACATAAGAACCAAGTAACATAATTTTCTAATACGAGCCCAAAATCATGTGAGTTGACCCAGACGTAAAACTCGATTTTTGTTGTACAAAAGTTTAATTAAAAATCAAAATACAAATATAACGTACTGTATCTTTTATATATATATATATATATATATATATATATATATATATATATATATATATATATATATATATATATATATATATATATATATATACAGGGTGAGTAAAAGAAAAGGATACCGTCAAATAACTCAAAACGTAAGTGAAATAAAAAAAAATGGTTGAAATAAAAGTTACATGGTTTGAAGGGGGACATTCGATGGTGACCTTGAAATGACCTTGAAATTGGTTTAATCAAGCACCCCAATGGAAACATTCAACTACTACGTCCTCGCCGTTGTTTCTGGGTAATGCTAAAAGTAGTTTTTGCACTTCCGGGACTAAAACTCTTCTTTAGATTTTTAGGGACTAAGGTTCTTAATTAGATCCCAAGGGATTATTTTTCATATTTAATCCCGTTGTCAAGGAATTGAATTAATTAATCCCGTTGTCAAGTAAATACGTGCTATTTGTTACAGAGTATCTATGGTAACAATATAAATATTTGTCATAAAATTTACTGTCAAAATTACAAAATGTGTATTCTTTTAAACTATTTTGCATTCGTTTGAGGATGAAGTGCAAAAAATAGCGTATATACTACAGGACTAAAGTACCTTTAACCCCTCAGGTGATTATTTCCCTCACCTTCGGCTCGTGAAATAAACTTCACCCTCAGGATTAAATTATGCACTTTAGTCCCTCAATATATAATATACTATTTAATGATAATTTGTTCATTCAAGTTTGAAGATATTATTAAAACATTGTTATTTAAAAAACGTAATCAGACTCAAAATTTCCTTCTCTTTCGATTGCAAATGTCAAAAATATGTGTTCCTATTTGAAAAAACAAAGTTGACCTTGAAAAACCCCCATTAAACCAATTTCAAGGTCATTTCAAGGTCACCATCGAATGTCCCCCTTCAAACCATGTAACTTTTATTTCAACCATTTTTTTTATTTCACTTAGGTTTTGAGTTATTTGACTGTATCCTTTTCTTTTGCTCACCCTGTATATATAAAAAAACCGGAAAGTATAAAAAAATCATCCAATTCGGTCCAGTAGATGTTGAGATATTAACTTCCAGAAGCGTCTTTTCGAGTACTATTTTTCTATACTTTCCGGTTTTTTTCCCACTTCCAAAGCCTGCTTCACAGGCTTATTTGTTTAAAGGCCATAATTTTCAAACTTTTTAAAACCGCTCAAAAAGTTATTAAAAATTTAAAACTGGTTGAGGTAGCAATTGTATATAATATAATAGCACACCTTTTCAAGCTGGCGCACCTCGATATTTTCAATAGGTATACCATTCCCGGCGATTCCAATAGTTATTTGTAACCCTCCGGGCCTATTTATATTATATCAAAATTTATAATATAAGTGTAGCTACTTTCGTTTTCTTTCTTGTTACTTAACGACTAAGTATTTTATTTTTTACCCAGTTACCAATTTTATTGTATTTCTCGACATTCCGTGTTTTTAAAAATAAATTACTTATGTTATCGTTGCATTAGTTACTTATGTGTATATTTTTTAAACAAAATTAAGTGCGTAGAAGCTCATTTATGAAATTATGTCTCATTTAAATTTAATCAAGCATATAATTTAAAATCAGTAATTGTTATACATAATGTTAATGTATACTAACATTAAAAGTAATACCAATCATCTTCTAATAACTTGATATTGAAGGATTAGTTAAATACAATAGTATTGTAAAAATGTAACTTTAACAAATATAAGTTCTGACAAAAACTATTATTTAGTTCAGAGAAATTTAAAGTCAAATGTGTTCGATACAGAGGTAGGTACTCGTAAAAATTAATGAATCTTGCTGTTAATAAAATACATATTACCTATATATTTTTGTGATGCTTAGTTTTTGTAAATCCAAAAACACTATCTTGTGATTATTTGGATCGTAGTTCATTTGTTATTGCCCTAGTCATCTGTTTTGCTAATGACTATGCACTACAACATGGATGCATTGGAAAGTCCACCAATCCGCGCTTCTAATGACTGCAATCGACAATAATGACGAATCGTTTAAAGCATTTCTCGCAATTCACAATGCAAATGTGTCGAAATTAATTCGTAGTGTGAGCGGAGCGTGGAGCCAGCGCATAATGGACAATTTAACGGAAATAAGCTCCACGATCGTACTGCGGCTGAATTATTAAAGAAGCGAGTGAAAATCGTATCACAGTTTGTTAACGCAGTCACGATAGCTGTCCTGTAATTACCCTCTGATTTCATTTGTTTTCCGGACAATCAATAATAGTGAGAATTAAAATAAATGTTTTCACACAGCACACAGTACAATATTTAAGTTAGTAATTTGTGCCCAAGTGAACTAAGTCAGAACGTGTAATGAATATTAACTAATAGCAGTATATCTGTATAATTTTATACGTGTTATCTACAAACTAATCACCACAGGTAACCTAAACAACTATTTGAATATACACGTTCCGAGTAAACTGAATTATTAAAAAGAAATATTTGTTAATCCAATAAGAGAAGTAACTAAAATTCGAATGTGTTTGAATGTCTACTATAAACGAAGTACTTCAGAGCTGAGCAAAGTATCGAATAAATGTACTCGAGTATTAAGTACTGATATTAAAAGGTACCTACCCTTGAATATTTTTCCTGATTATTTGAATAACTGTTCTATGACGAGTATCTATCCTACCTACTCAATACTCATCGCATTCTAACAGATATAATTTTTATCGAGGAGAAGCCAAAACGTTAAGCACTTTTTGCAGGCGGGGTACATAGAATATTTTTTGCAACTGCAATATAATAAGTAAAGTAAGTAATTAATAAATTTTTTGATAACTAAGGAAACAAAACCGACAATATTTCTAAGTACAAAAAACCAATTTAGCGGCCATTACTCATAACAATGGCCGCGAAATAAATTGTACATACTTCCCGGCCTGAATTGCTAAACCTATGTCAATCGACGTCAATGGAAACTTTCTTTGGCAAATGTGCAAAAAAATTTACTATCCTTACTGAAAATTTGAAAATAGGAAACTAAATAAAAAGAGTTTAATTTTTATATTTATCAAGTACTCAAAAAACACAATAACTATTATATACGCATTGAAGGAAATCAATACAAGGAACAATATTATAGCTATTATAAATATCCAAATAGAAATATAAAATATATTAAGGCCTCTCTAGGTTTTTCCGAATTCCTAGAATACTCTTGATTCTACTTTGTTTCTATTCCACTTTTTTCCCCACTAGTACGACTGCCTAAAACTAGCCCGAATATTGTATTTTACCGCATCCTAGCAATGCAATGTCAAAGTTGAAAAATTCTGTAAAAGTGTTTCCTTTGCGAGTAAACTGTTTATTATTCACGGTAATGTTTTTATAAACATTTCATAAAGAAATAATTAATCCACACGTGCCTTTATACAGGCTGTTTCACAACTTAGAGCAAAAAATTAAAGGGTATATTCTGTACGACGTGCTGATCATGAAACAAAAAGAATTTTTTTAAAATTCTCATAGTTAGGGTAGTTTACTTGAAGTAGACATTTTTTGAACCACTGGAGTAGCAGTAGCATACGTCACAGGAAGAAATATTAAATGAAATTAATTATCACACATTTTATTAGTATTAGATATTATGTAAACAATTACTTTCATTGTAGACGATTTGAAAACAATTTTAAAAATAACTATCGACCAATGGCAAAAAAATGTTTGCGAATTTTAAAAAAATTCTTTTTGTTTCATTATCTTACAGAATATACCCTTTAATTTTTTGCTCTAAGTTGTGAAACACCCTGTATAATTTTAAAAATAAATTTCTATCAGGAGATATAACCGTGTAAAGTTTGCATAAATTGGAAGTTTTTATAAATTTTTCGGAATTTTTATAATGTTGATTAACACTTTAAGTATATAATAATTCCTGTTGAAATACAATGTTACCATTCTTGTACTGGCCACAAAACACTCGCTTCGCTACTTTAGTACGTTTTGTGCTAGATTTTAGGAGGTAACCGGGCCTCTTAAAGTGTATTTATACTTCACTAATGATATTAGTTCATATCTTCAGCGCAACTCATCAATAAGTTTTGAAATACTTTAATAGGAATTGAAGCATTCATAATTTAATACAGGATCGGAAATAAAGAGGAAATTGAAATTATGATTGAAAGGATTTAATCTTAGTCTCCTTTATATTTAATGATATGACGAGTAGGTAGTGGTTTCTGAACAGATTGCGAAATAGCTAGTATTTTCTTCAAATTATCTATATTAAATTCACATTTACGGTAAATACTGGTAATTTTATATTATTATGTCATAAAAATAGTCATAATAAAACGGAATACTTACAAATAGAACAAAATGAAATTAATGGAAACAAAAACAAATGTTTGAATGGTATGTGAAAGATTTTTTGTTATTATTTATTATTGTATTTACTATTAAGGAGGTAGGTATTGACATTCAAGATAAATTAAATGATTTTTACCTCTCGCCTAGAGAGGTATAGGGATCGTGAAAAAATTCGATGTCGAGATTTTTATCAATTAGCACGTTTTAGCACCTTTAGAACCTATTTTGACTATTTTCACGATGATGTCTGTGTGTGTGTGTGTGTGTGTGTGTGTGTGTGTGTGTGTGTGTGTGTGTGTGTGTGTGTGTGTGTGTGTATGAAAGTCTGTATGTACGCCTACTATAGCCTTTCGTCCCGGTTCATTATCTCAAATTCTACTGAACATAAAATTCTAATATTTTGCATTACACATTTATATATGTTAATGAAGAGCTGAAAAGATTTTGGTAAAAATCCACCAACCGGAAATGGTACTTTTCTTGTAGCACTATAACATTTTTTGCAAAAATTGTATAAAATAATGCGATTGTTACAATTTGACATACCATACATGAAAGAAGAAATTACATTGTACAATATTTAATCTTACTTGTTTCTATATCTTTAACCAATAAAGAAATATAATTTTTTTAAATATATAATTTTACTTACCACGATTTGAGAATCCCGAAATAGAAATAAAATTTAAAACAAAAATAAAATTGTCAATGTGACAGATAAACAGATGTCTGTGGTAAGGAGGTTTCTTTGTGGTGTAGGGCATGTGTAGAGTGTGGTGTAGAATTTTGAAATGTAATATAAGGAACTTACGCTGATTCACTAGAACAAGGATATTACTGATATTATTTATTTTAATGGTAATCAACCTACAGAATTAACTTCCAATTACAGGATGGTAGATGTTATTATAGTGGAATCCAACCACTCGGACCCAGTGTATGTATAGAATAATGCATTTTAAAATAATATAATGTATGATTATTTTATATTATTATATCAAATGTTATACGGTGTATTTTATTTAAATTAAAGCTTAATATTTGGTTAAATACGAGGTTAAATAATAATACTTCAATGTCAAGGCGAGAGGTATTGTAACGGCCACGTCAGATTTTTTTTTTGGGAAAAGCGTTAATAAATATTCAATTTTTACTTTATAATAAATCAAATTATACAGGTAACAATAACATGCATCTTATAAATTAATCAAGTTAGTAAACAAAATTGGAATGAATTCAATAAAATTTTGGCCTAATATTTACTATACCTAAGCGATATAATCTAGGACTTTATATGGAATTATAGAGGAATGCAATAGATCGTAAACATATTGTAACGTTTTTATTTATTTAGGTGAAGTGTAAAATCAGAAAAACACATATATTTATATAACAAGTTTATTAACGAAAAATAAAAGATAAAAGTTAATGATAATTAAATAAACACGCACTATTAATTAACTTAAAACACTAATTATACACTAAGAATATTTATTTACACACTTAAGACAACTACGATTATTTTTTTTATTCATACACTGTATTTATTTATTCGACCACTAAATAATAATAAACTCTATTTATGTCATCATTTAAACGTAGACTTCTATTTATGTCACAATTCTAACGTAGACTGACTCACCGTCCGCTCGGGTATCGTTTATATATCCACAGCCGGTAATTCCAGAAGATTTCATAGATTCCTTCCAGAAAGTCATTAAATTTTATTACCGTATCGCATGACCCGATGAGTCATCCTCCTCTGGCGCCATCAACACAATAGCGCGCCGGCTAGACTTTGCAAACTGGTCCGTGCCGGTCGCTTGGCCTCCGCCACCCAGGCGCCGCTCGTTACAATATTTTCTTCTTAAAATAAATAAGAAAATTATTCTGCAACTCCCATACTTTTTTGCTATAAGGTGCAAAATAAAATTGGTACCTAATTTAAAAACAAATTATAGCACTTATTAAAATAAAGAATGTTACAAAAATAGACTTTTAATAATAAAATTTATAGTAAATAATCTCAATCTGTAATATTTTAATACAAAAATTAATTTTAATAATAATTATCTTTAATTAAAATCCCATTTTATTTCCACATCCTAAAGTACACACACACACACACACAGAATTATTTTCATTGCGTTGTTTGTTTTAATGTCTTATTTTTACCTTCCGCTTACCTGTAAAGGAAGGTATTGGAATCATGCAAAAAATCGGGTTGTGAGTTTTAAGTGGATGAGCACGAATTAGGGTCCTTACAACTCATTTTTGATAGTTTCTCGATGATGTCTGTATGTATGTGTGTGTGTGTGTATGTGTGTGGTCCGGGCCGATGCCGGATGTCGTATAACTCAAATACGAATTACCCAAAAGTGTTGATATTTGGTATTTTACAATTGTATACGAATAGGAAGAGCTCATTAGATTTTGGTACAAATATCTTCACTGGAAGTGATATTTTTTGAAGATTGAAAAAGATAATTGTCAAAAATTTATATAAATTTGGATAAATATAGTATTTATTTGTAATAAGAATAAGAGGCAAAGTTATTTGCAACTTACATTATAAAAAAATTGTCTTTATCTGGTATAGTGATGGGTCGTTCATGAACGAGTCGTTCATTTGAACGACTCATTTTAGTGTGCCGTGAATGAACGACTCTTTAGTTCATTCAGCACGGCACACCAGTTCACACTAGCTCCGTGCTACTATTTAGCCTCCGCTCACCGCTCCGCTCGGAGCGCTCGCTCCGAGCGGAGCGCTCGCTGAACGCAGAAAGACGAACGAGTGCGAGTGGAATGAGCGAAACGAACGATACAGATACATACAGACAGGCGCACTGAGTGCTGTGTATTCTGAGAAGTGTGCATGCGTTTCTGTTGTACGGCCAACAATGAAAATTATCAACAATATGGGAAGTGGGAACAATGTAGGACTGGAAAGTAAATGCAAAAAATACATTAATGTAAAAGTAATAGAATAGTAAATACTAAATATATTTATTTAGAAAATAAATCTTTTAAAATAACAAAAAACAAACCATTTTAAACAAAATTGTTCGTGTATAAATAACAAAATAAATAAATTGTAACTCAATACATCAGATACGGCAATACACAAAAACATATTACATATTACATGTTCACATTTAAAAATAAAACTTGAGAAACTTTATCGCCTTTTAATCTATTTCTTCTCTCAGTAATTGTTTGTCCAGCTTTAGAAAATATTCTTTCACATGGTACGGACGTTCCTACAATGCATAATTTTTCTCTCGCAAGTATATAAAGTCGGGGGTATACATATTTCCGTTCTTCCCACCAAATTAACGGATCACTTAACCTGGACAGAAGTGGTTCATTCATATACTTTTCAACTTCAGTTTGAACTCCAAGTTTTGAATTAATGGAAGATTTTATCTAAGAAACACTAACATCAAAATCAGCCCAAATTTTTGAAGAGTTGGGTAAATTTTCTGTATTTTCAGAAACATTTATGCCTGATTCAGAATCTTCTACATCTGAATCAGAATTTAAAATATTTGCTTTTGCGATTAAATTTTGTTTCGCAATTTCAAAATAATTCTTGTTGGAAAATCCAAAGTTTTTAAATCGGGGATCTAATATTGTTGCTTGCGCAAATATGTTGTTATCTTCAACATTGCTCAATCTTTTATTTATTGATGCTAATAAAGCTTCAACGAGCTTTTTTGCTTCTGTCGGCAAATCTTCTGTCTCATACAAATATTTTTTGCAACAATTTTTCAATGCGTTACTGAATAAAATTATTTTAGAGGCAGTAATCTGTTTTTCACTACTTATTTCCTCTGTGACATCTTTAAATATTTTTAAAATTTCACAACAGTGTTGCAAAATGCGAATATCTTCGTTTCGTAAATTTGTAATTTGTGGATAATTGATTGCAATAGTTGACATTAAAGATTCTTTAATTTCAAGAACTCGGCTAAACATGTCATATGTGGAATTCCATCTTGTTGGAACATCCTGTTTAACATTTAATTCCGAAATCCCCATTTGCTTCTGCATAGATTTTAATTTTTCCGTTGCTTGAGGACTTCTTTTAAAAAATTCTACTATAAGTTTCACTTTTTTGTGTATAATTTTTATTTCGGTAATACTGTTTTGTATAATTAAATTTACTGTATGCGCAAAGCATGGCACGTGTTTCCAGTTTGTCTTTCGAATTGCAGAAACAATATTAGGAGCATTATCGCTAACAATAGCAACAATTTTATCATTTATTTTCCAAGCATTCACAATTCTCTTTAATTCATCACATAAATTTACTGCTGTATGACTATCTGAATATTTATAGCAATCAAGAAGGGCTGCTTGTAATTTATTTTCTTTGTTTATATAATGCGCCGTAATCGAAATATAACTTTCATTTGCTGCTGATGTCCAGCCGTCTGTAGTTAAACAAATTCCAGTAGTTGACTGAATAGAACTTAGGACCAACTCTTTTGTAATGTTATAAAATTGTGGAATTAAAACTTTAGATATTGTCTTTCTTGTCGGTATTTGATAAGTTGGATTTAACGCTTTAATAAAACTTTTAAAATACTCACTTTCCACGATTTGAAACGGTAAATAATTTTTTGAAATGGTTTGCACAAGTAATTTGTTTATCTCAGTTTGTTTATTTATATTAATTGGCCTGTGGAAATAATTTGATACAGTATTTTGTTGCGACCTAGGTCTTGAAGTAGAAGGTATATTTTCATTGTTATTATTTTGCCTATTGTTGTTGATGTTTTCACATACTTGTGCAGTAGGTGTAGGTGAATTTTGTTTACTTGTTGTACAGGGATGTTTACTTCTTAAATGACGCGATAAATTAAAGGTGGATCCACCCTTAAATGATAATTTTTGTGAACATAATAAACATTTTGCTAAATTTGAGAACATTCTTCAAAATGTTGCCAGACAGTACTCTTTTTTGCCGAATTTTTATTTTATTTATTTTCCATTGTATACAATACATATGCAACAACAGTAAGTAACGAGTAATCCAGACGAGAACACAACAAACTAACAACTAACTAAAATGCTCAGGTTCATGGAGTTTGGCACATGACACATCGCTGCGCATCACACAAGCCGAGCGCACAGTGCTGTCTGTGAGCATGAGTAGAGCAGCTCAGCTGAGCAGCACACTAGCACGCAGCACGGTGTCATTTGAAACGCACAGTGCTGTTTTACAGAGTCGTTCGAATGAACGACTCAGTGTGAACGACTCACTTTACTGAGCGGAGCGAAATGAACTGACTCACTAAAAATGAACGAAAGACCCATCACTAATCTGGTAGCATTAAAGAACTGCAGTAAAATTTCAAAAAATAATTTATCAGATAAAACGTTGAAATCTTGTAATCCATGATCGGTTGATTTTTGTTTCTGCGTAAAAAATATTGACAGATGAGACGGGTGACAAGTTGGCATACTAGCGCTATATAAGTCCTAAGTAAGATATTAAATGTAGTAATTGAACGGAGGATGGCTTCAACACAGCAGAGTTTTCTTGTGAATGAACCTTTTTATTCAGGTGATGCAAATTTCTGTGTTTGAATATTTTAGATTTTTATTTGTATATTTTAAATGGGCACCGGATTGTACGTATACATTTCTGTTTAAAGTCTATATGGCGGAAGGTTGTGTGATGGCCACGTCAGATTTTTTATAGTACAGTTTTAATTATTTATTATTATGTACCTATCTATATTTTACAGTAAAACTATTACCCTTTTATTTAGTAATTAAGTAAACTATCTTAAAGTTTACTCTATTTAAACATCTAAGTACACTAAATAATTAAATATTAACTAGATCCAGTGTTGCATTTTGCGTTTGCTCTTTAGAAGCTAATCTAATTTAATGACTACAAACTTTTCCTGTGTACAACAAAGTTGCCACAAAAGGTACAAAAATGTGTAAGATACATTTAATAAAGTAATTAATTACATCTAGCAACCGGCAGCACTACTAACATTTCTAGCAACGTATTAACGTCACGTTTACGTTTGGCATATAGGTACTAGCACACTCGCATCAGTAGTTAGTTTAGAGATGTCTAGAACATAAACCAACCCGTCAACATTGCCTTTATGCCTTCGTTAGATTCAAATTCTCAAATGCAGCAGCAACTACTAACGAGTGACGTAAACTCACTGTAAGTTGTAGATAGTTGTAGATATAGATGGCTTAATGTTACAGATTCGTGTCTATATTTATTGAATAAAAGTTATTCTCAATCTCTCAATCTCAACTAGAAGTGTGCCAAAGAAATTAAATATTAAGGTGTCATTTAATATGGGGTAATATAATAATTTTTTATTCGAGGAATTCCCACTTATTTGGTAGGGCCACTTAGTGATTTAGCGAATCATCCGACACCGTCACAAACTATTGTTACATCGGTTGATTCACTAAATGAACCGTATTTAGCCTGTTTGTACTACAAATGAAGTAATGAAATTGGCACTAATTTTAAATATTTTTAAACCATTTTTTTGCAAATGAAATATTATCCATTTTATGTTCGCTTAGTGTCATTTTTTAAAGATTTTCTATAGTTTTTAAATAGGTATTTTATCTTCAAAGATTTGCTTTGGAAATTTAATAAAAAACATCTACGACTGACCTAGAGACATGTTTTATCTTTAAATTTTAAAAATCTGGTGTGGTCATCACACAACTTTCTTACACAACTGTGTGTACTTACTCGTGTAAATATTGCACTGGACACACGTTTGACATAATAGAATAACTGATATAATTGACTTAACTTCAGTGGCGGTGCGTCAGATGAGGCAGGTGAGGCTGAGCCTCACCGCGTAAGATCGTAATTTTAAAGTTTTTATTTTGATTATAATTTTATTTATCTAATTTATTTTTTATTATAAATCGACTACTTATTTATTTAAAAATAATTATTGTTGCACAATAATGCAAAAAAAGTATTTAAATAGTGTTATTTTCGCGCGAATCATAAATAATGTGTACAGTGAGGCTGCTGCTGCAACGGTTGGTTTCATTCATCGTCAGTGCGACCGAGAAACGGAGTGACGTGTGTGTATTCTCGTATGTTCATGCGGTGGAGAGTCCTTGAGAGAGGCTAGGGAAATATCGTCTGTCTTCGCGCAAGGCACACACATACACAGCGCACAGCCTCGCATAGCCTAGCGCACACAACTAAATACACGTGAAGAAACAAAGTTTATTTTTACTTTGTTGTTGATTGCTTGTCTTATTTATTGTTGTGAATGCTATTTTATAATTAGTTATGTTTTGAAATTAATAGTTTCTAATAAAATTATGAATAACCAATAAGAATAAATGTAAAATCTAACAAATAGAACTTGTAATAGTTTTATCAATATTTAAATAAAAAACAATGACATCATTCAACTACTATTCAACATTTCTTTATTATGAACAAATAAATAAAATTATATCAATTAAATATTTATTATAAATATTTAATATATGGACAGAATAAGAATCATAACAATCAAGAACAGATAAAATTTGTTCGCCTCACGCTTGAATGTTGTTTTGCCGAGAGCCGCAGAACGCTAGTCGCGTGTTGAATGGTTTTTTTCTATTCTGTTACCTACTTTATTTAAATATGTATGTACTTTTTGTGGACGTACTAAATATACTCTTGTGCGTTAGAGAAAACAAAGTTTATAAAATATGATCTGCTGTTTTTACGATTATAGCGTTTTATCTTTTATTTATTTTTATTTATTTAAGTAATGAAATAAAGTTCTATGGTTTTATTAATTTTATGCGTAAAAATTGATTTTAGAACGTTTCATTGAAATTATGATTCAAAGTAGGCGTTTAAAGCATTTGACCTTGAACTAAAAAAAAATTCGCCTGCGGCGCATTTTTTTTAAGCCTCACCTAACTTAGGAGTCACGCACCGCCACTGCTTAACTTGTTTGTTTTCAACCAGCTATGATTATTGAAATGTATTTAATATATTATTTAGTATTTGCTGATTCAATCATTTGTTTTCAAGCAACTATGATTATTGAAATGTATTTATTAAATATATAATTAATTTTTCTCAAATTTAAAAGGAGATATAGTAAATTAATTTAACGATATGTATTCCTTATATCATTGTTAACATTTTATATTTGAAATTATTTTTGGCTACTTCCATATTTGAAATATAAATAATTTATTGTTTATGTTTTAAGAAAACTTCCTTTTCCGGTTTTCGAAATGTCACCAAAATCTATTCAGGTCTGCGCATTATTCTAAACTTTCGGACCAAAATTAGAGTCAATAATAAGCATGATATAATTATTATTAATAATGACGACTCGACAGAAAATCAATCAGACAAGTCCTGTAAATACCTCCATTCCGCTAGCGGTACCAACTCACAAAAAAAATTAAAAACCTATGGAAAATTATAGGCTAATTAAATGCCTCATCCCCCAATTTTAGGCTCTTTAATTTTTTTGCAATAAAAAGTTCCGCTAGCGGAAGGAATGCTACCGGAACTTACAGTAGTAACAACATAAACTTATTGGAACTTAGTTGATAATTAAAGGCTATTTATATATAAATAGTTCCAATAAGTTTTTATTGTTACTACCGTAAGTTCCGCTGGCATTCCTTCCGCTAGCGGAATTTTTTATTGCAAAAAAAATTAAAGAGCCTAAAATTGGGGAATGGGGCATTTAATTAGCCTATAATTAGCCTATTATTTTCCATATTTTTTTTATTTTTTTTTGTGAGTTGGTACCGCTAGCGGAAGGAAGGTCCTGTAAATGTATACACTGTAAAAAAATTCTGTAAAATTACTATAATTGTTAATGGAATCCAAATTACATACGTTTTACAAATTATTCTTTTACATAAAAACATGTTTTATTAAATTACATAATTTTCTTATTTTTTTCCAAAAATTTTACGTTTTAATGCATTATTTTATTTTAAAAATAATTTTTATAACACACAACTACGCGCAACTCGGCACATCCAGAGGGAGTGGGATTCGAACCTGAAGACCTAACAATCGAAAGCTTTTTTTAAATAATATTAACTTTATTTATTGCTCATATTGTACATATGTACAGCTGTTATCCAGCCGTATATACTCTAAAATAAATTACAATATAATGACAATGTTCCTGGCATACCGCCTTACCTTTGTAGGAAATTATTTTACATTTAGTTTAAACAATTAATCTTATATTACAGCGTATGTGTGACAATTAAATCTTTATGTGTATAAGTATGTTATTTGTGTGTTGGGAGAAAATAGAACGAAAATACCCTCTTAAACTAAGAGAAGATTATATTGTTATTTCTAAATATTGTTAAATATATCTTCCGCATCCTTTTCCCAAAATCTCACTGCGCGTCACTGTAAAATTGGCAATATAATCTAATATAGGTAATAATATTTGTCATTAACCTTTTACTTAGATTTTCAAGCAAAGTCTTATGATGTTAGGATGAATATAAAATTTGGATTAAAGCTTATTCTTCCAGCAACATTAAAATTCGTGATTTATTGCATTAAAAATGCTATTATAAAACACTTTACCGAAATTTTTAAATTGAAATCGTCTTCTTGAAGTATAATGTATGAAAGAAAATCTACTTCTAATTACCCTAAAGTCTAAGCCTACGAAATGTTTACTGAGCCATAACTTTCGTATAAAGTTTAATAATATTTGGTAGAGCAAAACCTCAGTATCAACTAAAATCCATTTACTAAATAATTTACACGAAAGTTTAGAAATATTAAAGTTATCCTTACAAGTTCCCTAAGGGCTTAATTAGGTATATGTTCTACTCTAAAATCTGAGATTATATCTTTAAAGACGTGTGGCATAGTACTCGTACACCGCAACTAATGCGTTTTTCTTGGCTATGAACGACAAGACGAAAATTTAGAAAGACCGAATATGTTTCTAAGATTAATGAAATTAAGTAATGAATAAAAAATTATAGTATTCAAAGAAAAGCCAATGGCCAAACTTTTTTACTGGGAGCTAGATACTGAGCCACAGACGATGTTTTGCGTTCAGGGATGAGAGTAGTAAAAAAAAGCACTACAGACGAATGTGTGGATGTGGATCAGTTTTTATGTATAAGCAGGCACACGTTCTGAACCATCCCGGGTGTCGGTACGATTGTAACACTTTACGCCGTCCTCTTTAAATCAATAACTTTTTATTAATTGTATAGAATACTGTTGCATAGTACTATTTAAAACAGGAAGAAATTCTGCGTCTCATGTGATTCGACTAGTTTTGTAAACTTTAATAATACAGACGCCACAGGGTCTGAAAGTCAAAATAAATATTTTTATACAATCTAAAATTTAATATCAGCAGATAGTTTATCCAGTGTAGTGCCGACACTAAGGCTGTCGGCGCTCGCATGCAACTTCTTTTATGGCGCCCATATTTAAATTTGATGTTTGCAATTCTTTCTATTTTTTCCTTGCGCCATACCTGTAAAGGAAGGTATTGGAATCATGCTAAAAATCGGGTAGTGAATTTTTAGTGGATGAGCACGAATTAGTGTCCTTACAACTCATTTTTGATACAATACTGAATTCTGTATGTATATATATGTGTGTGTGTGTGTGTGTGTGTATGTGGTCAAGGCCGGGGTGTAAGTCGGATAACTTAAATACGAATTACCCAAAAATTTTGATTGGTATTTAACATTTGTATATAAATTGGAAGAGCTCATTATATTTTAGTACAAATATCTTCACCGAAAGTGATATTTTTTGAAGATTGAAATGATTAATTGTCAAAAATTTATATAAATTTGGATAAATATAGTATTTATTTGTAATAAGAATAAGAGGAAAATTTATTTGCAACTTACGTTATAAAAAAATTGTCTTTATCTGGTAGCATTAAAGAACTGCAGTAAAATTTAAAAAATAAATTTATCAGATAAAACTTTGAAATCTTGTAATTCATGTACGGTTGATTTTTGTTTCTGCATAAAAAATATTGACAGGTGAGACGGGTGACAAGTTGCATACTAGCGCCATAAAGTCATAAGTAAGATATTAAATGTAGTAATTGAACGGAGGATGACTTCAACACAGAAGAGTTTTCCTGTGAATAAATCTTTTGATTCAGGTGATGCAAATTTCTGTTATTGAATATTTCAGATTTTTATTTGTATATTTGAAATGGGCACCGGATTGTACATTATACATTTATGTTTATAAGTCTAGATATGGCGGAAGGTGCTGGCTACATCAGATTTTTACTTCCTTGTACGGAGTAATAAGGAAGTATTGTAATCCCGAAAAATTTCGGTTTTCAGATTTTGATGGAAATATCCGTTTTGACCTTTTCTGAATCCATTATGACTAGTTTCGTCGTGACGTCTGTACGTACGTATGTATGTACGGACGTATGTATGTCGCATAACTCAAATACGGTTAGACGTAGAAAGCTGAAATTTTGTATTTAGGACTGTTATAGCATCTAGTTGTGCACCTCAATTTTTTTTATTTTAAATGAAAGATTATGTGATTATTATCTACAATCGGTATTTTATAAATTTTTCTGTATCTTCTATCATTTAAGAATAATTAAAGTATATACTTACAATTTAGTATTTCGGTATCTTGTACTCCATGATCGTTTAACATTTGTTACTACGTAAAATTTAAATGATTATGACATGACAGTGACAATAGTAAAATAAGCTTTATATCTTCTTCTGCAGTTTAAATAAAATGACTAAAATATATTTGTGAGTATACTAGTATAATAAGTTAAAAGAATTTTTTATATTATTCTACATTTTAGTTATTAAGAAAAGTATGAACACACAAGGCGTACAAGGAAGTCATGTTGCCCACGTCAGATTTTTTTATATTGAGAACCAAATTTTTCAGCCGGCATTTATATTATTTTTTCATGAAATCGTAGGTAATTAAATACCTTAAATTACGTAGGTACCTTAAATTTATAATACTAATAGTAATAATATATTTATTTGCTGGGGGAAACCCGAAAATGCATTGATCGCAAGTGCAAAAACCGAATGAAGCAAATTCCGAAAATATTTCGACCAAAAATGCAAAACGCGAAAGTGCATTGACATAAAACTTGAAACCAAACCATCCTGTATTGACGTGGACATCAAAATTGAGTTTTCTATTAATAATTATACTTAATATTAAGATACGAGAATCCCAGTCTAAATAACAAAAATAAAAACAAATGTAAATCATTGAAAATGTAAATCATTTTACATAAAGAAAGTACCTACGTTGTGTACTGAAAGAAATCACTAAGAAAACAATAATAATTATTCAATAGTAATATTGGGTCTTTTATTAAAAGTGATAGGATTTTAATTTTAAATAAAACGTTAACGGTTTGACATATTAATTTAATTTTTGCTTTATTTGGAAACTAGGACAATGCAGTTATGTTCGGAACAAGATATCGTTCAAATGTCCACCACGGCTTTGTTGACACTGATCACAAGTAGGCTCATTTTCGCTCCAATTTGGCTCATCCGCAACACTGGCCGCTACAGCTGTGATATTCTCTTCGCTTCGAACATTTCGTTGTCTTCTTGGTGGCTTATTGTCTTAGTAATGTTAACTCAAACTTTGTCACAGTGCGTCTTATAGCCTGCGCAGAGTAACGGTGACGACGACCCAATTCTGGGGTGCATAAACGTTGAGAACCCACAACTGAGCTCGAACTTTGGTAATATTTTTTTATTATTTCCAACCGGTCTAGAGGCGTCAAAAGTTGCACCATGAAACTGCGCACTATACTAAATAATTTAACATCTGTAAGTAAATAAAATATATATCAGAAACCGAGAAATATTTATTGAAAAAACTATCACTCCTATTGAAAGACCCTAATATCAACCCTAACATTTCGAGACAAAAAAATGTACATGATCAAAATTCCGGGCTGAAGGCGTATGAACTTGGCGTCCGATTAACTTGCATGGCCGGGTTATGGCGGTCTAAAAATTAGGAATTTTGGTGCATTTTCAAGTGGCGCGGTTTTTTTTAACGAGTGTATATAAGAAATAACAAGGCACCTAGCACGATATTTTGTGGTACTCCTAGATTACTTTTTAATTTCATACAAATATCTCTAATTCTTACTGCCTGATAACTGCAACACCTACATTGGGATTACATTACAATCTTAATAGTAGGGTGCTTGTCGTGACGGGGATACTAGTATCAATAATAATTAATAGTCTATGGTACAAAAGTATGTTTACTGAAGTTAACGAACAAGTGACAATAATAAATAAATCTTACGTTAACCATCTATTCTCTATGCTGTCACATACTGGAACCGGAAACGCAACTGAACTGGAACTCCGTATTACCCTCTGTATCCCATTATATACATCTATAGAGTGGGCCATAAGTCACTGAATATTGTATTTTTGATATAATTTTTTTTTATTGAAAATGAATAATTTTGATTACAAAATACAGTTTTAATCATGAAGAGTTAAAAAAAAATTTAAAATAATATCTTTTAGATATGCCTGCCATCAGCCTCTTCGCAAGCTGCTGCTCTTTGCTGTACCTGGTCCATAACTGAAGTCAAAACTGGGTGATCCATCGCAGTAATTTTAACATCTCCAAATCGTGAAACGATACGGTTACCAAAAACTGTACAACTTCCGGGTTGCGAATTTCTACCAAAATCATATCCGGTGTTAAGATCCTTATTAAAACCTTAAATATGAAATTTGGATATTAAAGATTTGATACTTTTTAAGTTATCGTGGTCGAAAAATCGTCATATAATTCATACGTCCATACGCACACACACACATAAATCATCGTGAAAATAGTAAATTCGTATTCTAGAGACCCTGAAACGTGCTTACCCACCAAAAACTTATACTCGAAAATTTTGACCCATTACAATACCTCTCTTATAGAATATGAGGCAAGAAGTAAAAAGTAAAGTACCTAGCAATATTAACCAATATTATTGGTTAATAATAGATTGTAAATTTAATTTTATTGTTATTAAAAATACTGGCTATTTGCGTTATTTAGTGAATAATGCTCCGCGGCAATAAAAACAGAGTATTTGGATCAAGTGTTAGCGATAGGGGAGGGATACCAGAGCAGCAGTTGTCAAGATGTAAAATAAATATATAAATATTTGGTCTTGATTTTAAGGTGAAAACGAAACTCCTTTTTGATGTAAAAATAATGCATGCAGTGCCGCCTCTCTATGGATAATATTTCAATAAATAAGTACGATTTTGAAAAATCTGTTTCGCTATGTGCTGTATACCAGTATCCGTTCCTCTTAATGTTTCATGTATAAATGCATAAAATTATCTATTAACAATGTTTGAATACATACATTCATCTTCTTAAATAACATATCTTAGGTTCTTAAGCAAAAGAGCAATCCACAATGAATCAAGTTCATAAAATCTAATTCTCCAAAGCTAAAGTCTAAAGTACCTTCTATGTAAATAAACAATGCTCCTATTATTTATATTTAAACATAGAAATTAATATCGTGTAAATACCACACACTGTACTTCATTGTTGGTTTCAAGAACATTGAATTAATTAATTAAGGTGACTGGGTAATTCGCGAAGCGACCGCGATGGTGATGGCGACGCTTGATGCGCTGCTGTAGGTGGGAGTTTGTAGAAGTTTGTACATTTGTAGGTTCAAACGTATATAGAAACCAGAATCTCAGAATATTTACTCATACTTCGTTTGATTAAGACGTTCGATAAACAGTTTCAAACAGAAATGGTTTATTTATTTAATTTTGCAAAGTTTTATAAGGATTTATTATTAAACAAATATTAAAAATCTTAAGAGCGATGAGTCTAATTTATTTTGATGATCCATAAGCAGTTATATTACACGAACCTCGATGAATAATGTATTTATAACAATTCTTGTTATAATTAAAATATTTCTTAATGCATTTTGTAAATCAATATTTGAAACTCCATTTACTTTGTACCCCATGATCTTGATTGCTTAACATTTTTTTTCAAGGTGAAAATAAAAATTACTATGAAATTGAAAGTTGACATCGTTTTCATTTCATAGTTTACAGAAAGTTACTAAAAGAAAAGTACTTAGGTACTTGTTAGAAATACTAGAAAGAGTGGAGTATACTGAAGGGCAATGCTCGCGAAATAACAATTTTACTATATATTTATGGAATAATAATATCTGACACCTAGAACTATAGTCCATTTCAGTTAAGAAAAAAACAAATGGCACTGCGAATGTAGTCTGTTATACACTCACACATTTTATTAGTTCCAAATTTGGCGCAAAGTAGAAGTAGGTATGTTTTATGAATAAAGATGTCATATAGTACCTAAATATAAATCTGAAATTCAAAATTACATAGGTATAAGTAATGTTAAAGGAAATGGAAATGTTTGTTGGTGTAAATCTATCTCTCATCTCGACCAGTCAGATTCAATGATATCATCGTCCTATCTTACCTAGCGCTTTTTTCTTAACTGAAATGAAGTATCGTGGTTTTTCTAGGTATTTATTAGTTGTTGTTTTTAATACACTACTGGCAAGTCTCTGAGATTTCTGAGACAGTCCTGAATCTAATGTGTTAATATATCATTTCTTTCATTTAAGTTAAAAATCTACAGTACTTGTTGCAGTTGTATTAATAAAATACTTAGATATATAGTCGTGGTAATATATTTTTTCTAGAGTCAAATTTTTTTAATATTTTCTAATTGTTATCAAAGCGTGAAGTTGGCGTTTTTTCCACAATCTTCTTTTTGATACTTATGTTACCTTGACAACTATTCAAAATCATGAAAAAAATACCTATATATTTTTTACGGTTTTGATAAAGGTATTTAACGATAATGGAAATTGATTAAAATTTGAATGATTTTACGAATTTAGAAAAAATATTATTTGTATTTCGAGCGCGAAATGTTTTTGGGTGTTCAAATAACTAATAAGTTACATTTTAAAGCACAAGAAACATTAAATTAACAAAAATAACTATTTTAAATGAAATATGCAATCAACGTAATTGTAATAAAGCACCATAACGAAATTAATATATTTATTGTTGCATCCGGTCTCATTCCCTGCACAAATAAATGAAATTGCTCTTGATAATAATTCAGAAAGCAAATTTAATAAAAATGTTGTCGGGTGAAGTACATAACATGATGCGAAAGGGTAAAGGCGGGCAAAATATGCATTATTGATAATGACAGAGATATAGTGCGGGAATAAGACGTTCCGGACGCCGGAGTTTCCAGTCCGGTCACGCGCGTTGTATGACGCTTTACAGCGCCGAGACGACACTCGACGCCGCGAGAATCCGTCGAATCGCTGATATTGAAATACCGAAGTGTTGTTTCGACCGTATAAATATCTCGCGATTGTTTCAACTTGCCGCTATTTACATGAAAGAGGTGGGATCGAAAAGGACGTCTAAGTTTTAGACTTTAGTGTCGATATTGTAAAAAGATTTCCTGAAATATATAGGTATGGTCAAATAGGTTTACTGATAATAATTGGTGATTTTCTATCTTTAGTATTTCCTTTCTTACAGCAAACTTTTTAAGTAAATTTTACATCCCAATAAGAATGATATGGATGTTTTAGTAAAATTACTAAATTAAATTAGTAAAGTAAAACCAATTAAATCAGCAAAGCAGTTTTTTAACCTATCAAATTCGTATTATTATGTACGATTAAACTTGTACAAGATAATGTTATTAATTGCTATATACAAATTATTTACTACAATAACTTGAACAACGGAGTAGGTACAGGGTATTGGCACAACCTTTTATATTAAGGCCGGATTGTACAAATTCAAATACGTGACACATTTTCGTGTTATTATGTTTAACCCGGAAACAAAAAATTAATAAACTTCTTGACATGAATTAAAACAGGATATTGTGTAACAAGTAAAAATATAGCTTATTACATTCAAGT
This sequence comes from Agonum fuliginosum, assembly GCA_947534325.1. Classification (NCBI taxonomy): domain Eukaryota; kingdom Metazoa; phylum Arthropoda; class Insecta; order Coleoptera; family Carabidae; genus Agonum; species Agonum fuliginosum. The sequence continues at coordinate 25,634,965 of OX384032.1, forward strand.
TGTACCTATTTAATTTTTGTCATGACCAGAAACGAATCTCTGCGTGTAAATATGTGCACAATAAATGCATATTTTTGCACATGATTGTGTTCACTACACTTTTTTATCATTTTATAAATTCTTTCATTTTAGTTAATTAACAACAAATCAAAACTGCGTTTCATGCATATTCATCAGGGCCGGATTAAGGATGGGGGACAAGCGGGGGCCACCACATAATAAGGTTCCCCACAAAATATTACTTAGCTACAATTTATAAAAATATTATAATAGTTACGATATTAAATTCGAGAACTATTAGTAAATATTACATTTTAATTTATTTTTACACATATTTCAAATATACATTTAAGGGCATTTGACTAACAAAATTTTCGCTTGCGGCACTATTTTATCATTACAGTTTCTAAAATTGGCAAATGAAAACATCACATGGATCAGCCAATGTCCCGGGGGCACAACCTTAAATTCGGCCGTGATATTCATCTTTCTTTTTTTGAAGTATGCTATCTTGTGACGGTTGTAATAATTATTACCTTAATGTTTTCGAATTATGCAGTACCAATATGCTAAAAATATGGTGTTTCGGTGGTAAGAGTATAGGAAAAAACACTTACAATTATCTCTTATGTTGATGATCAACGGTTACACCTTTCGAATAATAATTATTTTGTTCGAGAGATGAAATAGGTTTGTGACTACGTCAAATAACAGAAATGCCAATTAATATATTGAATTACTGTAAAATGTCAAAGATTTCAAGTTTCACGCTATTAATGCGATACTAAACGGAAATAGTTTGTTCTGAGAATTGGAATGTTCATAATTGAAGAAACTGCTGTTGCAAAGTTAAGAAGTGATAAATGAAACTGATTAATTTTAATTCCACCATTCTTTTCACTGCACTTCATAACTTTTTAAATAATCTTCCAGTTTTTCCGGTAATTTCTTATCGCTGTTAAGTTTATTTTTATTCTGAGATGATTGTCTGTCATATCTAGAATCTAGAGTGCTTGGCACTTCTCGAATGCACCAGAACAGACGGACTGTGCTCTTCTCTCGCCTCGTCTACTCTTCATCTGCCGGATAATGCAATAAAGTAACGTCGGCTGTCCGACTGTTTCCTGAATTGCGTTATTAAATCCAGAGGCGACGTCGAGCATCGGATGCTGGTCTCGTACAATCTTCATTATTGCCACAACTTTTTCACAAATTCGTGAATTGAATAATTTTGCTTTGGCGTTTTATGAATTTTTGCGCTATTCGCCGATTATTAGTTCTTAATAAGCGGAAATATTTCAAAACTGCGATGATGAAATACTTCACTTAGTTTCCGGATCGTGACTTTTATAAAGAGTGTAATTAAACTGAAATACAATTTAAGAGCAGAAAGTATTGCTCCTTAAAATTAATATACTGTGTAAGTATTGGTACTTAGTTGGTTATTAACTATAGATAGTAGCCACGGATCATTATTCGGCCATAAGCAGGTTAAATTTTCTATTTATAATTTACTTCTTAGCAGTTATCCTGAAAACCAGATAAAAAATCTGATGTGGCCAGCACACAACCTCCCGCCGTATCTAGAAAACTGACTTCACTGCTCATTCACATACAAATAAAAATCTATAATATTCAAACACAGAAATCTGCATCAAGATTCATTCATAGGAAAATTAAAATCAAGAATTTTACATTCCGTATAAATGCATGATGCAAACACAGGAAATAGCAAACGCAGGAATATTTAAATATAGAAAATAAGGTCGAATGAACTAGATGAACAACACAGAACCATTCTTTACTCTCACATACTCGATGAATGAATCTTTTGATGCTAGTTTTTCATTACTTATTAATTTTATAGATTTGCATCTTCCAGTGTTTTATTTTCCTGTTTGAATAGTCTAGATTTGTATTCTTCTGTGTTGAAACCATCCTCCGTTCAAGTACTACAACATTTAATATCTTACTTATGACTTATATATGGCGTTAGTGACTACGTGTTACCTTTCTCACCTTTCAATATTTTTTACGCAGAAACAAAAATCAACCGATCGTGGATTAAAAGATTTTAACGTTTTATCTGTTAAATTTGATTTTTAAATTTTACTACAGTCTTTAGTGTAATCAGATAAAGACAATTTTTTTATAACGCAAGTTGCAAATAAATTTTCCTCTTATTCTCATTACAAATAAATATTATACTCGTATTTATCCAAGATATAAATTTTTGACAATTAATCTTTTCACTCTTCAAAATTTAATGAGCTCTTCCAATTTGTATACAAATGTAAAATAACAAGTATCAAAATTTTTGGGTAAACAGTAAACACACACGCACACGCACGCGCGCACACACACACAGAAACATCATCGTAAAACTATCAAAAATGAGTTGTAAGGACCCTAATTCGTACTATCGTGCTCCTCAACTTAAAACTAACTAGCTACCCGATTTTCAGCATGATTCCAATACCAGGTAAGCCGGAGGTGAATACAGATAAAATCCGGTTATTAATCAAATACAAATCGAGTATTTATTATAATTAGCTGAAAAAGCACAGTGATTCACAAAATATTTTGTTTTAATACCTACTCGAAAACGTTGCACTGGTACTCTAATTGATAAAGGGTGCCTGTATCTTCTCTTACATAATTATTGTTTATATTAGTACCTATATTATTTTAATAATATTTGTTACCTACTTTATACATTAACTATCAAATTAATTACATTAATTGAAGTTTAGAGATAATAATCCAAATTAATCTTATTTGCATTAACAGAATGGCTGTATGACAAATATTTTTGTGGTAAAGCAGGATTACTCGAATATTCTGTTATTTGCTTTTCCTTTGTAAAGTCGGATTTTATGTCGTTAGACTCTGAAAACTTACATGTTTCTAAAGTTGACTCAAGATATTAATCATACAAATTGCTCTTAATTTAATGAGTAAAATTATGCTTCTCAAATTGAATTTTGTTTAAGTTCAGCTTCGCTAACGTCAGTTTAATAACTTAAAGATGATATCTAAACACGTAAAAACCGTGACAAAGTAAAATTTTTATAAATTCTAGTCCTAACCACATATTTCGAGGAAATCGCTATGATACATGAAAAAGTGTACTCAACATAGTTTAAAATTGAATTAGATTTCTATGTAACAATTATGAGAGTATTTTATACTTTTAAAGTGGATGGTGCATGATCTTTAATATTAAAACGAAATAGGTAGGTACTAGATTTTTATATCCGCACAAAATATCGGTTCAGGTTCGATTCGCGGTTCACTGTTCAATATATGGTTCGGTTTTGTTCCGGTTTTCATGTTTCGTCTTGGACTGAACCGGTAACCGGATTTCAAAAAAGCGGTTCAAGATGCGGTTTCGGTTCAATGATATTTTAATATTTTAAATAACATAGTACAAGCGGCACACGGCAAAATTTTCAAGAACCCAGTACTTTATGATAAAATGAAAATATTTTGCACATGTACTTAAGGTTTATAGAAACTATTTAGAAAGGAGAGCCATTCTGGAATGTTGTGCAGACAGCCAGAGGAGTAGTTTTTTTAAATGACCTGAAGCGTCTGTTTGATGCTTTATATAATTTTTTTTCATGAGGTAGATTTACATATTTTGTACAAAAGGCTTTACGGGATCGTTCATTACAAATTCGAAATCGAAAAGTTGAAATTCAAGATGGCTGTTTCAAAATGGCGACATGAAAACATCAAAAAAATCTGCTGTGGCCACCACACGACCTCTCGCCTAATTCTGCTTATTCTATTAATCTAATAAATAGTTTTACATACATTTTAATAGTTTCATGTTCATGTAATATGTAAACGATAATGTAAACCAATATGCAAGTAAAAGATGTCAACTGTACTGTCACTGTCATAATAATTCAAATTTTATGTAGAAACAAATTTCATATCATGGACAACAAGATACTGGAATTTCAAAAAAATAGAATATTAATTGTACTTTATTTTATTGTTAAATACTTCCAGATTCAGCAATTTGTATTTATAAATAACTGTACACATAGATAATCACAATTTCCTTTTATTTTTAATTGCAAAAATTGTCATAAATAAATAATGTACCAATATATTTAAGGAAAACTTTTCTAAACTTCTAAAAGTACTACTTCCGGTTTGCGGATTTCTACCAAAATCTTATCCGGTGTTAAGATACTTATTAAAACCTTAAATATGAAATTTGGTTATAAACGGTTTGATACTTTTTAAGTTATCGTGGACGAAAAATCGTCGGTTCATACAAACACACAAACACACAAACGCACAAACACACAAACACACACACACACAGACATCATCGTGAAAATAGTAAATTCGTATTCTAGAGACCCTGAAACGTGCTTATCCACCAAAAACTCATACTCGAAAATTTTGACCCATTACAATACCTCTCTTATAGAATATGAGGCGAGAGGTAATAGACAAAATTGTTATTTTTCATTCTAATGAATTAATATATTAAAAATACATTAAAATGCTATCTATTGTTTAAAGTAACATTCGCACTTAAAATTATCTTTTATCTTAGTAAAATCAATATTTCTATATTATATTACATGTTTTTAAAGTGACATTTTAAACTATGTGTTATTTAAATAAATATTTTCCTCTTTATTGTAAAGTTAATTTTACTAACTGTACCTACCTACCAGTATATTGTAGGACAAATGTATGTATTAGATTGCAATTTTCAAATATATACTCGTAACACTTAAAATTATATTCAGGGACTGATTGTAACAAACAGCAACATGGAACAGGCGGCATTCGCTAATTTGACCGAACTGTAGTTGTGTCGACCCGTAGTTTCACCGAAAAATATTATTCCAACTCGTAGTTTCACCGCCTTGCAGATATAGCTAACCGTAGTTTGACCGACCCGTAGTTTCACACCGAATTAAAGTAAACCCAAACGAGATTTAGCCAAAACCGTAGTTTCACCGAATCGAAATCAGAGCGTTGAATGCTTGCGGACATCTGTTAAATAGAAAATGCATTGTTTTGTACCTAAATATTAAGAAAAGAAATCAAAATAATACTTGACGCAACAATAGTTTCTTTTTTTCCATAAAATACCCGAAATAGTCTAAAATTAAAATGACTATATTTTCTTAAAATCCATCAGTAAGTTTTGCATGTTGCATGTAAAAATTTCGTTAGATAGAGTATTAAAACAAAAGATTGACATCCGATGATAAAATTACCACAAAATGTTCTTCATATACGGTTTTATCTGTGGTTTACTTTTCATTTTCACTTCCATCCCCATACTGTTCAACAGCAAATCATTAATCAAATGAAAGCCAATTTTCAACATTTTCGCATAAAATACAAAAAGTCATAACCGCAATCTACGTATTGTGCTAACAATTATTTGCAAAATTATATCTACCAAAAATTTGTTTTGAAAAATACGATCTGTCATTTAAGTATCATATTTGCGTATACTAAGCACGTAATCATAAATGATGTAGGTACCTAACCGCAATAAGGTAAATAGGTGAAATATCGATGTGTATATATTTATAGAAAAACAACAATCTTATACGCAACTGTATATATATATATATATATATATATATATATATATATATATATATAGTTAGTTTTTGTCTACACTGGATTAAAGATTACACAATGAAATTATGCCATGGCAAGAATTAGTTGTAAAGTTAAAAATTAAATAAACATGGTAACAATGTGGCCCAAAACTGATATAGGTACATATTAAAATTGCGAAATTTTAAATAGTAAGTATATTATGCACACATTACAAAAGGGAACAGTCTCGTTTCTGTCCCTCCCGTGGTGCATACTATATTTTTCGACACAAGTGCACGCGAAGCGCGCCGTCACTTGCTTATGACATGAAACAACACAATTATAATTATTATAAATACACACGTCACCACCACTAAAAACACTGCAAGATATCCGCCAACTCGTGTTAAGCAATATTTGTTTTATTATATGTACAATACATTTTAATTTTCATATATTCCCCAATGTAAATGTCTTTAACGTCAATGTTAATGTTTTTTACTGGATAAATACTTTGGTGAAACACTAGTATAAATTTTGTCTGCTTTTTTTGGAGACCATAACAATTTATAAATTTAGTATTTGCTACTAATCGCTTCTGAACAAATTTTTCGGCTATCAGTTTTTGAAGAATGTCGTGTCACAGGATCTTATTTTCGTATTTGATCTAATTAAAAATTATGTAAATCCGAATTGATTTATGGAATGGTGGAGAATATAATACTACTCTAGAACTTGTACAAATGACAGTGGTAGAGACAAGAGAAAGAAAACAAATTTAAAACTAATGTAAGTAATTTTTGTAAAAAAAACAATTTAATATTTCGAGGCATTGATCCTCAAAATCTTGCAGTCGATCTTCCAGCTTCATTACTCTTATCAGCTCGGTATCAACTTTACGACATCTCTCCAATCATCTGTGGGAATTCTCCACGTCACAATCTAATACAAATCCCAAGCGATTTCATATCAAATCCCTTCGTATGTGTCATATCTCGTTCTCTGCGCCCCGCCGCCCCGCTAGCACCGCCACTGGGCCGCTGCTGTCTGCTGTCCCCGGTGACGAACGCGCTATGCCTGCCCGCACATATTATCGCATGCAAATGAGCTAGTTCGTAGTCCCTGCACAACCAACCTTGACGTGGCTGAGGGAGCTGAGGTTGAGGTAACAGGAATACGAGAAGATAGAAAAGGAGAACAATAATTGTATGAGTAGGTACATAACATTGGATGTGTTCTGAAGTGGGTGTACTCGATATATGACAAGAATATTCAAGAATAGAGCCTAGTTCTGAACAAATATTTAATCGAACGGAGGAACGTGAATTTTGTATATAAATAAGTAGGTATCCTATTATTTTCATGTCTACCAACCTGTTATTTTGATATTCTAGATAACATTACGTAACAAGTAATATAAATGCAGGTAGCTTATCGAAAACAAAAAGCTGGAGTAGGTAGTAGTATTGAAAAAATTACTCAAACTAATTTTTACAATAATAATTTCCAATTTTCTTAGGTAGTACCTAATTAATAAATAATATTATATTTTAGTTTTCTTATTTATTTATAAATTTCTTCACTTTCATTAAGAAAAATGGACAATATTGTTGGAGTTAAGTACTACTACCTACATAGGGTGATTCATCGTAACTTACTTATTTAAAACGCAATAATGCCCATTTTATGAATCAGAAACATTTTATTTTTATTTTATAATGTAGGTACATATCTAAAGTTTTGTTTCACCCAGTTTTCAAAATCATATCAGGTAGGAGACGCCCCCCATTGTCTATACACTGAATAAGTCGATTTCTGGAGTTTGTCATAACCTTTTCCAGCATGGCAGCGGGTATGGTGGCAATTGCGGCCCGGATGTTGGCTTTCAGGTCTTCTAGAGTCCTTGAACGGTTGACGTAACCGCGGGATTTAACAAAAAACCACAAAAAATCACAAGGAGCCAAATCGGACGAGCGGGCTGGCCACTCCAAATCGCCTCTTATTGAGGTGAGGCGCCCCGGGAAGTGTACGACTCAACTGAAAACACACGCTGCTCAGTGCTCTAACGCATGATGGCGACTGACCGGGTGGGGAACAAAACTTTAAAAGTGCACCTGTCGAATGAGATCACTCTCTCCCCACTACGATCCCTACAGCCTGAATGGCACGCATTTTAAAAATTATGATGAATCACCCTGTATAATGAAGTATTTATGAAAATAGATTTTAATAATCTATTACTATATATGATATGTTCCCTAATTCTGTTTATATAAGGAAGGTATTGTGATGGATCAAAATTTTCTACGTTGAGTTTTTGATGAATAAGCACGTTTTAGGGTCCCTGGGGTAAGAATATAACATTTTAGAGATGATGTCTGTGTGTGTGCATGTGTGTGTATGTGTGTATGCGTTCGTTCGTTTGTATATTATATTGAAGGTTTTAATACGAATTTTAATAAACCATTAAATTTTGGTTTCAATCTACAAACCGGAAGTAGTAATTTTTTTAAATACTTCAATAAATAAATAACTTTTCGTTTGGAATCGGTGTATCGATAACTCGATATTATCTATATTTTCCGATAATTGTCGACATATATCAACAAAAAATATCGATACATCGATACCAAAAGAGAAGTGATAGCAACTTATGTTCATATCGATATGTCTTTATTTTTTCCATCCCTTATATATTAATAAATTTGTATAATAAGTAAAAAGAATAAAGTAAGTATGGCGGGAGGTCTTGTGCTGGCCACATCTGATTTTTTTAAAGAATGTCATTTTATATTAATTTAAAAAAATTTTTTACTTTGCCTAGTACGCTAGATTGTAATTATAAATGATTAAATGTAAGAGGTAGATTTATTTAGAAAACACTTAAAATTATACACAACGAGCAAATAATATCTGATAAAATGGACGTATTTCTTTTTAATATATGAGATTTAGGACTTTACAGAGCTTTAAGAAAATGCTCGTTTTAAGAATAAATATGAATACAGGATGGGGCAAAACAACCTCCCGACCGTGTATTATGATTGAAATGTAATTGTTATGTATTTAGTGTATTTTGATTAAATATAGTTGGCAACAGTGTGCGAGCCCGAACGCTGTGAAGTTAGAAAATGTCAAGTAAGAAAGAAAGCATGTAAATTCAGCAAATGTATCAGTTAGCAGTAAAAATATACTAGGAATTATAAAAAGGAATAAATAAAGCATTTATACAAAACATTGGTCCTAACGAGCGGATGTACAACAAAAGACGAGCGGGTATACAACAGTACACTCTGGCACGAGTAAGCATTAAACAAGCAACGACAAGCATAAAAGTGAGGTTAACCAAAAACAAAGGAATTGGCGGCAGGTAAGTGAATTTCCCAATTTTCAAAATTTAATCCTTTTAAATATCCTAGTATGATGAACGCTTTAAAGAAGACAAAAAAATCTTTGATATCACAATTATCAAGATTCAAAACATATGTAGAAGAACACAGTCAAGAAGAAATACAAGAATTGAAGGTTAGACTTGAAAAGGCAGAAACATTGTGGGATAAATTTGAAGACACGCAAACAGCAATAGAAAATTTAGATGAAAATGAAGAAACACATAGAAAACCCTTTGAAGACACATACTTTGAGGTTGTAGCTAAAGCAAGACAGAAAATAGAGCAGAGAAGTAGTGAATTGAATACAAGTTCAGCAAGTTTAAATCCAACAACAGCGACAAATACAAATTCAATAAAGGTAAAGCTACCAACAATAACATTAACAAATTTTAGTGGAAAATACTCAGAATGGCTTATGTACAGAGACTCATTTCAATCAATAATTGACAAAAACGAAGATTTGACAAATGTTCAGAAACTTCAGTATTTAAGAGGTTCATTACAAGATGAGGCATTACAAATTATTCAAGCACTAGAAACAACTGATGAAAACTATCAAATCGCGTGGAATTTATTAAAACAACGGTATGAAAATGAACAACTCATCATTAATACACACATAAAGGCTTTATTTGACTTACCGCAAGCTACCAAAGAATCACGCAGTACCTTAAGACATTTCATTGACCAAATTAGAACAAATATCAGCGCTTTGAAGACATTAAAGGAACCAGTTGAACAATGGAACACAGTATTGATATATTTATTCAATAGCAAGTTAGATTGGAGGACAAAACAACAGTGGCAAGAAAAACTATCAGTCGAAGATAAATCAAAGAAGCCAACACTAGAAACATTTCTCGAATTCTTATCAAACAAATGTCAAACATTAGAAATGACAGAAAAGCCAGCTAATCAAGAATCAAGCAACAAACCACACCCAATAAGAAGAAATGCATATGTAACAACAAACAGCCAAGCTTCCTGTTGCGCAAATTGTGGCGCGCAGCATCCATTATTCAAATGCGAAGAATTTCTCAAGTTATCAGCAAGCCAAAGACAAAATGAAGTAAGAAAACTAAAACTTTGTTTAAATTGTTTCAAAGCAGGACACTACGGACGAGAGTGTAAATCTTCTAGTTCCTGCAAGAAATGCCATAAACGTCATAACACGTTGCTACATGAAGACAACAAGAAAGAGAAAATGGAAGAAAACATTGATCATTCAATAACTGAAACAAAAACAGCCACAACAATAGTTAATAATCATTCCGTGCAACAACATGAAGAATATCACACAATTTTACCTACAGCAACTGTTTTTATTAAAGATAAATGTGGAAAAATGCATAAGGTCAGAGCTCTGTTGGATTCAGGCTCACAATCAAATTTTATAACCAGGGAATTAGTCAAAAAACTTGAATTGTCTTGTAGAAAAACAAACATTTCAGTTTTCGGAATAAACCAAGGTCTAAGCAAAATCTCTGAAAGTACACAACTCACAATGATGTCAAGATACAGCAATTACTCAACGACTATGGAATGTTTAATATTAGAAAAAATCACAAACAATTTACCACAATTAACTTTGAATAAGGCTAATTTAAAACTTCCAAATCATATTAAGTTAGCTGATGACAACTTTGATGTAACAGCAAAAATTGATCTACTTATTGGATCAGAAATATTTTGGAACATACTCTGTGCAAATCAAATAAGATTCTCAAGAGACAAACCAATACTACAAGAGACTAAACTTGGATGGGTAGTTGCAGGTTCAGTAAATTTACGACAAGCACAAGTACAATCAACTAACGTATCATCATTCTTAACAATCAACGACAAATTGCAAAATCAGCTAGAGTTATTTTGGAAATTGGAAGACATAAATGAAAAACGTCAATGGACACAAGAAGAGATAGAATGCGAAAAACAATTTAAAGACACAGTTACAAGAAATGAAGAAGGACGTTTCATAGTAGGATTGCCAAGGAAAAATAAATTTGAATTAGGTGACTCACAGCAAGGAGCAATAAAGAGGTTTGAATCAATTGAAAGAAGATTAGCATATCAACCAGAAATCAAAGAACAATATATTCAATTTATGCAAACGTATGAAAATTTAGAACACATGTCAAAAATCGAACCCGAATCAAACGAAACCAATAAAGTAGTAAATCCATTTTATTTACCCCATCACCATGTGATCAAAAAAGACAGTTTGACGACAAAACTCAGGGTAGTATTTGACGGCTCATTTAAATCTACATCAGGAAATTCTTTAAACAATGAACTTCTAGTAGGCCCTAATGTTCAAGAAGATTTATTCAATATTGTTTTACGTTTTAGGATTCATGCATATGTACTTACCGCAGATATCAAGATGATGTTCAGACAAATACTAATCAAAGAAGAAGATAGGCATTTACAGAGAATCATTTGGAGGGAAGACACAAACAAGGAGTTACAAGAATACAATCTCAATACGGTAACTTACGGAACCGCATGTGCACCCTTTCTAGCAACAAGAAGTCTTAAAGAATTAGCAGAACAAGATGGATATAAATTTCCACAAGCAAAAGCAGCTTTATTGAACGACTTCTACATGGATGATGTATTAACAGGCGCGAACACAATAGATGAGGCAGTTCAACTTCAGCAACAATTAACTAATTTATTGAATCAAGGTAAATTTGAACTACGGAAATGGCGAACTAACAATAATGCTATTTTAAGTCATCTAACAGAAGAAGACAAGTCAAATCAATTATTAGTTGTTCAAGAACAAGATAGTCTAAAAACCTTAGGCATATTATGGAATTCGTCAGAAGATACAATAAACTTTAACATAAGATTAGACAACAATTCTAAAATCACCAAAAGAACCATACTTGGACAAATAGCTCAAATATTCGATCCCTTAGGTCTGATAGGTCCAGTGACAATTACGGCGAAAAAAATAATGCAAACACTCTGGCAACTAAAAACAGAATGGGACGAAGAAGTTCCTGAGGAAGTTTATAATGATTGGATACAATATCGTCTATCATTACCAATAATTAATAATCTTCAAATTGAAAGAAATGTCAATCCAGGAAACAAAGATCAACAAATAGATATTCACGGGTTTTGTGACGCATCAACTATAGCATACGGAGCGTGTGTTTATGTCACAAGTATGAATAAAACACAAGAGCAGACTACACGTCTACTTTGTGCCAAAGCAAGAGTTGCACCCCTAAAAATCATATCATTACCAAGGTTGGAACTTTGTGGAGCAATCATATTAGCAAAATTAATTGCAGCAGTAAAACAATCACTAAAGGACAAAGTGAGAAACATTTATTTATGGTCAGACTCAACAATTGTACTAAATTGGATAAAAACTCCATCAAATCTACTAAAGACATTTGTAGCAAATCGAGTGACAGAGATCCAGAAGCACACATCGGGTGCTACATGGCAACATGTTAACAGTTTAGAAAATCCAGCAGATATTATATCTCGGGGAGAAAACGCAGAACAATTAATTCAAAACAAACTCTGGTGGTTTGGTCCCAACTGGTTACAAACCAACAATTGGCCAAAACAAATAAATCATAATGAAGATCCAATTTTAGAATTGAAAACAAACACAATGCTAGTTATACACCAAGAAGAGCTCAGCATATTAACAAAATATTCATCATGGAATAAACTACTGAGAGTAGTCAGCTATATGCAAAGATTTATAAGAAATACCAGACAAAGAGACTCAAGAAAATTTGGCATGTTAGATGCAACAGAATTGAATACAGCAAGGGAAACAATTGTGCGCTTAGTTCAAGAACAAGGTTTCGCACAAGAAATTCAAGTACTCAAGAGAAGAGGTATAGTTACTAGTAAGAGTAGAATACTGAATTTAAATCCATTTTTAGATGACCAAGGACTAATAAGAGTGGGTGGCAGACTAAACAATGCAGACATAACAATTGATCAAAAACATCCTTATTTATTACCGGCCAAACATTATGTTACAGATCTGATAATTCAGCATGAACATAAGAAACTACATCATTGCGGACAAGAACAATTATTGGCTGTAGTACGCTTGAAATATTGGCCAATAGCTGGTAGACAAGCAGTTAAAAGAAACTTACAAAAATGCCACAAATGTTTTCGTTTCAAACCAAAGATACCGGATCATCTGATGGGCAACTTACCGAGTCCAAGAGTTAAGGGATATACAAGACCATTCACTATTTGTGGAATTGATTATGCAGGACCCTTACAATTAAAACCACACAATCGACGCGGAAAATATCAAGTTATTAAAGCATATGTAGCTGTATTTGTATGTTTTAGTACTAAAGCAGTACACATTGAATTGATTAGCGATCTCACTACAGAAGCATTCTTAGCAGCGTTACGAAGATTCACATCTAGAAGAGGCATCTGTAAAGAAATTTATTCAGATAACGCTACCAATTTTACCGGTGCAAACAACAAACTCAAGGAAATATATGAATTTCTGCAAAATTCAAGTAATGTCATCGATCAAGATTTACAAGCAAGAAGTATACAGTGGCACTTTATTCCACCCCGTGGCCCACATTTTGGCGGACTGTGGGAGGCCGCAGTAAAGGCTGCAAAAAGACATCTATATACAGTCACACAAGGTGTAACATTAACTATCGAAGAATGCACAACACTTTTAACAGAAATTGAAGCGATTCTAAACTCCAGACCCCTAATACCTCTGTCAGCGAGTCCCAATGACCTAGTTCCTATAACTCCAGCACATTTCCTAATTGGGGATTCACTGATCGAACCTGTAAGTTATGTATACAAAGATGTACCCGACAACAGCTTATCCAGATGGCAGCATCTGCAAAAAATTAAACAACACTTCTGGAGACGTTGGTGTAGAGATTATCTACATTGTCTACAACAAAGAACACGATGGCAGCGAACTACACCCAACATAGAACCAGGTACCTTAGTGGTGCTAATTGAAGACAACGTTCCACCTCTACGATGGCCTATGGGACGAATTCTAGAGACATTTCCAGGCAATGATGGGATAGTGCGAGTGGTGTCTGTGCGTACCTCTAGTGGTGTGTTAAAAAGGCCTGTCAAACGTGTATGTGTGTTACCAAGTGAAGGTGAATAGATTTAAGATAATATTAAGCTGAAATACAATGTAATAATTATTAAGTTTAAATTTCGAAAGGCATAACCTTTCAACGCGGGCGGTATGTTATGTATTTAGTGTATTTTGATTAAATATAGTTGGCAACAGTGTGCGAGCCCGAACGCTGTGAAGTTAGAAAATGTCAAGTAAGAAAGAAAGCATGTAAATTCAGCAAATGTATCAGTTAGCAGTAAAAATATACTAGGAATTATAAAAAGGAATAAATAAAGCATTTATACAAAACAGTAATATATTTCTGAAATGAATTTATTCAGTTGGAAAGTTTCACTACTTTGTACCCTGTACCCCTGTTGTTCTGCTCATGTTATTAGTTACAGTTACTATCCAAAAACTATTTGCGCACTGTCTTATCTATTGGAGTTAATCTATATCGAATAACATGTCCTTGAATCTCGATCCCCAAGCTTATTAGGACAGAAACATTAGTTCCAAGTCGCAAATAATCGTATCTTCGAGAAATTCACATATATCACGAAGACTTGAAACTTGTACATGTATAGCGTATAGCTATAAAGGATCGATAGGAGAGCCAATTTACTTCCTCTGGGTCAAATAAGGTTTTGCACTGTTTGAACTAAAAGTCAGGACTTCAAGGCTATTGATTTCGAAATCTCTTTGAAGTTTACAGAGGAAAAAATTACGGAATCACCACATACGGCAACAGCATCGATAATAATTGCAACTAAACCTTTTATGTACGAAATGAAATAATGTAATATCTAAAAGCCATATAATATTTGCAAATTGCAAATTCCCGTATTCAAAATTATTCAGTTGGTTATTATTTAAGTTTTATGAACCCGAGAAGTTTTTAGCACATTATACTACCTACTAAATTTTAGATTTATAATTCTAGTAGAAAATACATCGACTGATTATTTAACATTCGTAGCACTTTAATAATAACATTTTGATTAAAATTCTGTAAATATTTATGAACGCAACGAGGTGTTGCTTCTTTAAGTAAATACAGACGATGAATAACGCGGAACATGATAACTGGAACGTTAAATTTTAAATAAATACCCTCGTTTATAGTAGTTGATAAATTAAACAGTCTAGTAGTCTGTCTCTATGGCTGGAAGTAGGATCATTTTAATGTACTTTGAAATATTAGAATAAAAATTAAATTTTGCAACAGAAATAATAATGAACTTTTTTTCTACCTTAACGCGTTTTTAAAAATTCTCTTTTCGTCTATCAGTCCGTAAAGTTTGATACTAAGTTTTTGTTTGTAAAAACCAAGAAATGAAACGTATATTTCGAAAAAATGAATCTGTCTGACTCAATATAAGACATACTTCTCGTTTATTTATGTTAGACTAACTTATATTATCGCTCTCGTTGTGCACATCGTTTTGTATAAAATATAAGAATAAAAAATATACTGTCAAAAATATCTAACATTATATGCTCTCAATAAATTTACTTCGCAGTCGTTACTAATAGCAACGCGGCCGCGTATCGTATCCTACACAAATGTTTATACTTTGCCACCTGAAATGCGAACGTCAACTTTTTTTGACAGTTGCGCAGAAAAATATATTTTGTCCCATATTTTGCTAATAATATCAATTTTCTTATTTAAAATGGCCAAATTTTGCTCATTTAACCAACCTCGTAGCTCTTCATCTTCATAAAAAAAATTACTAATAGTGAGGACGGTTTATAAAAACACCCTGTACAAATGACTAAAATTTTGAGAAATGTAATTTTAAATTCAGTTTTGTACTTTTACTGAAAGGAATGAAAAAAATATGCACGAGAAACATTGAAATTTCTATAGGTACTGTCATTATAAGTGCCATGTTAATATTTTGTAACGAATACCTAAACATTACTATTCGCAAAGTAAATGGTCGCGTAGTATAATTTCGCAGACTGTTATTCTTAGCAGAGTTTTGCGTTGTCATTTTGTGAATATACATGTGCTGATTAATGTTGCACGGAGTCTAATATTTCAATGTCCTCTACTAGGATATTTTTGTTGGCTGTCATGTATCCGTTTATCCTGTCACTTAAAACAAGTAAACAAAATGTAACTTTGAATTCATCATTTTTCTTGAAGTTGAAGTGATGAAATGTACATGTTAGGTTGTTGTCGTTTCGCCGCACCAACCAACGACGTACCTATTCCCTAAGAATTTTTTGCTGCTTTGTATTCATACGTTTTTTTATTATACAACATGCATGATTTGTTTGAAAAACAATCTGAATATTTTTTTTACATCTTACTTAAATGGAAAAAAGTATACTGCATGTTTTAAAAAACTACAGTATTTTAATCGATTTGAATAACTTATTAAAAGTTCGGACTTAATTATATCTATATTTATGCATTAGTAGGGTGCTCGGAAATAATAATTATTTTCAATTTTGTGAGGAAATTGGTATCCCAAGCTGAAATTTTCACATATTAAAATAAATTACGTACCTAGCAATTTCAAATTTGATAAAAAAAATAAACTATAGGTACGAAAATATGCACTAGAATAAAAATTTAGAGTTAAGTACACGTAATGGTAAAAAAGAAAAAAATTAATCTTAATTTGTTAAGAATTGACAGCTAATTAAAAACAATAATTATCAAAATATTGAAATATTTACATTATCTCTTGAAGAAAATGTTTAAGCCTAGACTAAACCAAGAGTGAATTTCAAAAAACAATATAAAGCATGTAATAGAAAATTGAATACAGAAAATCGGAGTTAATATCTGAATCCATCCCGAAATAACAGCTGAATAAAGACAAAAATTACTAAATTTTATATAATTTTACTTTAAGAAAATTTCCAATTTGTGACTAATTGAGAGCCTCAAAAATTATAAAAATAATGGGTATTATAGAACATTGTTATAGAAATCATATGGTGAAAACTGGGTGGCGATATTTTTGTCCGTTAAAATATGGTAGTTATTATTGTGTCAAGAGAAAATTAATATTACCACTTGATTTAAATTACTGAAAATTTCCTAAACGCATTTTTATTATTTTTTCGAAAACAGGTTAAAATCCCATGCATCATTTTTATAGAGAATTTTGAGCTCTATAACCTCATATAAATGTTTTTTCGTAATGATAAGCGAAAGATGAGTTAAACTTAAAAAACCAGAAATAGCAGTCATTTTGAAAAAATGGCTTCCGGTGCGGTGATTTCTGGAAACTTTTAATATGTTAAAAAGCACATTTTTCTGTATTGGATTCCGTCGAGAAAGTTTTTCTTGCAGTTTGTCTGAAGTTTGAGGCATTTTTATAGTAAATTCCCTGGACTATAGCTTATCTAATATATTTAAAGAATTTTTTTTTTGTAATAACTAATAATGTAATATCAGTTCGTAATTAATAATTAGTGACTAAATCTTTAAGCTCTTGGTTCAATGATTATAAATTGCTTTTAAATGATAATAAAACAAAAATACTTCATGTCCATTATGCGGATCTCAGTCAATTAAATATTTTATTTGATGATAATTCGAACTGTTGTGATGATTTTGTAAAGGTCTTGGGTATTCTTTCATGAAAATTTAAATTGGGGTCTACAGTGTAAATAAATTATTAAAAGCTTGAGTTGGTTTTGTTATCAAATTCGTCATATTAAAAAGTACCTACTTCAATTTATAATGGTTTGTTGGAATGTTGAAATTATCCTTTATCCAGTGACGTGATGTAAGATAAAGAAATTTTAAATTAGATTTAAAATAATAAAGCCCTTTGATACAACAAAATTATCATTTTTTTTCAAGTATCACATTTATTATTATTGAGAACTATACACCGTGTACAAAAAGTTTCGGGACGGTCAAATATCTCGAGAAATACGTATCTAATCGAAGTACAGGAAAACACGTATTCAATATTTTTTTTAAATATATCTTATGACACCTAACACGACCTCCCACCCCCACCCTTGGAGACGTGCTGGGGGGTAACTTTAAAATCGTAAATGGCAACCACCATTTTTTATTGCAGATTAGTATTCTACGGAAAAAATAAGTAACTTTTATCTCAAACTTTTTTTAATTCGCGCCAGATGGTGCTCTAAACAAAAAATAAGTTTAATAATGCGAATACAGCGCCATTTGTTGCAAATCGGAATAAAGTGTCAGATGAAATTAACTTAATCGTAGCCGTAGAATAAAAATTTATGATACGAAATAAAGGTTCCCATGTAAGACACGTATTTTTCAGTTTTTCGATCGGATGCTTATTTCTCGAGATCACTGACCTTATCTGTAATTATTCTACGCGATGTCTAGAGCCATCTGTCGCGAATTTAAAAAAAAAGTTTGAGATAAAGTTCCTTATTTTTTCCGTAGAATACGAATCTGCAATAGAAAAGGGGGGTTGCCATTTAAGATTTAAAATTTACCCTCCACCGCCTCCAAGGGTGTGGGGTCGTGTTAGGTGTCATTAGATAGATTTAAAAAAAATATTGTTCTTCGATCAGATCCGTATTTCTCGAGATATTTGACCGTCCCGGAACTTTTTGTACACCCAGTATAATATTTGAAACGTGTTTCGTGTCCATGTCAGTTATGTCAACTTAAATGTCAATGTCATCTGAATATAAATTTCTCCTAATGGTCTCATGTCTCATCGAATTAAAACAAATTATCTTAAAATCTGACTCTGGTTAAAATGAACCAATTAAAAAAATATCTTTCTTATTATATTTAAATGGTAGATAGGTACAGGTATATTGTATAGGTATATGTACCGACTTTCGTTTTGAGAAAAAAAAAATGCATGCGATAGAGCGATTTTAAATTTTGACCCCCACCGAATTCAAACATACCTTTAAATCTTAAATCCTAACTCTGGTCAAAAGAAACTTGCATACAAAATTTCAAATTTCAAGAGCACGCTTGCTTAGAATAACGTTGGTCTAACTCCATTTTTTCCGAAAATGAGTTTTTTAAATAGGCTTGTTCTAAATCCTTTTATCTACATTCTCCGACGCTAATAAAATGTATATTTTGTTCTTACTCCAAAATATACGTATTTTTATTTGTGATCTAAGTCCCTTGAATATAATTTATCCAGAATAATCATGTTCCAACTCCAATTTTTCGAGTTAGTTAGCCTTATTATATTGTATACCAAATGAAAAAAACTGATTTCAAAGATTATAACAGCCGAACAAAATTTAGAAATCTTAAAATTTAGCATCTTAAGAACAAGAAGTACAAATCAAAACTCGAAAACAACGTAAAAAAAAAAGTTTGTTTTTGTTATTTTAGTATTTAAGGTAAATTTTGAATTAACTTTGCTCGTTTACTATAATATTGTACCTACGTTTTTGTGTATAATATAATTTTTGTTTAATTTTTTGCTTAAATAAAACAGAAAATAACTTAATTTATGTTTTTATTATTATGGAGCTCATAAGGAGTTAGAACACATTTTCGCATTCTTACGTGAAAAACTATGTCATAACTCCATAAAATTATTTATTTATTCCTATGTTCTGTTAGTTTAACTACAGGAAACTATAAATTTTAAAGTTATATACTACATTTGTCTCAACGGCATCTTTTGCTTGGTAGAAAACTTTTCTGTACAAAAATACAGATACCTGCAATTTTATTTTGCCTCTCCTGTGAAATTAACATAATTGGAGTTAGAACAACGTTATTCTAAGCTAGCGAGCGCATTCGATTCAGCTTTATATAATAGATTTTATATTCATTGTGACATAATGCTAAATATGTATAAATTAAATGATACCTACTTAAATTTCTTGATAATAATAATAATAATATTGAACATATTGTTTCCAAAAGTCATATTTGCAGGGCTGTAGCTAGATCCAAAATTTAGAGTGAGCAACCCGAATTTTAGAATAGGCAACTAGTAAAGACAATGTACCGTAGGCGAAATCAAGTTCGTTATAGTGGAAATGTTTTTTCCAAGGATATGGAGCTGCATATGTTTTTCATCCATTTCATGTGCAAAAATAAATTGTCAAATCACAGGAGTAGAATCAACAGAATTATTTTTAATTTTGGTCCACTACTGGGCCGGCTGAACGTAGTGTAATGTATGGAATCAGAGTGCCCCCGTCAAGGTGCAACGAAAATTGGAATGAAAATATATATTGTTAATTATGATCAGTGGGAAAATTGGCACCCAAGCCTTAGGGCGTGAAAAATGTGTGTTTATAAGAAAAAAGTAAAATGTACAGCTGTTCATCTTTTAAAAAATGTAACTTTCAATATACAGGTGAAATTTTGACAGGCTGTAGATAGATACCTACTCTTGTTCAAGCGTTAAAAGTTAATTTACCATATAAATTGCAACAGCATGTAATTCTTCTAATACTTAATTATTCTTAAGTTAAAAGTCATCATCTGTCTGTACTAAACATATAATACTATAATCCAAAGAACAACCTTAAATGCGTGCAGACGGCGTCATATATCAAATGTATGTAAGCAGCCAGTTCCAGTAACCATACGAACTTCACTTTCTATAGTCGTTACCGCTTTTATTCCTGTAACTTATGTAGCAGGGCTAATTTATTGTATTATATCAATAATTATTGTTTTTGTAAGTTGAAATATTTTTGTAAAAGCTCTACGGTTTTCCCACGTGTTTATCCGACTTCTAAGAAGACCATTTTCTGTTTTTGGTATTATAATATCAGTTCTAAAATGTACCTACGAGTTTTGGCATTTCGGCAGATGTCAAAATGTAAGATACGGAAACCGTTTAGTTCAATGAAAAGTATTTCAACTTCATTTGGAAATGTTTGAGATTCACTGTAGCAACGGTCAGATACTATTTTTAGAATCAAGGGATGGTTTTGTACCAGAGTTTTGTAGCATTTTCGTTTTTGAAAAGCAGAAAGTTTTAAGATCTTGAAGGAGAAAGACGTTTTTAATATTGGAAATAATTTGTTTAATCGTTGTTTATTTGTGCTCAAGTGAATCTCAATACTCTCCGTTTTTATTTGTTTATTTGTGAATGTGAAACTAAGTATTTTTGAGTAAGTTAAATTTTATGTTTTATGTGTGTTTTTGTTATCTGTGTGTTTTTCGTAATTTATAGCAATATATTAGTTGCTAATTAATCTTATTCAAAAATTCATCACGATCTTTTGTTTAGTGTTTTATCCATCTAATTTATTAGTTAACAAATTAATTAGTGGTTTTCCTAAACGTTTAAGACAAATGTCGAAAGTATCGTTTGATTAAATTCACGTATTTTATTTAAATATTAGTTTTCGTTTTTATTAATATAGTCTCCATTTATTTACTACCGTTTTGTGTTTTATTATATTATTATATGTCAGAGTAAGAGCGGAGCGGACCATAGATGATCAGTTACGTGAACAACAAAACTATTAAAAGCGCAAGTAATGGAATAGTTAACTAATCTAAACACCAAATAAATCACACATTCACCACTCATGTCATGAACCAGTTAAACGTGATCTACAAACTATGACGATAAGGAATGGTGGCAATTCCTGGACACGTGCTACTCGCATCAGAGCATATTCAAGACTGCCGATCTCCGGCTCATTTCACACCTAGCACTTAATCCCAGACTTCTCCCAAGTGTACTAATAATAACGTCCGTATAGTTAGCACCCCCACTTCAGAAAAATAAAAAAATAAAAATGCCATAATTTTGTGCTAATTATGTGCTAATTTTGTACTATCATTAAAAATTTTGTGCTAAATCCGAAACCGCGAAAACAGAAGTCGCTCTATTGGAGGTGCTAACTATACGTATAGTTGGCACCGCCCTACACTAAATTATCACAAAATGAAAAAATTGTTAGCCTATAATTATGTGCTAATTATGTGCTAATTTTGTACTAACATTAAAATTTTTGTGCTAAATCCGAAACCGCTAAAACGATAGTCGCTCTATGAAGGTGCTAACTATACCTACGTATAGTTGGCACCGTCCTATACTAAATTATCACAACATGAAAAAATTATTTGCCTATAATTTTGTGTAATTATATGCAAATTTTGTACTAACATTAAAAATTTTGTGCTATTCGCGTTTTAGGAACAATAACATACATTTTTGTTTTTAGGATACTATACATTTAGGTGCGTATTACCAGTTTACTAAACGAAATTCCTATACTTTTCACATTTCTACTATTTTAAATTAGATTTTATTAAAGGTTATAAAAGAGAGCACAATTTTTATTTTTACTTCTTCACTCATAATTTATAAGAGAGGTATTGTGACGCGTTTTTGGTGGATAAGCAAAGCACGTTTTAGGGTCCCTAGAGTAAGAATTTATCATTTTCGAAATGTGTTTGTGTGTTACAATTTTTTCGGGAACGATAACTCAAAAAATATCAAACATTAAAATTGAAAATTTTATATTTAAGGTTTTAATACGGATCTTAATAACCCAATATAATTTTAGTTTCAATCTGAAAACCGGAAGTAATACTTTTTTAAATATTTCGATAGATAATTAATTAAATATAATTTTTTATCTTAAATGAAAGATTATGTGATTATTATCTACAATTAGTATTTTATAGATTTTTCTGTATCTGGTAGGGACTTATCTTGTAATGTATATACTTATAATTTAGTATTTCGATATGTTGTAGTCCATGATCGTTTAATAATTTTTGTTACTACGTAAAATTTGAATTATTATGACATGACAGTGACAATAATAAAATATCGTTTATATCTTCTTCTATGCAGTTTAAATAAAATGACTTCAATATATGTGTGAGTAGTAGTATTACCTACCTATAATATTAATATATTTGTAAAAGCTAAAAGAATAGAGTTATGGTGAGAGGTCTTCAGATTTTTTATTATAATTTTGTAATTGTGGACGCTTCTTTCTTCTACTTTTGAAATGAACTTGAACCCAGGAATACTTTTTTGCAAATTATTATATTAACGGCTTATGTTTTGGTTTGGGTTACATAATACAAAATATACAGTATTTGCAGTTTTTTCTATAACTTTGCCAAGAAAATAGTTACAAAAACTTAACAGCAGTAAAACGAATGAATTTGAAATTTATTTAAGTTATATTATTTGTACAGTGTCTTCCGTTATGTTATAATTTTAATACACTGTTCCTATTACCTACTTACCCCTACTTACCTTGACGTTATTGTACTGTACCTGCTCTTTCAAAAGAATACAAAATCTGGGAATTTAAGTAATTTAAGAACAGTGACTAATTCTTTTGACTAGCGCTCTCCTCAAATATTCCGAAGATTTAATTCACTCCAAAACATTTCTGTGCTTTGCTTTGAGCACATAGGTATATGCTCCACTAATCATTGTATTTTGCATCTTTTGCTTTGGATTTTATAAGAGACAAAGTTTTTTGAAGATTTTATTCAATAAGTTGGTAAGTCGATTACAATTACCAAAATTATACACTACATGAGAGACAGGCACATTGGTACAGTTCGGAAACTTATTATGTATTATTATGATTTGAGGATTATTCCAGACACGTTTAAAAGCCTTCTTTATCCACTTTTTAAAAATAATTGACGTAGGTATAGGTACGGATATCAAATTTTTTATAGCGTTTAGAGTCACAATCGTTGTTATTTATGACCAGTGTTGTGACTGATCTAGATCAATTGATCTAGATCACTGATCTAGCTCAATTTACGTGATCTTTGATGTGATCTAGATCATCTGATTTTTAAGGATCTTGAGTTTGATCTAGATCAAATAAATATGATCTACGATCTTAAAATAAGATCATATTTTTAGATTTTTTTCTACGCTATATGCAAGTTAAAGCATGAAATTTAAAATATAAAAGAGTAAGAGTTTCATATTTTTAATATGTTTTAATTTTAAACTAGATTAAATCGCTTGAATACTACGTATTTTTTTCTTTTTTATGTAATGTAATACAAAAATTAAATATTTTGTATAATATTGATCTTTTTACGATCTAAAGAAAAACAGATCACTAATTTGTGATCTGATCTAAAAAAAAGATTCTATCATAAAAATTGATCCATGATCTGATCTAGATCATATTAAACGAGAAGATCTTGATCTTGATCTAGATCCATTTTAAAATGATCTGTCACAACACTGTTTATGACCTATAAACAAATTTAAGATCTATTTATAAGCAATTAAAATGTACACGAGTAAGTGCGGGCTCGGTACGAAACTGATGCCGGCGAGCGTGGTATCTTCTCCCGACAAACGTAACACTGCGAGACGGACTATCGACTAATGTACATAACAATCTTAATTTGGTCACTATTAATAACAAAATTTTATGCAAACTAGTTGACTTTCTATAAAATATGTTTACGTAGTAAAAATTTATTTTAAATGTTTATGTTATTTAAATGAATCTGAAGTAATTACATGTTTTTGATTAAAGTATAGGTATTAAGGTTGCGTACGAACGAATATATTGAAGATATCTCCAAAAATAAAACAATTTTAACAGCAGTGTTCTATAAAACGGCTTTGCCAAATAATGTAATATTTGTCAAAAAATTAATTTTATTTAGGTAGGTATATTATGGCAAATCGCAAATTAATAATAAAAGAAAAGTTAGTGGAAATAAAACCATAAGGTTTTTTTTCTTATAATACAAAAGTGTTTTTCTGAGTAATTATGAACATTTTAGTACTAAAAAATATGTCGTGCCTTAGTTTATATTGTAACTTGGCAGAATAAATTTTTACCTCCCGCCTTATATTCTATAAGAAGAGGTATTGTGACGGGTCAAAATTGTCGAGTGTGAGTTTTTAGTGGATAAGCACGTTTTAGGATCCATAGAATACGAATAAAGTATTTTCAAGATTTTCTGTGTGTGTGTGTGCGTGCGTTAGGTCGTATGTGACATATTTTTTCGGGCTCTATAACTCAAAATTTTACAAACATTTAGCAACCAAATTTTATATTTAACGTTATAATACAAATCTTAGGAACCCAGTTATTTGTAAATTTTTGTGTATGTGTACCACTCGAGCTAATTAAGACGTTGTTGGAAAGCACTCAAAAAAATTTCCGGAAATAATTGATGCACATGTGATACTATAAGTGATAATTTTGCTGAAAATATATAAATACGTATACCTACCTAAATGTAGTATACTAAACAACAAAAATGGATGTAATTGTTCACAAAATGCCAATAGAGGGCTTTAACCTTTATTATGAAGATAGGGTTTTGAAAATTAAGTTAATTCGTGTCCTACTTTTATACTGTGTAGGTAGACAAAAAAATATAATTAACTTCTTTATTCTTATGAAATATTAAATTCGAGTATAGGGTTCAAATAGGCACAAATAAAAAAGAATTCATAACTTTGATAATATAAAATACGTATAGTTAGCACCTCCATTAGAGCGACTACCGTTTTAGCTGTTTCGGATTTAGCACAAATTTTTTAATGTTAGTACAAAATTAGCAAATAATTAGCACAAAATTATAGGCTAATAATTTTTTCATTTTGTGATAATTTAGTGTAGGGCGGTGCCAACTATACGTATAGTTAGCACCTCCAATAGAGCGACTTCTGTTTTCGCGGTTTCGGATTTAGCACAAAATTTTTAATGTTAGTACAAAATTAGTACATAATTAGCACATAATTATAGGCTAAATTTTTTTAAATTTTGTGATAATTTAGTGTAGGGCGGTGCCAACTATACGTATAGTTAGCACCTCCAATAGAGTGACGTCCGTTTTCGCGGTTTCGGATTTAGCACAAAATTTTTAATGTTAGTACAACATTAGCACATAATTAGCACAAAATTATGGCATTTTTATTTTTGTATTTTTCTGAAGTGGGGGTGCTAACTATACGGACGTCTAATAATAACGTAATCGAACAAACAAACACGATCATAACTTCATTAGCACACTTGCATTCCTATCATTAATTATTATTACAATCAACATGATTGTTAACCCCGACACGGCCAACTTGACATATCACACGTCCTCGTGTGATGCTTCTGAAAAGAGAATCTGATTCGAACAGTATCAATATCAGCTCGGCCTCCCTGACCTATATCTCAAATCTAAGAAAACCATGAAACTCATCTATCCAGCAACTGTTACGGTTAACAAGCTAAAGTAAGACGTAGCAAGTAGTGACAATTGCTAACAATTTACATCATAACAAAACAACTAAAATGTCTGTATGCCATATCTCTATTTCCAATTACTATCCAATTCATTATTTCAATTTCAAGCAAATCACTTAGTCTCACCGAGACCAGCCGAGACCTTCAAACCGTTCGGAGCCACCTCAGTGCACTCACGTTGGAAGCCACCTCAGTGCACTTCATTGTTGGGAGCCACCTCAGTGCACTCACGTTGGGAGCCACCTCAGTGCACTCACGTTGGGAGCCACCTCAGTGCACTCACGTTGGAAGCCACCTCAGTGCACTTCATCGTCTCACAGACTCAGGGCATCAACTACAGTGCCAGACGCAAAACCAAAACTCCATCGCAACGACGCTTAATTCCGGACCGCAAGACAGGGAAGACGAGCCTTGCCTAGCAAGTTCATCGGTCTTAGCGTTACCTTCATTACCACTATGCCCTTTAACCCAAGTGAGTTCTACGGCATTGTTCTCGGATATGCCAGACAGTGCTTGTTGACATAGCTAGACAAGTTTTGGCGTGACTTTGCAGCCATTGAGAGCTTGAAAAGTTGCCTTGCTATCTGTTGTTATCCCGATTAACTTGTTTTAAACCTGGAGTTCATTCACTAGTATTGAACTCTGCATTTTCCCCATAATCTCTGCCTGGAAGACAGTGATGTGAGCACCACGGGGTATGCTAACGTTAAGGTTCAGTTCTTCGAAGAAAATACGCGAGCCTGAGCCTGTTCACCATTACTCGTTAGTTCAGCATGAAACAATCACAAATTTGGCTTGTAGTAACAAAACATAAGAACTAGAAAAAGAGAATAATTTAACAGTTGCTATGATACTCATGAAAAACTCAAGAAACGATGTTTAATGGACTGTGTTTAATGGACTTTGAAATTTTCTAGAAAGTAATTTTTGGCAATACCATGCGGGGTCTATTTCACTGGCGAAAGCATTAGCTTTGGACTACAAGGCGAAGTGTATAATCCTGCGTAGCTAATTCATCGGCCTTGATAAACCTCCAGAGTCGCTATGAATGTAGTGCGCATTGTACATGTTACTGCTAAGAATGTTGAACTTTGAAACATGATTTTACAAATTATTACAAGTCTAGATCTAATCCCAAAATCATAGCGCGTTAATCTGATCAGTATCACAGTTCGAACCTATTTCATAAAATTCAGTGATATAATGACATTATGGACTTGTCAAAATACACGATATTATTAACTAGTACCTACAGCATAATCACGAACACAATTGGATACTAAGCGCGTCAAAACTCTCGTCCATAGAGGTAAATACCTAAACGAACAAACTCTCAACTTCCACATACCATTCTTATCAATTTGATTATTCGTAGTATGACACTAAATTCTACTTGAATTTTGTTGGAATTAATATTTACAGGCAATTAAATTCTCTACTAATTTTATTAAGGAGATACTTAGAGATCTCTTGAGACATCTCTATTTTCCACACCGGTCAATCTCTCGAAAAGGTAGCTCTTGCATTCAACATTAAAATCAACAGCTTGTAACAAAGCTCATCATCTACGAACTTTAAATGTTTGACTTTATTTAACGTGACAATATGTGACAAATCACTAATGATAATTAACTTACAGCTATCAGTGAAATGCTGAAATAATTTTATAACATTGGCGAAACTAAGTAATTCGTGCTCATACAAGATTTATAAAGTTTCAGATATGAATGTCCGATTGACGCACATAGTCGAAGTTAAACCTAATTCAATAACATCAAATTCACATATCAGAATAAATGTGATTTTCGTACAAAATTTTAAAGAGCAGTTCATCTATGAAGTAAATTCATGATCTAAGAGAGATTTTTGAAACTAAAGGGTTAAACAATGAAGTTTCAACTACTCTTTCAGGAGGGTCAGTTTATAAAACGGTTGGGCAGTCAATACCTCTGACTTACAAAAATTTGGTTTTAATTCACTGTCTGCCTTGCTTATAAAAGGAACTGTACCCGATTTTTAGTAACTGAGATCATAACAAATAACTAACATAGGTTAACACCTCTGAAAACAACAAACGTAGTATTTGGGACAATCTCTAACTGGATCGGTAATAAACAAAAGCCATCTAAGTACGAAACAACATAATTACAAGACTATTTAATGCCTTTAATCTTTCATGTCACTAATAAATTCTAATCTGCTACAAACTGTATTACGAAATCACATTATCTACATTCTTTCTCAATATTCAAATAGAAATACTTCCTTCAATTAACGAACATTTAGTCTTGCAATTATTATGAAATTCAAAGACTCACCAAAAGCCTAGAGTTATCAATTCGGCTCATCTCTCTGCGGGCGCAATGCTATAACTACCACCTACCTTACCGCTGTTACCATACTATCAACTACCTCCGCTATGCAAATACAACTCTAGATGCAAGTAGACTATGTGCTGTTTCCGTGTTCAATATGCTCAGATCCCACTTCTGATGTCGGAGTAAGAGCGGAGCGGACCATAGATGATCAGTTACGTGAACAACAAAACTACTAAAAGCGCAAGTAATGGAATAGTTAACTAATCTAAACACCAAATAAGTCACAGATTCACCACTCATGTCATGAACCAGTTAAACGTGATCTACAAACTATGACGATAAGGAATGGTGGCAATTCCTGGACACGTGCTACTCGCATCAGAGCCGATCTCCGGCTCATTCCACACCTAGCACGTAATCCCAGACTTCGCAAGTGTACTAATAATAACGTAATCGAACAAACAAACACGATCATAACTTCATTAGCACACTTGCATTCCTATCATTAATTATTATTACAATCAACATGATTGTTAACCCCGACACGGCCAACTTGACATATCACACGTCCTCGTGTGATGCTTCTGAAAAGAGAATCTGATTCGAACAGTATCAATATCAGCTCGGCCTCCCTGACCTATATCTCAAATCTATATATATATATATATATATATATATATATATATATATATATATATATATATATATATATATATATATATATATATATATATATATATATATATATATATATATATATATATATATATATATATATATATATATATATATATATATTCCTTTCATTCTCATTTATAAAGCATCACCCAAGTGTTATAATACCGTTTGGCTTACGATATCCTGGAGGTTGTTCGATAATAAGTAATACTGGCTTAGCGTTACGATTTATCGAGCAAAGATCTAATCATTAAAAACGTTAGATCCCCCCTCCCACAACTGGTGGCAGCAAAAATCTTGAATCAGTACGCCTTAATGTTAAAATATATATAAATAAATAAGTAAACCCCCCGTTATAACTGGTGGCAGCTAAAAAAATCTTGTATGCCTTGTAAAAATTAAATTTAAAAAATGTCTTGTCGTTGTCGATCTAATAAAAATAATTATTATCAAAATCAATATAGAGGAACTGCTGGATTGTACGAGTGTTTACGCTACTCTGGACATCCAAATGTTTCTTTGGAAAATTTTATTAATTGTTTAGAAGTAACGGGAACAAATTACTATTGGACACAGGCAGATATAATTAGAAATTGTTTAGATTTAATTGTGGGTGATGCCGAATTTGTAAAATATGATCCGTTTGTTATAAATTCAAATTCTTGGAATGACTTAAAGTTCAGACTGCAGAATTATTTTTGCAGCAGAATACATACTTACGAACCGCATAAAGAGAATGAAAATTTTTTGGAATATACTAGAAGAGTTATGATAAATAATTATAATATTTTTGGTGGTGCTAGTGAATTTGATACTAAAAGAACACAGTTTGAGAACATAAGAGAATATTTGCATGGTTTGTTACCAATCATAAAAGACGAAGTGTTGCCCCGCGGAGACATTACTTTTGCCAAGTTACTAGACGCGGCATATACTGTTGCAGAAAGATTAGGCATTTAAGAGAAAAATTTAAAAAATCAGGGAAAAGCACAGATAACAGTAGTATTTTAGAAAAAGAAATTAAAATAAATAACGCGGTAGAAATAAATAATAGAACTATCGAATTAGAATCGTGTAGCGAGAGTATTGAGCAGATTGAGACAGTAGAAACAAAAATTTGTGTGGCAATTGAGAAGAAAACTGAAGATTTAACGTCGTTTGAAGAAGTAAAAATTGAAAATGTAATTGTTGAAAATGTTGTGCACCGTAAAGAAGAAGAGTACGAAGTAAATTGTGATGTGGAGCCAGTTGAAGAAAAGTTAGATATATTAGAAGAGAAATGTAATTCATTAGAAGAAAAGTTGGAGCAAGAAGATAAGTTAGAATCGGTAGAAGAAGATTTAAAGTCCACAGAGGATATTGTGTCGTTGGAAGTAATAGTCGCAGCTGATGCTATTTATGATGATTTTTATATTATTTTTGAAGAAGTTTGTCCCAGCCCAGAGGAGGTTTTGGAGACGTGTTGTATTGATATTTTTAAAGAAGTTTGTCCCAGCCCAGAGGAGGTTTTGGAGACGTGTTGTATTGATATTTTTGAAGAAGTTTGTCCCAGCCCAGAGGAGGTTTTGGAGACGTGTTGTATGGATATTTTAAAAGAGTATTGTCCCAGCCCAGAAGAGGTTATGGCGACGTGTTTTATGAATATTTTTGAAGAGTTTTGTTCCGGCCCCACGAAAGCGGCTTTGGAAGTGTTGGCGCCAGTTGCGCAGAGAGTTATGTTTGAAAATGAGTATTGTTATTATGAAGAATCATCAGCTGTTACTGCTACGGAAGAAGAGAATTTGGAATTTGATATTGAAGATGATGTATTAGAAACTTTGTTTAATGTTCCTGAAGAATTTACGGTCCACATCAATATGAGTATTATTAAAGAAGAAGTTCAGTTTAATATACCGGTTGCACTAGAAGAGAATATTGAAAATGAAAATGAAGTAAATGTATTAATTGAAAAAGTAAATAAAGAAGAAACAATTACGAAGAAAAAACAGCCACGGAAGAAAAGAAAAGGAAATGTGAAAAATTATGATACAAATAGGAATTCAGAAAAAGAAATAAAGGAAATAATAATTGAAACAAAAGAAGAATTTGAGATCAAATATGCGAAAATTAAAGAAAAAGAAGCACAAGAAATCAAGAAATTAATTCCATTGCGAGCCCTGAAAGAAGAGATTCGTCGCGCCCGGAGTCGCGAATCAAATTCGGCGGGGAAGGGAAAATATCAAAACCAGGAGTCAGTCAAACGCGCCCGTTCCCGCGCCCGAGGTCACATGCAGCCGAAGCCACCGGAAACAGAAAACTCGAGAGATGCAGAGCTAAATACCAAACAATTTACAGGTGAGCAAAATCCATTTTGTTTTCTTATAAATTATAAAAATGCATGGAATAATCATTCAAATAATTTTAACAATTTTATCCGAAATGAAAGTAAATATGACAATGCTAATGATATTAAAATGAAATTAATTAATGCAAGCAAGGCTATTTTAAAATATTTGACGTTCAAGAAACGCAAGAAAAAGAAAATTAAGTAAATTGAGTTTTTGGGATTTATTTTTAATTGAAGATAACAATTATGGCACATGGAAAAGGTTACGATTTATTTAATTTGATTAAAAATAAAATTTTATTATGAACAGCATGAAGTAAATATAAATTAGAAGTGTAATTAAGCATGTTTATATAAATATAAAGAATTTGATATTATTATAAGTGAAGAAATGAAAGTAGTTTGAATTTATGTTACGAGTATATTAGTATTGAGTATGAACAATTTTTTTTTTAAGTAGTTAGAAACTGTGTTTGTAATTGAAAGAAAGAGATACTGCTGTGGATAATTTGTTGTAGGTCTTTCAATGCAACCCACCCTGCTACCTGCTACTCAAAACCCCAGGAAAATACGTCATCAGCCAAAGAGAGAAATAGTGGACCAGTCATCAAGTCAAGGACATCGCAGTAACCAATGTTGGATTGAGCTACTCCATGTCCAGAACAGAATAATTATTGACATTTCGTTTAGGTTCGATTCCTAAACTAGTCGTTGGTCATTTTTGTATGTAACATTAATCTATTTGGAGATTAAGTTACATCGTAAAGGGGGAAGAGTTGTAGCAGGGCTAATTTATTGTATTATATCAATAATTATTGTTTTTGTAAGTTGAAATATTTTTGTAAAAGCTCTACGGTTTTCCCACGTGTTTATCCGACTTCTAAGAAGACCATCTGTTTTTGGTGTTATAATATCAGTTCTAAAATGTACCTACGAGTTTTGGCATTTCGGCAGATGTCAACATGTAAGATACGGAAACCGTTTAGTTCAATGAAAAGTATTTAAACTTCATTTGGAAATGTTTGAGATTCACTGTAGCAACGGTCAGATACTATTTTTAGAATCAAGGGATGGTTTTGTACCAGAGTTTTGTAGCATTTTCGTTTTTGAAAAGCAGAAAGTTTTAAGATCTTGAAGGAGAAAGACGTTTTTAATATTGGAAATAATTTGTTTAATCGTTGTTTATTTGTGCTCAAGTGAATCTCAATACTCTCCGTTTTTATTTGTTTATTTGTGAATGTGAAACTAAGTATTTTTGAGTAAGTTAAATTTTATGTGTGTTTTTGTTATCTGTGTGTTTTTCGTAATTTATAGCAATATATTAGTTGCTAATTAATCTTATTCAAAAATTCATCACGATCTTTTGTTTAGTGTTTTATCCATCTAATTAATTAGTTAACAAATTAATTAGTGGTTTTCCTAAACGTTTAAGACAAATGTCGAAAGTATCGTTTTATTAAATTCACGTATTTTATTTAAATATTAGTTTTCGTTTTTATTAATATAGTCTTCATTTATTTACTACCGTGTTGTGTTTTATTATATTATTATATATTCCTTTCATTCTCATTTATAAAGCATCACCCAAGTGTTATAATACCGTTTGGCTTACGATATCGTGGAGGTTGTTCGATAATAAGTAATACTGGCTTAGCGTTACGATTTATCGAGCAAAGATCTAATCATTAAAAACGTTAGATCCCCCCTCCCACACTTACTAACACTCTGGTATCAGTTACCCTTGCCCAACGATATTATAAAACTTTAGAAGCAAACCTGAACGATGTTCCAATCGTATAATACAGCTTATAAATAAATAAATAAATAAATTTACAAAACTTAATATGTTCATGAAAATTCTTCAGTATTCAGTCCAATCAAATAATGTTATGCCAATAACAATATATTATTGGTACTTATTTTCTATGATACACAAAAACGGCATGACTAGTTGCTTTTGATAACTAAGTATAATTTGTATGCCTAACAGGAACATAAAACGAAAAATATTCCCTTCGTTTTCGAGTTCGTTAACCAAAATTAAATAACGGATAAAAGCGGTTTATCATTCAAAATTTATTGATAAGATAGAAGAATCAAAATTATGCATGTGTACAATAGTAAAAATAACAAATTTTTAGGTTTAAAGAGATTAATAAAGATATACATTGCGCACTAACTTATAATTAAAATTTAAAATTTTTAAGTGTACTTATATTATTATATATTATTACGTAAATCAAATAGAATTTTTTATTAGAATGATAATGTTAAAAACGTCTAAAACCAGTAATCGATATAATTAGGTGTGTTTTCGATCTTAATCGAAAAATAAACATTTCGTTTCTGATTTCTTCTAAAAATTTCGGTAAATTTGGTTTTATTGTTTTTAGTTCCTAAACTTGAAGTTTATGATTCCTATCTTGAAATAGAAGGACAATGGACAATATATAAAAAATTATATCCAAAGCTACTATTATGGTATGTTTTTTATTTATATCATGTAGGTATTACTTGAAATTCAATGTTAGTTGATAAATTTAATTTATAAATTGATGGCGATATATCATAAACTAAACTACTCGTAATAACAAGTAAATAATTTAAAACTGATATAAGTACTTCTAATAAATAAGACTAAAGTGAAAATGCTAAGTGAGTGTTTTTATAAAAAATTAACTGTTCTATCATTTAACTGGATTAAAATTTAAGTTTACCACTAACATTAATCAATTCGTTTAATATTATGAACTTGAAATATCACTGCCTTTATTGCAATTTCCATTTAATCAACTTTTTAAACATAAATGACATGATTTATGTAATGGCAAATATTACAAAACATTTATGCAAATTGTAAACAAACTTATCATATATAATACCATTAGTGACTATGATTTTGCCGGCAATTTTTGCCGTCTGGTCACGATTGCTTGTTGCGTCGAAAATAAACACGAGTGCGTAGCACGAGTGATTACTTTCTAAAGCAACAAGCAGGAGTGACCAGACGGCAAAAATTACCAAAAATTCATAGTCACGTATGGTATTCGGCTTGACAATTTCTCGAATTATTTTATTTATTCCAAAAATAGTAATGTATTTTATTTTACTATGTCAGTTGATGATTGTTTTAATCATCAACTGACATAGTATCTAAGCAACGCTTCGCGGCAATTTTCACTAGTGAAAATTGTCACTGTAGTTCGTCTGTGATTGGTACAATTCAGCAAAATACTGTGTTTTGATTGGATGAAAAACTATGAGTGGAATTGTCAATTTAATTAAACTATTTTCAAGAAAAAACATCAAAATTTTAATCACAGAAAAAAGTAATCTATCATCCAACATAAAATGAAAACAATGAAAGTCGGAATGAGACAGCCCTAAACGAGAACGAGAAATACCCCCTAGAATTAGAATCAGATATCCTCTGTCTCTGCGGGAATTAGAACCCCAAACCTCGCATTACGAACTATTGTGCGTTTAATAGTTAGACAAATAGGAAAACAGGGGTGATGTTCCCTAGTACAAGGCGACATGGCACCCCGCTGTCTGTAGTCAAGCCGTGCTGGCTTCCGATAGCATGTTTGCGGACATTTTATTACACGACACGTACCGCTGAATAAACGAGTGTGGCGACCATTGCTGATAGTTTGTATAATAACCGAGGAGAATGTGAAAAATGGGGGATGGATGCGAGAATAAAGGGACAGATTATTTGTATTATAATAGAGGGGAAGTAATAAGGAAGGCGCCATCAAAGAGATGCAAAGTTAAAGCAGTTATAATAAAAGATAGAAGAGACAATGCCGCAGTATAATACAATATAATAATATTATATACTCTGCGACAATGCTAGCTGTATAGCTGTAGGCACGAAAATATTATGTTTGCACGATATTGGCAGATACATACATATAAATTTAAAATACTAAATTGGAATATTTAAACTAATCAATAAAATTATTATACAACTATTGAAGACAGAAAGTCTCTAAGATTTGTAATATTATAATCGATCCATTATTTTTTAAACAACCGTTGTGTTGTACGGATGTATTGATAATTTTTAATTTAAATTTAGATTAGTGGAGAACAATAAAATAAATAAAACTTTGTCGTATGTTGTGCATATAATTTTGTTTATTATTTAATAAGCATTACTCGAGAATGTTTCCTATGCCAAGAGATGGTTGAAATTTATTTTAGTGAAAGTGAGTAATAGCAGTGAGTATAAAGGTTATAGAGAAATAATGTATATGGCACGTCTGTAATTAAACATGGCGGAATTTATAGCGTGACCCTGCTCCAGGACATGCTGCCATCTATTTGTAAAAAGTATAACTAGAGGGGCGCTTTACTTTTGCAACAGAAACTGAATGCGTAGGCCGTGCAGTGTTGTCAAGTATAATAATTGAACTAAAGCAAGACCCCCTCCCCCACGCCGCTCATCGCTCGCACCATTTGAAGATATTTTCCAGTCACCCGCTTGTAAACTATATATTGCCGTATTCCTCACTTTTGTGTTTGCGGAACGCGTAGCTAAATTTTATAAAATGATTGAATCGTAACACTATCGTTGCATACATATTACAATTTACAACTGATCTAAAAAATAAATAAAACATTGCGATAAATTTCTTTTATGTTTATTAAGGATATAAGTTTTGAATTTTTATGCATATTGGAAATTAATATAATAAAATTAGGACAATTATGTTTTAATTAAATTATCTTATATTATGATGCAGCTATATCTAAAATAGCTTTACAAAATATTTAATTGTCATATAAAAATATTGTATAATGTAATATTGAGACAATATAAAAAAATTACACTTAAATTTGTAAATTACACATTTTTTAAAATTTGTAATTTTCGTGCTGGTTTATTTGTTTTTTGTGCGCTACATTTAATATCTCTACTAAATGCCTTTGTCATAAAGAAAAGTTTCGTTTTAAATAAATGATTTATTATGTGAATTTTGTGTTCAATACAGTGAACATTGTTATTAATCCATGTATTAATATAATCGTTATTTTTTGCTTTGTTCACAAAATACTGTTTTAAATTATAAGTGTGCTTTTTTTCTTTAATTTTTTTTTCAAATATATTTAATAATAATTCTGTTATAAAAATCATGTTTTCTGTAGGCCTTTTTAAGTTCATTTCTAAATTGATATTGGCTCCATAATTTTTGTTTAGTATTAGAAATTCATTTTCGTCATACATATCTTCCTGTTTAAGAAGAGTTTCTTTACAAAAGTTACAATTAAATTTTTTTAATACATTGTAAATTAGATACCCCGCAAAATAAACAATGGAGCAAGTTTCATGTGATATTCCACTGTTTTGGACCATTGACGAAGTTGAGTCAGTATCACTTTCAACCTGTACTGACTCTGTTTCAGAAACAAAAGCATTTGTACTGGCAACAGTTGTGACAGATTTAGCTTGCTCTAAAACGTTAAATAAAAATTCATCTTCATCTTGTTGATAATTACTTTTATCACTGGTCATATTGAATGATGCACTCATAATAGATTGAAGAGCAAGTCTAAAATGTTTAGTGGAAGGATTTTGGTCATAACCGCGCCGTTGCCTTGCTTTTCAAAAAAGATTTTCTAAGGGATCTTGGCAGAGTCTACTAGTTATTAAAAATGGATACTCAGAAGACATATCGGACCACAAATTTAAGATGGCATTTATTGTTTGGATTAACCCGTCAAAACAAAAAGGTGTGTTTTTTGGAACAGTCCATGTTTTTATCCAATTAATGCTATTTTGTAAGGTTTCCTGCACTAAATTGTTTTTAACAGACAAAGCACTTCGATATGGGTTTGAATTATAAAGTAACCTAGAATTCAGACAGTCAAAAATATTATTTATGGTTTCTATAAATTTTGCAGTATCGAGTGCAGTGTGTGATTTTAAATCCCCTGTAGCTACTGCAGTAAACATTGCCGCAGAAAATGATTTGCTGAAAACCTGTACTGCTAATTTAACATTCATTTTTTCAAATGAATTAGGCTGTATATGTTTGGGGGTTATTTTAATTAACGCTCTAGCTAATTTATTCTTGCTGTCGATTTCGTAGGTTTTTCTAATATCGGACCATGATACACGTTTTCCCGAAACAAAAATATCTTGTTTCAAAAGAGTATTTCGAACACTTTTGATTAAATGTGGTGCATCAAATAAACAATAAATTTTGTTTTCTTGAAAATAAAAATACGGCTTATCAGAAGTAATACCTAGTTTTTTATACACGGCTCTGTTATTAGATCCTTGATCACAAACAAGTGCTCTTACATTTAAGCCCATTGACAAAACTGATTTTAGGCATGAAAATAATAGTTTTTCTAAATTAGAACCCTTTATACTAGAACCACAAATAAAGTAGCCTAATGGCATTTTCCAGTTGTCATACAACCCTCCAGCTAAAAATACAAGAGCATTTTTTCCAACATTCTCATTCCTACCTAATTCTTCACCAAGATCTTCAAATCCTTCTATAAAATCTAATGATTCATTGTAATCTAAAGATTTTTTAATGCCCATTTCGTCGAACATTATGACACTTTCTCTTTCCCGTGGTGTCATTGTTTTTACTTTATGTTTTAACATTAAATGATATGAAGACGAAAAGCCCGTTTTTAATAGAAATACTTGCAACCATTTACGGATTGTGTCAACTGCAGGTAATTTAAATTTTAAGTTGTTCCTCAAATATCGATATAAAGAAGGAGATTTATAATAAATACTTAGACATAGTTTTTTTTCTTGATTACTCCAGGATTGTTTGAATTTATGATAGACTTGCATTTTTATAAAAGTTTTTGAACTAATGCTTAATGGAGCTAGTAATCGTTGAAGAACGTTTTTTTCCTTAAAATATTCTAATTTTTTTTTAATCTAGTTTGGGTAACTCTGTTTTTCGCAATTAATTTATTTTTCATTGATAATTTCAATTTCTTCTTCCGTGGTGTATCCTCTTCCGAATTTCGTGCTTTCGGTGACTTATCTAAATCCAAAAGGTCACTCAATAAGGTATGTTTTAAGGGTGATTTTTGAGTATGCAGTACAGTATCATTTTCATTTACATCAGGAAATAAATTTTTTCGGGCATAAGTTTTTTGTGGACGAAGAACTACCAATTCACTTGGTACTTGAACTAGTTATCTGAAAAATAAAAAATAAATAAATATATATAATAATATATATATATATATATATATATATATATATATATATATATATGTATACGGGTGTATATTGAAAAGTGAAACATAGGCGTTTAACATGGTAAATCAGTTTTTCCGTTCGCATTGCTTCCCTAATTATTTTAGACAAAAATGTTTCAAATAAATGTTGTTGAGCATAAAATTCTACATCCGGATCAGTAAACAAAATTTATTTTGGTTGCTTTATAACTGCAGAAATCAAATTTGAAAATACACGGAATAGCGAATTAATAGTAACAGCCATGGAATTAAAGACAGGAGATGAACAAATGCGTAACGTTTTAGTGTTTTATCCATCTAATTAATTAGTTAACAAATTAATTAGTGGTTTTCCTAAACGTTTAAGACAAATGTCGAAAGTATCGTTTTATTAAATTCACGTATTTTATTTAAATATTAGTTTTCGTTTTTATTAATATAGTCTTCATTTATTTACTACCGTGTTGTGTTTTATTATATTATTATATATTCCTTTCATTCTCATTTATAAAGCATCACCCAAGTGTTATAATACCGTTTGGCTTACGATATCGTGGAGGTTGTTCGATAATAAGTAATACTGGCTTAGCGTTACGATTTATCGAGCAAAGATCTAATCATTAAAAACGTTAGATCCCCCCTCCCACACTTACTAACACTCTGGTATCAGTTACCCTTGCCCAACGATATTATAAAACTTTAGAAGCAAACCTGAACGATGTTCCAATCGTATAATACAGCTTATAAATAAATAAATAAATAAATTTACAAAACTTAATATGTTCATGAAAATTCTTCAGTATTCAGTCCAATCAAATAATGTTATGCCAATAACAATATATTATTGGTACTTATTTTCTATGATACACAAAAACGGCATGACTAGTTGCTTTTGATAACTAAGTATAATTTGTATGCCTAACAGGAACATAAAACGAAAAATATTCCCTTCGTTTTCGAGTTCGTTAACCAAAATTAAATAACGGATAAAAGCGGTTTATCATTCAAAATTTATTGATAAGATAGAAGAATCAAAATTATGCATGTGTACAATAGTAAAAATAACAAATTTTTAGGTTTAAAGAGATTAATAAAGATATACATTGCGCACTAACTTATAATTAAAATTTAAAATTTTTAAGTGTACTTATATTATTATATATTATTACGTAAATCAAATAGAATTTTTTATTAGAATGATAATGTTAAAAACGTCTAAAACCAGTAATCGATATAATTAGGTGTGTTTTCGATCTTAATCGAAAAATAAACATTTCGTTTCTGATTTCTTCTAAAAATTTCGGTAAATTTGGTTTTATTGTTTTTAGTTCCTAAACTTGAAGTTTATGATTCCTATCTTGAAATAGAAGGACAATGGACAATATATAAAAAATTATATCCAAAGCTACTATTATGGTATGTTTTTTATTTATATCATGTAGGTATTACTTGAAATTCAATGTTAGTTGATAAATTTAATTTATAAATTGATGGCGATATATCATAAACTAAACTACTCGTAATAACAAGTAAATAATTTAAAACTGATATAAGTACTTCTAATAAATAAGACTAAAGTGAAAATGCTAAGTGAGTGTTTTTATAAAAAATTAACTGTTCTATCATTTAACTGGATTAAAATTTAAGTTTACCACTAACATTAATCAATTCGTTTAATATTATGAACTTGAAATATCACTGCCTTTATTGCAATTTCCATTTAATCAACTTTTTAAACATAAATGACATGATTTATGTAATGGCAAATATTACAAAACATTTATGCAAATTGTAAACAAACTTATCATATATAATACCATTAGTGACTATGATTTTGCCGGCAATTTTTGCCGTCTGGTCACGATTGCTTGTTGCGTCGAAAATAAACACGAGTGCGTAGCACGAGTGATTACTTTCTAAAGCAACAAGCAGGAGTGACCAGACGGCAAAAATTACCAAAAATTCATAGTCACGTATGGTATTCGGCTTGACAATTTCTCGAATTATTTTATTTATTCCAAAAATAGTAATGTATTTTATTTTACTATGTCAGTTGATGATTGTTTTAATCATCAACTGACATAGTATCTAAGCAACGCTTCGCGGCAATTTTCACTAGTGAAAATTGTCACTGTAGTTCGTCTGTGATTGGTACAATTCAGCAAAATACTGTGTTTTGATTGGATGAAAAACTATGAGTGGAATTGTCAATTTAATTAAACTATTTTCAAGAAAAAACATCAAAATTTTAATCACAGAAAAAAGTAATCTATCATCCAACATAAAATGAAAACAATGAAAGTCGGAATGAGACAGCCCTAAACGAGAACGAGAAATACCCCCTAGAATTAGAATCAGATATCCTCTGTCTCTGCGGGAATTAGAACCCCAAACCTCGCATTACGAAC
Organism: Agonum fuliginosum; assembly: GCA_947534325.1. Taxonomy (NCBI): domain Eukaryota; kingdom Metazoa; phylum Arthropoda; class Insecta; order Coleoptera; family Carabidae; genus Agonum; species Agonum fuliginosum. The sequence continues at coordinate 25,676,187 of OX384032.1, forward strand.
TATTGTGCGTTTAATAGTTAGACAAATAGGAAAACAGGGGTGATGTTCCCTAGTACAAGGCGACATGGCACCCCGCTGTCTGTAGTCAAGCCGTGCTGGCTTCCGATAGCATGTTTGCGGACATTTTATTACACGACACGTACCGCTGAATAAACGAGTGTGGCGACCATTGCTGATAGTTTGTATAATAACCGAGGAGAATGTGAAAAATGGGGGATGGATGCGAGAATAAAGGGACAGATTATTTGTATTATAATAGAGGGGAAGTAATAAGGAAGGCGCCATCAAAGAGATGCAAAGTTAAAGCAGTTATAATAAAAGATAGAAGAGACAATGCCGCAGTATAATACAATATAATAATATTATATACTCTGCGACAATGCTAGCTGTATAGCTGTAGGCACGAAAATATTATGTTTGCACGATATTGGCAGATACATACATATAAATTTAAAATACTAAATTGGAATATTTAAACTAATCAATAAAATTATTATACAACTATTGAAGACAGAAAGTCTCTAAGATTTGTAATATTATAATCGATCCATTATTTTTTAAACAACCGTTGTGTTGTACGGATGTATTGATAATTTTTAATTTAAATTTAGATTAGTGGAGAACAATAAAATAAATAAAACTTTGTCGTATGTTGTGCATATAATTTTGTTTATTATTTAATAAGCATTACTCGAGAATGTTTCCTATGCCAAGAGATGGTTGAAATTTATTTTAGTGAAAGTGAGTAATAGCAGTGAGTATAAAGGTTATAGAGAAATAATGTATATGGCACGTCTGTAATTAAACATGGCGGAATTTATAGCGTGACCCTGCTCCAGGACATGCTGCCATCTATTTGTAAAAAGTATAACTAGAGGGGCGCTTTACTTTTGCAACAGAAACTGAATGCGTAGGCCGTGCAGTGTTGTCAAGTATAATAATTGAACTAAAGCAAGACCCCCTCCCCCACGCCGCTCATCGCTCGCACCATTTGAAGATATTTTCCAGTCACCCGCTTGTAAACTATATATTGCCGTATTCCTCACTTTTGTGTTTGCGGAACGCGTAGCTAAATTTTATAAAATGATTGAATCGTAACACTATCGTTGCATACATATTACAATTTACAACTGATCTAAAAAATAAATAAAACATTGCGATAAATTTCTTTTATGTTTATTAAGGATATAAGTTTTGAATTTTTATGCATATTGGAAATTAATATAATAAAATTAGGACAATTATGTTTTAATTAAATTATCTTATATTATGATGCAGCTATATCTAAAATAGCTTTACAAAATATTTAATTGTCATATAAAAATATTGTATAATGTAATATTGAGACAATATAAAAAAATTACACTTAAATTTGTAAATTACACATTTTTTAAAATTTGTAATTTTCGTGCTGGTTTATTTGTTTTTTGTGCGCTACATTTAATATCTCTACTAAATGCCTTTGTCATAAAGAAAAGTTTCGTTTTAAATAAATGATTTATTATGTGAATTTTGTGTTCAATACAGTGAACATTGTTATTAATCCATGTATTAATATAATCGTTATTTTTTGCTTTGTTCACAAAATACTGTTTTAAATTATAAGTGTGCTTTTTTTCTTTAATTTTTTTTTCAAATATATTTAATAATAATTCTGTTATAAAAATCATGTTTTCTGTAGGCCTTTTTAAGTTCATTTCTAAATTGATATTGGCTCCATAATTTTTGTTTAGTATTAGAAATTCATTTTCGTCATACATATCTTCCTGTTTAAGAAGAGTTTCTTTACAAAAGTTACAATTAAATTTTTTTAATACATTGTAAATTAGATACCCCGCAAAATAAACAATGGAGCAAGTTTCATGTGATATTCCACTGTTTTGGACCATTGACGAAGTTGAGTCAGTATCACTTTCAACCTGTACTGACTCTGTTTCAGAAACAAAAGCATTTGTACTGGCAACAGTTGTGACAGATTTAGCTTGCTCTAAAACGTTAAATAAAAATTCATCTTCATCTTGTTGATAATTACTTTTATCACTGGTCATATTGAATGATGCACTCATAATAGATTGAAGAGCAAGTCTAAAATGTTTAGTGGAAGGATTTTGGTCATAACCGCGCCGTTGCCTTGCTTTTCAAAAAAGATTTTCTAAGGGATCTTGGCAGAGTCTACTAGTTATTAAAAATGGATACTCAGAAGACATATCGGACCACAAATTTAAGATGGCATTTATTGTTTGGATTAACCCGTCAAAACAAAAAGGTGTGTTTTTTGGAACAGTCCATGTTTTTATCCAATTAATGCTATTTTGTAAGGTTTCCTGCACTAAATTGTTTTTAACAGACAAAGCACTTCGATATGGGTTTGAATTATAAAGTAACCTAGAATTCAGACAGTCAAAAATATTATTTATGGTTTCTATAAATTTTGCAGTATCGAGTGCAGTGTGTGATTTTAAATCCCCTGTAGCTACTGCAGTAAACATTGCCGCAGAAAATGATTTGCTGAAAACCTGTACTGCTAATTTAACATTCATTTTTTCAAATGAATTAGGCTGTATATGTTTGGGGGTTATTTTAATTAACGCTCTAGCTAATTTATTCTTGCTGTCGATTTCGTAGGTTTTTCTAATATCGGACCATGATACACGTTTTCCCGAAACAAAAATATCTTGTTTCAAAAGAGTATTTCGAACACTTTTGATTAAATGTGGTGCATCAAATAAACAATAAATTTTGTTTTCTTGAAAATAAAAATACGGCTTATCAGAAGTAATACCTAGTTTTTTATACACGGCTCTGTTATTAGATCCTTGATCACAAACAAGTGCTCTTACATTTAAGCCCATTGACAAAACTGATTTTAGGCATGAAAATAATAGTTTTTCTAAATTAGAACCCTTTATACTAGAACCACAAATAAAGTAGCCTAATGGCATTTTCCAGTTGTCATACAACCCTCCAGCTAAAAATACAAGAGCATTTTTTCCAACATTCTCATTCCTACCTAATTCTTCACCAAGATCTTCAAATCCTTCTATAAAATCTAATGATTCATTGTAATCTAAAGATTTTTTAATGCCCATTTCGTCGAACATTATGACACTTTCTCTTTCCCGTGGTGTCATTGTTTTTACTTTATGTTTTAACATTAAATGATATGAAGACGAAAAGCCCGTTTTTAATAGAAATACTTGCAACCATTTACGGATTGTGTCAACTGCAGGTAATTTAAATTTTAAGTTGTTCCTCAAATATCGATATAAAGAAGGAGATTTATAATAAATACTTAGACATAGTTTTTTTTCTTGATTACTCCAGGATTGTTTGAATTTATGATAGACTTGCATTTTTATAAAAGTTTTTGAACTAATGCTTAATGGAGCTAGTAATCGTTGAAGAACGTTTTTTTCCTTAAAATATTCTAATTTTTTTTTAATCTAGTTTGGGTAACTCTGTTTTTCGCAATTAATTTATTTTTCATTGATAATTTCAATTTCTTCTTCCGTGGTGTATCCTCTTCCGAATTTCGTGCTTTCGGTGACTTATCTAAATCCAAAAGGTCACTCAATAAGGTATGTTTTAAGGGTGATTTTTGAGTATGCAGTACAGTATCATTTTCATTTACATCAGGAAATAAATTTTTTCGGGCATAAGTTTTTTGTGGACGAAGAACTACCAATTCACTTGGTACTTGAACTAGTTATCTGAAAAATAAAAAATAAATAAATATATATAATAATATATATATATATATATATATATATATATATATATATATATATATATATATATATATATATATATATATATATATATATATATATATATGTATACGGGTGTATATTGAAAAGTGAAACATAGGCGTTTAACATGGTAAATCAGTTTTTCCGTTCGCATTGCTTCCCTAATTATTTTAGACAAAAATGTTTCAAATAAATGTTGTTGAGCATAAAATTCTACATCCGGATCAGTAAACAAAATTTATTTTGGTTGCTTTATAACTGCAGAAATCAAATTTGAAAATACACGGAATAGCGAATTAATAGTAACAGCCATGGAATTAAAGACAGGAGATGAACAAATGCGTAACGTTTTAAACGTCAAATTATTAGTACCTACGTATAAATGATTTTGACAATCTATTATTCTGACATTGACGTTTAAAGCGTTACGCATTTGTTCATCTCCTGTCTTTAATTCCATGGCTGTTACTATTAATTCGCTATTCCGTGTATTTTCAAATTTGATTTCTGCAGTTATAAAGCAACCAAAATAAATTTTGTTTATTGATCCGGATGTAGAATTTTATGCTCAACAACATTTATTTGAAACATTTTTGTCTAAAATAATTAGGGAAGCAATGCGAACGGAAAAACTGATTTACCATTTTAAACGCCTATGTTTCACATTTCAATATACACCCGGTATATTTGGATTAGGATATTTAATAATTATTTCTCATTGTTATAGCATAGGTAGGTTTATTATATTAGGTATATGAAAAAACGTAATACAAAATTTGTTTACTCACCGGATTGAAAGAAGCTACTTTATAGTGGGGATCACTTGTAGAATTATGTGTTTGTGCAGTTTGTGCTATTGTAACCGTACTTGAAGCATGTTTAAGAATGGCTGTATGTGTGAGTCTGTTGTGTGTTGCATTCGTAAAGCAGTTGTCAGTAAAATGATTTTCACAGACTGACATTAATTTTAATTGATTTGGTTCTAAATCTGAAAAAATAAATAAATATTTTTATGATTTGCAGCATTACACATAGTTTTAAATTTAGAATTACAAAAATAATAAAATAATAATAATCCAGGCGAAATTATTAAAACAAAATTGAATGCGGAAATTTCTCAACGTGATTAGAAGAAAAATAGTAGAAATGGAATGTTTATGTTTTGGAAAAAATCGGTTTGTAGCATCATGGTGAAAAAAATTGTAAAGGTGTGGAAGTGTTTTTTTCGCTTTTAAGGTGTTAAACATTTTTTATCATAAAAACAAAAATAGCATTTAATAGTAGTAAAAAATCATAGTCACGTATGGTATTCGGCTTGAAAATTTCTCGAATTATTTTATTTATTCCATAAAAGTAATGTATTTTTAAAACAATCATCACAACTGGCATAATATCTAAGCAACGCTTCGCGGCAATTTTCACTAGTGAAAATTGTCAGTGTAATTTTCACTAGTGAAAATTGTCACTGTAGTTCGTCTGTGATTAGCAAAATACTGTGTTTTGATTGGATGAAAAACTATGAGTGGAATTGTCGCAAAAAAATTTAGAACAGCGAAAAAAGATAATTTGTTGACATTTAATTACTGTGTCTGTAATTATCGTAGGAACTTCTCGTTGAACTTTAATTGACACCTATTTATAATCAAAATTTCATGAAAAAAATCGCAAAGGTGTAAAAAAGTGTTTTAGAAAAACAGCCGCCATTTTGGCAAAAATGGACCAATAGCAAATTTTCAAGAAGCATTTGGTTTATGAAGGATTCCGCTCATCACATGCATAGTTAAAACCTTTAAGTATTTTTAAAACGCCTTCGAAAACCAGGCTGTTATGGTTGCGCGTTCGTAGGAGATGACTCGGTATGGTGGGGGATCTCTCTTCGATCACTGGAAGTGCTGGTTCCCGGTTCCCCCACCACGCCGAGACTTCTCCTACGAACGCGGGATCATAACAGCCTGGCTTTCAGAGCCTTTTTTTAAAACAGTTTTTTTTACAATTTGCGCAATTTTGCTAATTCTGCATAAAGTTTACAATATTTTTTCATGAAATTTGTATCGTAAATAGGTGTCAATAAAAGCTACAATTTAAGCCCAACGAGAAGTCCATATGATACGTAATTAGAGACCCAGTAGTTAAATGTAAAAAATGACCTTTTATCGCGGTTTTTAATTTTTTTTGCAAAAAGTTCTTAAGCGATTAATGTTTCAAGGCTCATTTTTTGTATTTTTACGTACGTGTTTTTATGATAAAAAAAATGTTGAACGTCTTTTCGCACATTTACGTTTTTTTTCTTCACCATGATACACACAGATTTTATCCAAATCTTACACATTCTATTTCTACTATTTTTCTCCTAATTATCAAGTTGAGAAATTGCCACATTTAATTTGTTCTTAAATGAACCTTCTTGGCTATCTCGCCTGGACTAGTAAGAAAATACGTAGGTACTTACCGAGTAATTTTAAATTGTCACACGATAATATTGTAGCAATATAGGGTGAAAATAGGGGGTAGGATGAAAAAGGAAAGGAATTTTATTTAAAGGAAAAGGATGAACCAGTCGTGGCTGAATTAGGAAGGGATTAATTGGGAGCGGAATTAATCATGACATTCGAAATCTTTTTAAACACACTTTACTTTATACTATTTAACTTTAATAAACACACACATATCGAATAATACTAAAAACTTATTAAAAAATACTTAAAGTTACGCAACACTGCGTAACCGCACACAAGGGCTACATTATTGTAGAACCACTTTACCCCGACTCTCTACAAGAAGTCTGCTCAGACGCCCAAAAGTCAAGGGGACATCTGGCTTAGGGGTACGGGGGATGAAAATGACCTCTGAACCGTTGTATCTAAAAATAACTTAAGATAACAAAAATTCAGAGCCTAGCAGATGAGAATCATCTTGCTACAATATCCATTTCTCACATCTTTTAACATCTTTCACTGGAAATGTATAAAATTTACACGCACTTCTTTTTTTCACATTTGAACAACTTGAATAATTACATCTTGTATAAGACATTATAGACTGGAGATTAAATAACAGATATTATTTTTAAAAAGACACCAATTGAAGTAATCTTGTACTTAGTCAAATTTATTACGAGATACGAAAACGAACTCAATTACAATACAACAATGTTAAATCGAAATTATATGAGCTAAATAGACACTACGCATGCTCAGTTTTCAGTTACTACCAATCACAATGCATTTTCTAATACTAGAAATTCATTTTATGATACCAGGAATTCATTTTGTGATACCAGAAATTCAGTTCAGATACCGGAAATACATTAACATTTAATAAATTAGCAATGAAAATTGTAAAAATTGAATTTGAATTCTGGTAACAAAATATCGAGTAAATAGTAGAACGGTGTTCCATAATGCGACGGCGTTTGCTGAAATCTAATTTCATATCTTGCAACTAACGTGATCAGTCCTATGATTACAGTCGGGAGCACTTTACTGTTTTCAATACGTAAACTCAAATATTTATTTGCAGTTTATTTTTATTCGTTATTTTACATGTTTGCGCCGTCACAACATTCATTTTTAAGCTATGACAAACGTACATGTATTTGTGTACATCATTTTTAAATTTGATTTATTTAAAAAGATGATGAAAAGAAATGAATTTTTTGTTCACTCTATTTTGAATTGTTACTAAGAAATTATTATGACCTCAATACAGACATGTTTACTCTACCATTTAAAAAAATCTGTTATGGCCAGCACGGGAATGCTTTCAACAGCAGAATATTCATAATCCGAATCATGTTACAGCCGAATATTCATTTTCAGAATATTCATATTCCGAAAGTTTTAGGTTTGCACAGAATTATTCAAATTCCGAAACATGTTAAAGCAGAATATTCATTTTCAGAATATTCATAAACCGAAAAATTTTGGTCTGACCAGAATTATTGAAATTCCGAAACATGTTACAGCGGAATATTCATTTACAGAATATTCAAATTCCGAAATATTAAAATCCGAAACATACTGCAACCGAATATTATTTATCAGAATATTGATATTCCGAAAGTTTTAGGTTTGCACGGAATTATTCAAATTCCGAAACATGTTGAAACCGAATATTCATTTTCAGAATGTACATATTCCGAAAGTTTTAGGTTTGTAAAAATTTATTCAAATGCCGAATATTCAATTTATCGCTTGCTGGCAGTTTGAAATTAGTTTTGCATTTCGTCGTTAGAATGCCATTTGTTAAAATGACAGTTTTATTTTGTTATAAAATAAATCAAAATAATTATTTCAGTATTATTTTAATTCATAATTTTAAAGGTTTCATTAAGTTAGGAGCTCCCACGTCACTTGTTCTACCATATAAATGACATAATTATTTGAAAAATAATTTTCCTGATTAAATCAGGATTTAAATGATATTTAGATTAAAAGACAATAAAACGTTGATATAAGATTTTATTAAAATTAGAAAAAGATACAAAAAAATTTATACATTTTTGGAAATTGAATATTCGGCTGAAACGTAATTCGGCATTTGAATAAATTTTTACAAACCTAAAACTTTCGGAATATGTACATTCTGAAAACGAATATTCGGTTTCAACATGTTTCGGAATTTGAATAATTCCGTGCAGAGCTAAAACTTTCGGAATATGAATATTCTGAAAATTAATATTCGGTTGCAGTATGTTTCGGAATTTTAATATTTCGGAATTTGAATATTCTGAAAATGAATATTCGGCTGTAACATATTTTGGAATTTTAATAATTTTGGTCAGACCTAAAATTTTCGGATTATGAATATTCTGAAAATGATGATTCGGCTGTGACATATTTCGGAATTTGAATAATTCTATGCAAACCATAAAAATTCGGAATTTGAATATTCTGAAAATGAATATTAGGCTGTAACATGATTCGGAATTTGAATATTCTGCTGTTGACACGGCACCCGCCAGCACAAGATCTCTCGCCATACTCTAATAGGAATTTAGTAAAATCTAATAAGATTGTATATTTTCACCTCAATTCAAATAGCTAATTAATGAAGTAGGGTACATTTAAACGATAAAGATAAAATCAAATTAAAATTAATGCCGAAGTACAAAAATATCAAATTTTAATTTTTATTAGGATATCTCAACAATGTAATTTGAACGCTTTTGGTCACCGGTTTTCCTCTTAAGCATTGGATTGAATTTTAAGTTTGACGACACTATATTTCGGTTACATTAATGGACTCCATTTCATGTTGTTATTTCTTCTCAGTTCCGTTCAAAGTGACAACAATGTTAACTTCCATACATTTGCTGGTAAATAATTCATGCCTCCTGACACCAGATGGCACCATTAAAATTGGGACCTCTGTAGGTCAAAGTTATTAACTAAAAAATTTACTGTGCTGCCATCTTCGAACAAAAGTGATCAAACACATAACAAAAATACAATTACGTTATTTCTCTATAACCTTTATACTCACTGGTAATAGGCATTAAACAAAAGACAACAGAACCATCACATACACAGATTAACGCAATGATTTCGGTTTTGGCGCAGTTTTTACTTCTAAACACACCTTGTGCTAACAACTCACTAAACTGAATGACTACTTCTACCTTAGTAATATTCTACGTGAAATAAAGTATCTTTCTAAATTACATTATTTATAAATAAATACATTGAAATAAATATTCTAAATATTTTATTTTTAAATGAAAATTACATTTATTATTCATTTCATTATTATAGTTGCATTGAAATGTAAATATATACCTATACAAGATGGCGCAACAGTAATCACCCGATTTCCTAAGGCAGCAACTTTTGTTTTAAATAAAACAAATTAGTTTGCTGATTATGTTTGCTTAAATATGAAAATTTTTTCCTATTATGTCGCGAAGATTAATGCACGTTCGGGCTCGTTTCACAGTATTTCAATGACTTGTATCACAACTTAAATTCTTCACTTTTTTGGGCGATCTCGCGGGTAACTGCAAAACGTCAAAATAAGTGATTAAAAGGCCGGGAAATGCTTGCTTCAGAATGACCACTGTCGCTCGTGCTGTATGTTGGGTTGCACCTGCACCGTCCTGCTAAAATTACATGTTCTCCAAACCCAATTCGTCAATTTGCGGGTGCAGTTGTTGATCATGGTAGCAAGTGATGTCGCCGAGGCGAGAAATTTCTCTTTTCATTCGACAAGAAATTTTTCGTCTCTAATTTTCGAGACGAGACGAGAATTCAAAACTACGAGATGAGAAATAGTTCTCGAGAAATCGAGAATTTCCGAAAAAAATAACATTAATCTCATCGAAAATGTCAAAATATTTGTTATTTTATATTGTTCGTAACATGTTTTTGTTTTGATTTAAATATTTTAATTTTTATAATAAAAATTGTGTGCAATATGAGTACAAAAAAGTTTCTAAATTTACTTCTAGCTATTCAAATGAATGGCAACAGTTTTTGATTTTTCGAGAAATTGAGACGAAACAAAAATTGATTTCTTTGAGACGAGAAATGAAAATTTGAGACAAGACTATAATTAACCATTTCTCGTCTTGTCTCACGGCATCACTATCTGTAGCGCTCACCAGTCCTTTATTTTATCTATACACTAGTCACAGTAGAGTTCGCGCAATCTAAAGAAGGACGCACAAAGACAAATATTTGTTTGCACGAGTCCAACTTAAAAAGGCAGGGGTGTTTCAAAGTGATTTAGATCATGCAAATACGGAGGATATAGCTATTATAATATCTTAAGTTGGATTGCATATATATATATATATATATATATATATATATATATATATATATATATATATCCCTCGATTATTTTGTATAACTAATGGTATATTTTATTAGAAGATATCATAGTCAAGTAATTATAGGGGCATAAATACGCAGAACAGAATGTAGAAAAAAATTAATAAATCCATAAATAAACGTTAATTGTTTGATCTAATAACGTGTAGGTATTCCCTTTTCGTACTCGTATGTTCTGGGTAAACTGGCGACTCACAGTCAAAATGAGTTTTCTTATGTCATCTTGAGCTATATCATTCCATTCTTTTAACAGTGCTTTTTTGAATTGTTCTAACGTACTGGAACTGCTGGGAGCAGGCACACGACTCTGAATCTTTCTATCGAGCATATGCCACCCATGTTCTATTGAATTCAAATCTGTACTCCACGCTAGCCACATCATTAATACGATTGTCTTTATGAAACCGTTCACGAAGACAACAGCATGAGGGCGCGCATTATCGTGCATCAGTATAAAATTTGTACCTAAAAATGGTGTATAACGGCAAAATAGTCCGCCAAAATACCTTTTATGTATCTATCGGTATTCAATGCTCCCCTAGAAACGGTATAGTTCGGTCTGCAACTCGACTGATATCCCAGCCAATTACATAACTGATCCTTCTTGGATACTTTCTTACTCTACCGCTAAAAGCACACGATGCGTAGCGCTCCCCAATTTAATGGCACATTTTTCTCGTCCATTTAGTGACATTAAGCAATATCAGGATTTGTAAGTGAATAATACACAAGTCCAATCACCTTTAACCCAATTTACATGCGTCCTTACAAATTTCAAGCGAGCTACTCGGTGATGTAGGAGAAGTTTTGGTTAACAAAAAGTTCACTTATATTCACAGTTAGCAACTCTAGCAATGAGTTATATGTCGCCACGGCTGTTATAGAGCGATTAGACGCGTTTCCAAAACAAAAAAATAAAGCATTTCTGTTGCTTATAAGTCTTCTCAGCCCTGTTCCAGGTCTTCTTGTGTAACGTCGGTCACCAGAAAAGGTGTATAAACGTGTTAAACTTACTGGCCTGGTTTACACCGATATCTTGGTTAGCTAACCAAACACCATATTATGACTATATTACTACTATGTAGTTTGGTACGCTGCGTGTAAACACTGACGCACCAGAATAGTCAGGTACAGTTTGAAGCCAGTACCTAACCAAACTTAGTTCTGCAAGTCAGGCTAACTATGACAAATTATTACCGTGTAAACGCTTGAAACCACTGACCAAATCTACGCATGCGTGTTCTTGTTGATATGTTGACAGATGTTCACAAATGAGTTTGGTTAAGTTTTTGTGTTTGTAAATAAAAGGTAATTTGTAAGAACAGATTAGTTTTTGGTTAATTCATTTTAATAATTATATTCCAAAACGTTCCAGAATGACTATACAAACTTAAAAAAGAAGGAAGCAAATTTATAATCTATAACCTGGTTATCTTGTATTTTTTGTATGACCCTACGTCTGCGCTGTAAAATTTGTTGTAATATTTTTCTTTCTTATTTGATTATTTATATACAAAGTGTGTACAGTATAATATTAAATCGCTTTAATAATAAAAATTTAAAAAGGTTAAGTTTTGACATAAGGTATCAGAATTAGATTGACCAAATTTTTAACAAATGAAAAATAACCTTGAAAAAAGATCGACGGTGTAAACACCCAACAACTAAACTTTTGGTATGGTAAAGATATGGTTAGGTCACAATAAAGTATCACGGTGTAAACCAGGCCACTGTTGAGTTTCACCGTCTTTAATTAAAGTGACTAGAGAAGCTATGTTTTCTGCCATTTAAAACACATTAAAATGACAAATAAACAACAAAAGTAATGATTAAAGGAATAATATTAATGGTTTTTATAGTTCATCATGAAAGCGACATCGAGTAATGTCTAATAAACATATAGAAATATTAATATTTTGTAATACGTCCCCGAATAAAATGTTATTAGCATTTTTGTCTTAAAAAAAAATACGTGACCCGTTTTAAAAAAATATAAGATTGACAACTTCAATATCAAAAATATCTGTAAATGAATACATAAAGCAAAATATTAAAATTTGATAAACACGATGAAGGTTCCTACATTAAAAATATTATTATTTATATTTCGGAAGTAAATAGGTAAATTAGGTCAATTAAAAAAAACACACACAATTTTAGGTAAAATAGGTAGAATCATGTTGGGCTCATTAAAGTATTTTTATCAAAACGAATTTTATTCCATCGCTCAAAAATCTGATATGGCCAGCACACAATCTTCCGCCTTATTAAAACCACTGCATTAATTAGAATCACTTCAATATTTATAAATATGTATGTCTAGCAGGTCAGGCGTTAATGTCACTTGGCAGTTTTTTTAAAATCATTTTTAACACTTTTATAATATACAGGGTGTTTCATAACATTATGTACATACGTTAACGGCATATGATTTTCATTTCATTACTGCTTACGAACCAAATATTTTTTTTTAAGCCCAAAATTAATTTTCATTTTTATCAGTCAAAACTTTTTCGATGCCATTTCCACTGGGTGAATGGTTATGTAAAAGTTAATAATTAAATAAAATATCTAGTCGTATTATAAAAAACTGTTAATAATTGAATTGTGTAATGAGAAAATTAATGAAATTTTATTCTATTCGGAGTAGGTCAGTAGATCATTTGGTTTCTTTAGTGAATGATACATACTTTACCGTGTAAAAGAATTGTCGATTTGTTAAAAAAAAATGTTTTTAATCCCAAAATTCATTTTCATGTTTATCAGTCAAAAAATTTTCGTTGCCGTTGCCACTGGGTGAATGGTTATGTAAATGTTAATAATTAAAAAATATATCTACTCGTATTATAAAAAACTGTTAATAATTGAATTGTGTAACGAGAAAATTAATGCAATTTTATTCTATTCGGATCGAGTAGGTCAGTAGGTCATTTGGTTTCTTTAGTGAATGATACATACAGTGCCGTGTAAAAGAATTGGTGATTTGTTTCAAATATGGATTACGCGAACGGCTTTAGCGATAGGGAATTAGGCGACACAAAATGCGAAACTAGCACAGCGTATTTAAGCGGAACGGCATCCTAGACCCTGTATGTTTATAGGAATCACACGACGTCTGTGTGAAACAGGATCTTTACGATCTAATCGTGGCAGAGAGGCACATAAAGACAAAGATCATCATGAAAATATTCAAAATGAATTGTAAATACCCTAATTCGTGCTCATGCTCATCAATTATTGTAAACTCACTATTCGAATTTTAGCATGATTCCAATACCTACGTTACAGGTATTTGGGTAATAACACTATGATCCTATCTTTATTTATTAACTAGTACCTAATATTTTCCAATGATGGCCAATTCATAAAAAATATGAGTTTGGGTACTAACTACAACTTATTGTTATTTTTTTAAAGAAATTTAATAATTATATTAAACAAATTTCAATAATATAATGATCGGGTCCGAGACGTGGGCGACCCCATATTTTTCCGACTCTGAAACAAGGTAGTACAATCTATTAATGTATTTTTGTTTGTTTTACTGACAGTCCTTCAGAAAATAAAATATAAAGCTTAAAATGCTTTCAATTTACCATACACATTAAAAAATATATACGTACGTGCTATCTCTGGATTAAAACCATGAAAAAAACAGTGAAAAAATTGTTTTGAACGTAAAATATTCAAAGATTGCCGTACTAAGAAAAATCAATACTTTATGACAATATTTTTCCTGAAGTAACTTTTATGTAGGTAGGTACTTGTACACAAATACAATATGGTGTTTTTTACTTCAAGCAATACCAATAACAACTGACAGTCTTTGTTTTGAACATAAATGGGAATCAATGGCGAGTAGGATGAAATTAAACTAAAGCGAAATAATTTACAAGGATTTTGATAATTTTGACATTTTTATTAACACGATAACGGATGAAAATATGACGAAAAGTAGTTTGCTTTTATTTTATTTCTCATTATAAACATGAATTATTAGGACTTATTATTGGTTAAAAGTAAAAGTGACATTGTTTCACTTATGAATTTAACTAACAGAAAAAGGGCCGGATTTAAGAGAGTGGGCGGCTCGAGGCATTGGCGGATCCAGGTAATGTTTTCATTTGTCAACTTTAGAAATTATAATGATAAAGTAGTTCAAGGTCAAATGCCTTGAAATAAAATTTCGGATATGAATAACATATGCAAAAATGAATAAAAATAATTTGATATATTAGTTAATATCAAAATACACCACACCATCAGGTCACACGGCGTGTCACAATAATTTATAGTAGAGGCACGGAATCAGACGAGGTACGTCATCAAAATAAATTGCATATAAATCGCTATGACTATGATCTATGTCGTCATCAACTAATATTTTTACATGTAAAATTTTTGTTGATGACGACATAAATCATAGTCATAGCGTCATATCCATTTATTTTAATGATGTAGCTCGTCTGACAAAAGATGAAAATAAAGTGTTAAAACATCTCATTAAGTGAAAATCAGTTGGAAGTAATATGAAACCCATATTTTTACAGGTTTCGGATACAATTTTATCGAATTGAATGTTAAATAACATATTTGACTGAAAATGAATGTCTAGGTCTTTAATAAATGTTACACACAACTTAATGCAAGGTTATCCATTATATAGTTGAAATTAATAGTTTCCCTTTTCCTAATGATAGACAAGATTTGGCATTTGTTAACATTTTAAGTTTTGTTTTAAACAAAGCATTGCCGGCCACGATGGCCGCGCGGCTTAATGTGACTAGACTCACTGTGGTCCGAGCGGGCAGCGAGGTTGTGGGTTCCCACTGAAGCGCATGGGCATTATAGACCGGGCGCTGGAAGTAGTTGAGTATGCAAAATATGAGTACAGCAAAATTTTGACTGATATGTATACTTGAGACCCTAAGGTACATAAAAATACATCTTGCCACCTGCTGCTCTGCCCCCCCCCCTTTCGCTGTCAATTGATCCAAATACGCTGTTTTTATAGATTCTCGCGGCGCATTAGTCACTAAGAAAAACGCAAATAGCCCGTATTTCTAATAAAAATAAAATTTAATATCTTAACTATATTAACCAATATTTATGTTGTTTATGTGTTTTCTCTCTCAATAATATGAAATAATATTCTTTTTACATTTCTATATGCGCTCTTTCAGAGAAAATCTGTAAATTCAGACTAAAACAATAAGGCTCATTAAAATAAATAAATATGTCACTGATAGAAAAATATTCGGCGAATCGAATGCTTGAAACCGGAAGTCGATATCTCAATGCGTTTTAAAGTTGCAAATGATTAAACATAACTTTTTTTATAAATTACAAAAGATTCTATATATTCTGCAAAGAAAATCTTTACTTTTGGACTAACCAAATACTTCTTTAATTAATGAAATATGTTTCTAATAGAAACAAGTGCGGGGAATCGAATGCTTCAATCCGGAAGTCGATATCTTGACGCGTTCAAAAGTTGTAGTCGATTAAACACAATTTTTTGCGTTTTTCTTAGTGACTAATGCGCCGCGATAATCTATAAAAACAGCGTATTTGGATCAATTGACAGCGAAAGGGGAGGGGGACCAGACCAGCAGGTAGCAAGATGTATTTTTATGTTCCTTAGGGTCTCAAGTATACATATCAGTCAAAATTTTGCGGTCCTCATATTTTGCATACTCAACTACTTCCAGCGCCTGGTCTATTGTGATTGTCTTTAAAAATAGATATTCGATTACATACATTTATAATTACATTGTTCCTGGCTAATAGGCTACGATCCTAAAGCCATGGGGGTTGTCCCCCTTTAAAAAAAAAACAAAGCATTAAATACATAAACTGGATACTGTGTTTCATTTAAACACCGCACCATTTTATATCGAAAATGTCAGAAATGTGTACCATAATTTGCCGAGTGCACTGTACCTACCCTAAAGACTGAACTAAAAATTTTGATAACAAATAATACATTTTCAAACAGTTTAAGAATATTTCTTAGCTTCTCTAATGCCACTTTTTCAAAAAAAAATCAATTTATTTTTATGATTAGAAAAACATGACATTTTTTGTGATTTTTTTAATACAAACAAAAATTTAAAAAATTGCATTAGAGGAGCACGGATATTAGTTTAAACTATTGTCACAAGGTGAATGATACAAATGCACGGCTAAACTAACTAAACTAACTAGGCGTCACATATTAAAAAAATATAGGTAGGTAACAATACAATACTACTGCCTTGAATGAACTAATCGATATAAAAAATACAGATCGAAATTCAAATACTGTCTGTAACTAAAGATTAACTGCTTAAGAGAGTAATATTAAAAATAAAGAAACAAATGAAGGCATAAGACTTGAGGTGAGATGATTCCAGATGTTATGTACGTGGAAGGTGCTACAGATGCTGCTACCAGCCTGATTTGTAGAGTACTCCTGCAATGGGTGTGCGTACTGTCAACGGGATCCCTTGGCGCCAAGTGAACAGACGATTCACCAGCTGGTGGCAACGTGCAATAGTATCTAAGTAATATACACATGCAAACTCAAAATTAAGCAAATACTCATCGTAGAGGACATAGCAAAGCTATAATGCACAACTAGGGTGCGAGAGACTCTAACAAACTAAGCAGTGATAAAATAAACACTTGAAATTCGTGAAATTTCTACCATTTTCAAACCGCCATAACTAGGTGTATTTTCAATCGATTTCGATGAATCTTTGCGGGCGAAAAACTTTAAGTGTCTACTTTAAAGTCATGCATGCGAATTTAAGTGTAACCCCTTCCGCCCCCTCTAGGACCCCTGTGAAAAAAAATGTTTGTAATGAAAAAATTTCCAACTTTCACGATGTGTACGGAGTTGAAATTTTTTTTTGACTCGATCCACCAAAAGGGCACTAAAATTTGTTCAATTCCCTGTGCTGGACTCAAAGAACGAAGTTCCTACGATGATTTGGCACAAATCTAAAATTCTCTCTCTAAATTCTGATGATTTTGTTTCTGCTTTCTACACATTCGAAAATGAAAATAAAAATAGTATTCTAAATATTTTCTCATAATTTTCATGCTGTTAGTTTTTTTTACAAACCAGTTTATTAGGTATCAAATTAATTGTTGAGTTTAAGAAAGTATTTTATTCTATTAATTTTATGAAAAATTAAATAGAATTTTTTCAATTTTTGCTCATATTCATGTTTACAAAAAAACTTAACTACATCAAACCAAGAAAATTTTCTTGCGAAAGTTAACTATTATCTTGCGAAAGTTAACGTCGTCGTCAAAAACCCCTACAAAACCTAGTTTATTTTAGTATTTATCGCAAAAAATCGCCTAAAATAACGATACTCAATACTACCAGTGAAGATCTCAGGACGTCTACAATAACCACCAACACTCAGGGTGGTATACTGTAAAAGCAGACTTCACAGCTCAGTGGAGACCGGAAGGCTTGTATAGAGAGAATTAGAATTGGTAGGTAGTGGAGCCCAAGTTCATGCACATGATGATGGTGGTTAACAATCTTTCTAGTATAGCTGATCTCAATTCCACATAATCCAAAAATTTATATCAAACAAAGCATAGCAAAGCGTCCTGAAATTATAAGAGTACATAAACTGTACTAAGCCAACTAAACCAACTAAACCAACAATCAACGCAGACAGCAAACCAAGCATGAATAATACAATACAAACTAAACCTACCGATATAATAGCAGCTAAATCATAAACAAAAAAACTACTTAACTTAGCATAAAGCTTCACAGCTTTTCAGCAATTCTTCAATTTAAAAAATCCAGCTCCACCACCTCTTTCTCCAAAACAAAAAAACGCAGTCCCCGCCGTCACATAACGCTCACCCGCTGAACCACCTACATCCTACACTTCGGCCCGAGCCGAATATCTTCTATCTTTGCGTCCCCGCGGGAATTCTAGCTTGACCGGAAACCGGTCACAATTTGGCAGTTTCTTATGTTTAACGAAAAAATCAATTTTCAAATGTTATTTATTGGGTTTAAACGTACAGAAAAATGTATTTATTTATTAAAATATATAATTTGAGTCGTTTATTTATGACGAAATGCCTATTGACTGAAACTCCCAATTATCCGGAATGGACCGCCTTAATTTGTGAAAAGCGACTTAACACTGTAGAACTATAAATTGTTGACGTTCTTTCAATAACACTGTTAGAAGTGTGGAATGTGGAAACCATAGCCATGATAAACTACAGTATATACTACAATTATTCAAAAATCATTGCTCGCCTCACTCCAATGTTTTAAAGAAGATTTTGTTATCATGTGATCTTAAAAATACTGTTATTACCAAATATGTTCGTTTTGGCAGAGCATTTTAGCAGCAGCAACAACCAAACTAAGTACCTACTAAACATTTTCTTTAAAATGGGTTCAGGTTCAGGAAGCTAGTGCTAGTGAAAGGATATAAAGCAAGTGCACTGTAAAAGAAAGGAACTATGTCGGGAGTATAGGTATAAGTTATATTTGTATTCGCCCTTTCTGGAGCTTAATAATTAATATTACATAATTTATTTGCAAAAATAATATTGATGGAATACGAATTAAATCTTCGAATCAGGAACCGTGAATCGAAAACTAGTATTAAAAATCACCATCATATTCTTATCCACACCGTCGCGCCAGGCTTTGCACGACGTCGTTCGAGTTGATTTGGTTAAGAAAACCAAAATTTAAAACAATTAATTTTGTTTTCTAAAAGTTTCAGTTTTAAAGTTTGAAAACAAAAATTTTTCGCCTGCGGTGCATTTTCTTTCTTGAACCAACCATCCTCTTCCCTCATTAAAAGTGCAAGATCAATGTTGCCCTTTCGACAAAATATTTCGCCCTTCCTAGAAACATAATCTAGCTACGGCCGTGTAACGTTATTGTATTGTTTTTCAATAAAATAACAATTCCTGTTATAGTTATGAGTAAAACATTCCACGTATATATACCAGGAAAAATACTCATTATATTTATAACTTTCAGGTTACTACGGCCACTTGCTTGCTTTTTTCTGTGCTACGGCGTTTGCAACCATTCCAAACAGTCACTTTTATACAACGCAGGCATTCATTATACCGGATGTCTAGTGGAACCGTGTTATAGAAAAAAAAACTATGTTAATTTTTTAATTTCACTGTAGTTAGTATTTACTTACTTACCTATATTGATTTTAGGTCAACGCTGTAAATACAAAACTTATTCAAAATTAAAACAAAAGCTGCGTTCACATAGAGCTTAGTGCTGTTGCCTTGTTAGAGCGGTGTTGCATTGGTATTGCATTGGTAAGAACAGCGTTCACATAAAAACTTAGTGACGTTGTTGTAGGTAATACAGTATTCTGTTGTGTTGCATATAAATTGAAATTGCTGTCCTAAAAAAATGTTAAAATTTAATTTGATAAAAATGTTTTTTAGTTCTCGAAAAAATAAACGAAAGAGAAGATAGCCATTAATAGCATTGTTTTTGTTTGTCATGGAAATAGCGATGTTTTGATTGTTTTTGATTATACTTTCTAACTTTCTTGTCTGATTTTGGCACATTATCTAAAATTATGCAAAAATATTTAAAATAGTAAATATTACAATTATCGAGAAAATTTCAAAAATATATTTTGGAAGTTTTGAATTCTTTTAAATCAAGTAACCATTTTGTTTCATCACACAAAAATATCGACTTTTTCAACACTGGATTCTTTTGATAATTTCCTATGAAAAAATTGTTTTTTATTATATATTAGCATTAATTTTGTCAATAACAATAACAATTTAATGAACGCAATAATAAATCAGATCCAAATTCGATTGTAGAATAGGTAATCTATAAAAAAGTTTTAGGAATCAAATGCTTAAAACAAGAGTTAGGTAGATACTTTGGTTCGTTCAGAAATGACAGCTTAATAAATCCGAAAAAAATTAGTTTTTTTTAAAATTTCGCTCATTTCTTTAAGAAAATCTTAAAATTTTGACTTAATAAAACCCCAAAAATTTTCACTTATATGATCACATGTGCTAATTCTTTCTGGACATGAATTAATGCACAAGTGCATATTCGGTACGAAAATCGCAATGACACCGCCGCTCTATTTTTGAATTATTTTTACAATAGAAACTTGAAATATTTACTAAATTTGTATTTAGCATTAATAAATATGTATTATTTATCTTATTAATTGCTTATTTTACTCAAAATAACAATTTAACCAATTTTTTATTTAATGTTAAAGTGACAGATGATGCCTGTAAAATTTCCGCTTATTAATTTCAGTTAAGTTAATCAAGCTACTAGTAAAAAATTTTCGAGAAAATTTTTATATAACTATTATTGTAATCAATTTATCCATTGGCTGTTATTTGTGTCATGTAATTTTCAAGACTATTTCCCTCATAAAATTTAAGCCAATCAGAAGTCATTTCTGAACATTTCTGAATGTCATCCAATCAACGATAATTACACGATAATTTTGCACTAGTGCACTAGTGCAAATTATCGATAATTTGCACTAGTACAAAATTATCGTATTTGGATACGGCGTAGCAATGTGATTCTGACTTGCTGTCACAGTAAGTTTGTAAATGTTGCTTTATTTTTCATGAGAGAAACAGCTTTTGGCTGAATTTTAATCGGGAAATAGTCCTTCGAATATGTAATGTAATTGTCGATAATTTTCTCAAGTGCGCGAATTATAAATGTAATTATTTTAGTAAAAAAATGTTTAAAGAATCCAACACTGAAAACCGAAAGTCAGTATTTTTGTTCGTTTAGAAATGGTTGTTAATTAAACAAAATATATTTTTCTAAATATTAAAATTTCTCTAATGTTTTTCGGAAAATATCTTCAAATTTATGCTCAACAAAAACTTACAAATTAATGCATTCAACAGATACGTTTGATTAAACATAAATGTTAGAAACATAAATTATTTTTTATCAATGTTTTCTCAAACAGTATATTCAAACTAGAGCACCTAGAATCAAGAGAATCAAGTCTTGGAAACCGGAAGTCGATATTTGTACCTGTGTACAAATTTGAGAAATTTCTGTGTGAAGGAACAAAATAGTTGATTTATATGGATTTAGAATATATTTTTGCAATTTTCTAGAAAACTGTAGGTACCACTTACGTTAAAAACCATTTCTTTCAATAATTTAATGATCATTTACGAGTTAAAAAAATAAAATAAAAAACGCTAGACATCTTCCAAGATGGTTGCCGTAGCACAACATGTACGGGTGTTGATTTTTGATATGTTATTACTGGGCACCCATACAATACCCCTACAAAATGTACAAGTAAATTGTAAACCTACAAAGTATTTATATTTTGTAATTAGTTTCAGGTAAGGGCATTTTGTCCCTCAAATTGACAATCGCCATTGTGTTTAACAACCCGATTTGTTACACTAGTAGTAATACCCACTGTTTTTAAATGTACAGGGTGAGTCAGCTAAGTGTTCCCTATTTCATTTGTTTGTAAAGTCTCAAGTTTTTGTGTAAAGTCCGCCAAATTTTTGCTGTAAATACAGTAGCCACTTGAGTTTTTGTTCGCAAAGTTTTATCATTATTGCTCTATTGCTTCCTAATTGGTGACTGAAATAATGATTAATTAATTAATGATTAGTCAAACGACTATTTGTAGGATTTTAAAGGACCTTAAGTGCCATCCTTATAAGATTCAAATTCTGCAGGCAATTTCTGAAGAGGATAAAGCAAACCGATTGGAATTTGCAGAAGACGAAATTGAACGAATGAATGCAAACCCTGGTCATCTGAATAACATCATGTTTTCTGATGAGGCACATTTTCATCTTGATGGTGGATTTAATAGACACAATCATCGGTATTGGTCAGATGAAAATCCCCACTGGATTGCTGAACAATCCTTGCACTCTCCTAGAACGACTGTTTGGGCTGCAATTGGAGATTTTGGATTAATTGGTCCAATTTTCACATTGAAGTGAACCACTCGTGAAGTTTTTGTCTGATCGATTTGAAATTTCGGCAGTAAAAATTCCTTTAGATAGTTCATGTTTTGCAAAAATTTCGTCACTTTCTGATAAAAATTGCCTAAGTTATAACAAATCCAAATAGGGAATAGTTAGCTAACTCACCCTGTATTTCTTATGTTTTGATTTCCAAATCGTGGTACGTATGTAAAATATCGTTACGTGGAAAAATTGTATTTCTTTATTGGAAAATAATGTTATAATGCTTCAAGGAGTAGGTACCATTTCTGATTATTATGAACTATTCGATAAGACATACAAAAACAGTGTATTGTGCAAAATATTATAATACATACATACATACATGTACATACACACAGACATCCTGATGAAAATAGTAAAAATACGTTCTAGAGTACAAAAAGTGTTTATTTACAACAATATCGACATATAATTTTTTCACAATCCCTTAGATATCCCCTTCTAGACGGGAGGTAAAAATATCGCTTGTATTGTATTAACAACTTTCATCTTACTTTAATATGTAAGTATTAAGTAGCTACAGCAGAGTATAAAAATAATACTCTTTTTCCTATAAACCTGTTGTCATTGTCAAGTAGACACTTGGTATAAACTAGATATTCAAACATTAAGAATTCGTGCAACCGTCTTTAACTGTCCAAAAGTTTGAACCATCAGTAGACACTAATCTATTTCTAATCTGGTCATTCAGGGGCGGATCTAGGATTTTTTAACGGGAGGGGTCCAAAGATAAAAAAATTTAAAATTGTGCTAGTGCTGGGAATAAAATGCGCCGCAGGCGAAATTTTGTGTTCATCCAAGGTCAAATGCCCTGTAATTGTAAGTTTCCGGGCTCACCCCTTCATATACATGGCTGAATTATTCACTTTAGTATACAAAATATTACAAAATGATTTTCGTTTTACTTGATCATGATTTTAAAGCTTCATATTATAGCATTACCCTAGAAAAAAAAATCATTCAGATTTATTTCGGGGGTCGGAGGGCTGTGTCCGCTCCCATAAATCCGCCACCGTGGTCATTAGTCAATTCTAACATCATTCTGTCAAACTGGGAGATTTAGATATTACTTGAATTCTCAGTTAAAGTATTGTGCATTATTTCACAAACACCTATTTTTCACTATGAAAGATCAATTCTTTGTAAAACGAGAGTCACACGGTGTATTGTACTTGTACGTATGAAGAGCATGAACATTAAGTGAATTCTTACTTAGCGTGTAAAGTTGTTCGGAAGCAACAAGATCGGTGTAAAAGCTTAAACGTGTCTTATCGGGGATCGCGGATCGTACTTTGTGAACGACGTGCAGAGCGTCACGACGGCAGCGGCGTCAGCAAACGTCGGTAACTCACCGATTTGCTTTGAACTCGTAAATTAGACCCTTATCCATATTTTCACGCCTACTTACCGATTCTTCTTGTAGAGATATACGCGTTTAGCATATGTGGACGTTACAAAGAAAATCATACCTACAGAAGACCCGATCTTACTTTGTAGTTTGACATTGAAAAGAAAGTAAATAAATAAACTGTTTTATGTGGAACTATTTAAATTTTATTTTATTTAACCATGATACAAAAATCTGATGTGGCCAGCACATAACCTCTCGCCTTGACACTATTATCTGAATTTGGTTTTAGTTCGGCTTTAAATTATAATTTTGCAATATATTTCATAATTCACAAACGTTTTGCAATTTTTTATACCTAGTTCTTAGTTCTTTAATTAGCTCTTTGTAGATACAAATTTTACTTTGTCCAAGAGTCCAAGTAATAATATTTCTTTAAAAATGATGCCACAAACATTTCAGACATATGTCTGTTCATCTGTCATTATTAATTTTTGTTTTTAAATATTTCTCTGGCTCACAGCTTTATTGTTTACAAATAAGAATGAAGATGTAGGTGACATAAATTATTATTAAATTATCTAAATCCAATACAAAGGTCAAGGGTAATATACTGGAATTTCTGGCAGCCAAAATGAAACAAATAACAAATGTTAATAAATCCCTGTAACCTTTCCACATGGGTTCAGCTTCGCAATCTGCGGGATCACATCTCGATCTCGTCAGTTCGCCTCCGCCCGGCGCGTCTCAAATTCAATTCCGCGCGTATCTTCATTACTATTGTTAGTTCAGTTTGCGATTAGCAGAAATCCTGCTCGTCATTAATTTTAATAGGATCGTGGGATCAGAACTTTAAATGATTTATGGCTGTGCTTGATTCGTTAGATACACTTGTATGAGCCGCAGATCTGCTGACACAAACGGAATAATCTCTTCCCTTACAGTTGTTGTTGCACATTCGATCGTTCAGGCTGAGACTGTGTGTGTTTGGTGACTTAACCGAATTTCGATGCACTTCGATGACTGAGTGCATTGGAGGAAAAATAAACAAACAGGGACGAAATACTTGTAGCCATCTAATTTTCTGCTATGTGAACATGTTAGTGATTTTGTTTTCTTTTGTTCTGATGTAGATGTTGTTTTCCTGCACAAGTTCTATAAGTAGATGTTTCTTATTTCAGCTAAAAGAATAACAAGCAATTGCGGAATATTTTAAAACATATACAGGGTGTTTCTATACCTCTGTACGTCACTTTAATAGGTTATATAATTTATACACTGATTAAAGAAAAAAAATGTTTTTCAAAATTTGCGAAAATATGGGTAGCGAAAATTATAGTTCCATTGGTTTGAACGTCCATTTAAATGTTTGTTTATAATGTTATTTATAAAATAAAATTATAAATACTATCAGTTTATCTACAAATAGTCACTTCTGATGCAATAATTAATTAATAAATACTTAGTTAAATGGTCTTTTCAATCAGTGGCATTAAAATTTTCACTTTTCTTATTTTTGCGAATTTTGAATAAAAAAATCTATAATGAGTACCTATATGATATTATATAATTATATAACTGAAGTTTCGTGGATAGGTGTTAAAACCAAGATTGGCAATTTTAAATCATTTCGTTTTAAACGTACGTTTAAAACTTGTTTAAAACAAAGCAAGTGTTTAAAACACATTTTAAACATACCAAAACGTGTTTAAAACATTTTTAATATTTATGTACGTAATAAAACAAACAAAGATCCTATTGCTAATAATATTGTATAGCATATATTATCAGTAGATGTCACCCATAGCCATAACCTGATAATAAATAATAAGTAGGTATAGGTAGAGAAATTCCCAGCATATTTATCGCCATAATGCGTAATGATGCATATTTCAGAACTCATTGCTGATTAAAACACTGTTTTTCTTGTTAAAAACTTGTTTTTTTAAATCAATAAAAACCACGTTTTTACAAATAAAACAGTTTTAAACAAAAAAAAGAGTTTTTTTTTAAATAATAAAAAATCTGACGTGGGCACCACATGACTTCCTTGTACGCCTGTGTGTTCATACTTTTCTTAATAACTAAAATGTAGAATAATATAAAAAATTCTTTTAACTTATTATACTAGTATACTCACATATATTTTAGTCATTTTATTTAAACTGCAGAAGAAGATATAAAGCATATTTTACTATTGTCACTGTCATGTCATAATCATTTAAATTTTACGTAGTAACAAATGTTAAACGATCATGGAGTACAAGATACCGAAATACTAAATTATAAGTATATACTTTAATTATTCTTAAATGATAGAAGATACAGAAAAATTTATAAAATACCGATTGTAGATAATAATCACATAATCTTTCATTTAAAATAAAAAAATTGTCTTAAATTAAATATTTATCGAAATATTTGAAAAAAGTACTACTTCCGGTTTGTAGATTGAAACCAAAAATAGGAGGTGCACAACTAGATGCTATAACAGTCCTAAATACAAAATTTCAACTTTCTACGTCTAACCGAATTTGAGTTATGCGACACACATACGTACGCCCGTACATACATACGTACGTACATACATACGTACAGACGTCACGACGAAACTAGTCATAATGGATTCAGAAAAGGTCAAAACGGATATTTCCATCAAAATCTGAAAACCGAAATTTTTCGGGATTACAATACTTCCTTATTACTCCGTATGTTTAATAATTTTATTTATTGCCACACCACATAGTATACATAGTACAACGTCTTTGCAATAATAACGGAACCTTGTTTCATGACTCAAAAACGGCTGTAAATTTTTTAAGGACTAATAAAACCGACTTCCGGTTTGAAGAATTCGATTTGACAGCCATTTATCTATCAAAAGTATTGTTAACAACATTTTGGGGGAGTATAGATTAGCGATAATTTCAAGAAAGAAAATTAAGACACTTTTATTTTATTAAATTCTTGTGTTTAATCAACTTTAAATACTAAACGCATTTGAATATCGCCTTCTGGGTTTTAGCATGTAATTTTTTTGACATTTTGTAGTAAGATACACTACCTATTTTAAAAAGTTTAGTGGCCTTAGCAATGTCAAAATTTAAACTTTTTTCTTTTGTTTAATTACCTGTAATTACCTTGGTTAGTCTTAAATTTAAAGTTTTTTACCGAGAAAAAATATAGGGTGTTTTTTTTAGACGTGTGGTTTTCAAGAAGAAATAAAACGCATATAATTTAATGTTATGGCCAAGAATTTAGCTTTATTATAAAGATAGGGGTTTGCCATTATGTTTTAAAAATGATTTCGGACAAGTGGCCGCCGCGACTGGTTCGAATAAATTCCAGTCGAGAGGCCCAATTTCCGACCACTTTTGCAGCAATAACGCGCCGAATATTCTCTTCCAAGGCGTCAATCGTCTCGGGCTTATCTGACAAGCGACTTCACATATCCCCACAAGAAATAGTCCAGCGGTGTTAAATTTAAATTAAATTTAAAAAAATTAAATTTTCTTGTGAAAATCGAGATCGGTGGCCATCTCGTTTTGGCCCATTCACGGACGTGCGACGCGCTTGATGGTCGTTTGGCTTCAATTCTTGCACGAGTTGGATTTTGTAAGCCCGCAAACCAAGATCCTTCCGCAAAATCTTCCATAAAGTGGATGGGCACAGCTCCAATTGTTGCGCGCGATGGTGGATGGACTCATTCGGGTCTTATGCTCCACAGCAGCAATAGCGTCTTCGGTGCGCACTGTACGGCGTCTCTGAGGATGCGCATTATCCACTAGAGTAAACGTGGTGCGAAACCGATCCATGGTTGCTCGAATTACCGAATCTGCTGGGCGATTATGTCGACCGAATATTGGACGCTGCGCGCGATGCGTCGCGCGAACCGAACCATTATTTTGGTAATAAATGCACGATTTGCAAACGTTGTTCAGGAGTAAGTCTATTCATTATGAAATGGCAAACCAAACTGAGCATAAATCAAGTGACAGCTGTCAAAAATACCATCTCCGAAAAAAGTAGTGTCAACTTGAAAACCACATGTCTAAAAAAACACCCATTAGTTAAATTTTAATATTTTGTTTGTTTTCTGTGTTTAATCAACTGAAATTTCTTAACGAATTAAAATATCGATATTTTTCTATTATATACATTATTACGAGAAAAATTTCTGAGAGACAATAGTAAAATTTTAGATTGATTATTTTTAACTGTGTTTAATAAACTGTAATTTCTTAACGAATCAAGATATCGACTTCCGGTTTCCGGCATTGAATTTCTGCGATATTTTTCTGTTAGGTGCATTATTAAAAAATTATGAAATTGGTTAGCCCGTAATTTAAATTTTTTTTCAAAAGAACATATACCTATTTTGTTCCGGTAGGCAATAGTGGAATTTTAAATTGATTATATTTATCTGTTTTTAATTAAATATAATTTATGAACGAATCAAGACATCGACTTCCGGTTTCCGGCATTGGATTTTCAGATATTTTTCTGTAAGACACATACTCAAGTTTTTAAAAGGTCTTAGTTATCCCAAAATTTTAAGTTTTTCTCAGAGAGAAGATAATAAAAATTTAGATTTATTTATATTAATTGTCATTTATTGTTTATAAAATTTTATATAGAAGTATTTGAAGAATCTTATTCTAAATTTTGAAAGTCAAAATCTTAATATGCTGAGATGTAACAGTTGATGGTGAAACAGAGTACCTAGATAAACTAAATAATTACTAAAATTTAAATTGATTGTCTAGAAGAAAAATTTTAAATTTTAGCTTAACCAAGAGGTTATCAAAAGGTTTTTAAACATTGCATTTTACAGAAAAATGTCCAAGGAATTTAAAACTGGATACCGAAAGTCGAAAATCTAGTTTGTTACGAAATTATCGTTGATTATACAGAGTTGTGAACAATAATTTTTATAGAAAAATGCCTTTAAAATCGAATGCTTCAAACCGGAAGTTGGTTTTATTATTCTTTAAAAAAATATAACCGTTTTAGTGTCATGAAACAACGACACAAGGTTAGTATTATTGCAAACGCGTTGTACTATGTAGGTACACTAGGTGGTGTGGAAAGGGATAAAGCTTTAAAAATTAATAAAAATTTGTAATATAATGTTTGTATTATCAATTGCATATATTATTATAATAACATTTTATGTTATACTTAGTAGATGTATTCATGGTTTATTCAACAAAAATTACACTGACTGCGATTTAGAAGATGTATTTTCGCATTTTTCTCGCTTACCGGTCATGGTACGTAAAAACTGTAAATATGTTTTTTGTAGAGAATTTTCTGCTCTACAATTCATTAATTCGAAATTTTACTATTACTAAAAATTTTACTCCCTAACGAGTAAAATGCAAAAAACTTAAAACGGCGGCCATCTTTCCAATATGGCGGCTGACGCAAATGACGGATCGATGGAGATTTATCACAATTCATTTATAATGGTGTTCTGAACATTTCAGCTCTATGCGAATTTTTGTAACCTTGCATGTCTAACTTGACCAGGCTAGAAGTGCAGTTGGAATTTTAAATTTGTGCAACATAAAATAAATATATTATATTCAATAAGAGTAAATTGGTATATGAAAATATTATTTAATTCCGCACATGAACGAGGGAAAACCGTCCTGGTACTCAACTCTAAAATTTCAATTTTAATGTACCTACATTTATTATAGGCATGGGCTAACGCCACACAGCGTGAACGAGCGTCAACCTAGCGTGAACGAGCGTGAACCTAGCGTGAACGAGCGTGTACCTAGCGTGAACCTAACCTAACTAACCTACGCTCGTTCACGCTAGGTTCACGCTCGTTCACGCTAGGTTCATGCTCGTTCACGCTAGTTTCACGCTCGTTCACACTAGCTTCACGCTCGTTCACGCTAGGTTCACGCTCGTTCACGCTGTGTGGCGTTTGACACTCCCTTTATTGTATTGACCAAAAAAAAGTTACTACTGTATGTAATTGTATTATTTAAAATTTGGGTGTTAATTTTTTTGGTATATATCCAGTGGGAAAAAAGCTTAGAATAAACCTTTATAATTGTACTTACTTAATTTTTACAATAAATTAATGTGTAAAATAGTCTTGTTTTGATAGTAGCTTATGAATTCGTCGTAGCTCGTAGGTACACAAAATTCGAGTATAAAACATGAATAATTTTTTTTAAATAAAATGAATACAATTTCTCCGTATTGTATTGTTCTTTGGTAAGAATTATACTCTCCTTAAATGTGAAATAAATTAGTACGTAAGTTATAGCGGACATAAAACCCTCCCACACAGTTAAGTACTCGTACTTCGGTTAAAAGAAATGCAAAGCATTTACCTCAATCAGTCAGTATTTATCTTCTTCCCTGCAGACATCAATATTCTTTAACTGTTCTCTGTTCTGAATAAATAATTATTCTATTTGTTTTTTTGCTGCTATTATTTTTTGTAATTTTCTCGATCTTACGTTGTTTTAAACCAACGTAGCGTGATCGTTAAGATTTGCAAAATGTACAAACAAATACTGCCAACTGTTGAAATGAATATTGAGTTCTTGAGTTTAGTGGTTTCTAGAAAGTTTTTCAATAAAGTACAATGCATATCTGGAAATGTATGTTACATTCGCGTGTTTAAATAGTTTTCAACTTAAAATGCCAAATGAGAAATCGTATTGCAACTGCGGTTGTATTTTAATTACTTTCTTGTTTTTGAAATAAATCTCAATATTAATACGCAAAATTTCCTTGTAATTCGCTGAGTGAGTTTTTGAACAGTTATTATATTTCATATGAAATAATACTACTTAATTAACAAAAACTAGTATCTACCTATTTCATATAATTTTTTATTTTAAATAATCATAGTCACTGAACTCCTACACAATAAGGTAGTATAAGGAAAGGATAGTAGGTAGGTACATATTTTATCAAAATTATACGTAAAATTAATTTGTTTTTAATTAAGCGATTTTCCATGTCTTCCATTTTATGTTTGAAAGGTCATAATAAATAATATCTTAGGTCATTATGGATTGTGTCTCATTTTATTAACACATGAGGGCCCCTCTCCAGCGTATTTAAACTTTTCGTATAGTTACTTCTTACCTCTCCCCTCATATTGGTATTGTGACGGGTCAAAATTTTCGAGTGTGAGTTTTTGGTAGATATGCACTTTTTAAGGTCTGTAGAACACGACTTACACATTTTTGAGATGTGACGTCGTGCGTTCGTTATGCCGCGTGTTACAATTTTGTCGGAAACGATAACTCCAAAAATATCAAACATTTAAATACCAAATTTTATATCTAAGGTATTCATACGAATCTTAATAACCCAATATAATAATTTTCGTTTCAATCTACAACCCGAGAGTAGTACTTTTTAAAAATATTTAGATATATAATTAATTTAAGACATTTTTTTATTTTAAATGAAAGATTATGTGATTATTATCTACAATCGATATTTTATAAATTTTTCTGTATCTGGGATCATTTAAGAATAATTAAAGTGTATACTTATATTATAGTATTTCGGTATCTTGTAGTCCATGATCGTTTACCATTTTGTTATTACGTAAAATTTAAGTGATTGTGACATGACAGTGACAATAGTAAAATATAGTTTATATGTTCTTCTATGCAGTTTAAATAAAATGATTAAATATATTTGTGCATTATATATTATATATATATATATATATATATATATATATATATATATATATATATATATATATATATATATATATATATATATATATATATATATATTATATATGTTCTTCTATGCAGTTTAAATAAAATGATTAAATATATTTGTGCATTATATATTATATATATATATATATATATAATATATAATGCACAAATATATTTAATCATTTTATTTAAACTGCATAGAAGAACATATAAACTATATTTTACTATTGTCACTGTCATGTCACAATCACTTAAATTTTACGTAATAACAAAATGGTAAACGATCATGGACTACAAGATACCGAAATACTATAATATAAGTATACACTTTAATTATTCTTAAATGATCCCAGATACAGAAAAATTTATAAAATATCGATTGTAGATAATAATCACATAATCTTTCATTTAAAATAAAAAAATGTCTTAAATTAATTATATATCTAAATATTTTTAAAAAGTACTACTCTCGGGTTGTAGATTGAAACGAAAATTATTATATTGGGTTATTAAGATTCGTATGAATACCTTAGATATAAAATTTGGTATTTAAATGTTTGATATTTTTGGAGTTATCGTTTCCGACAAAATTGTAACACGCGGCATAACGAACGCACGACGTCACATCTCAAAAATGTGTAAGTCGTGTTCTACAGACCTTAAAAAGTGCATATCTACCAAAAACTCACACTCGAAAATTTTGACCCGTCACAATACCAATATGAGGGGAGAGGTAAGAAGTAACTATACGAAAAGTTTAAATACGCTGGAGAGGGGCCCTCATGTGTTAATAAAATGAGACACAATCCATAATGACCTAAGATATTATTTATTATGACCTTTCAAACATAAAATGGAAGACATGGAAAATCGCTTAATTAAAAACAAATTAATTTTACGTATAATTTTGATAAAATATGTACCTACCTACTATCCTTTCCTTATACTACCTTATTGTGTAGGAGTTCAGTGACTATGATTATTTAAAATAAAAAATTATATGAAATAGGTAGATACTAGTTTTTGTTAATTAAGTAGTATTATTTCATATGAAATATAATAACTGTTCAAAAACTCACTCAGCGAATTACAAGGAAATTTTGCGTATTAATATTGAGATTTATTTCAAAAACAAGAAAGTAATTAAAATACAACCGCAGTTGCAATACGATTTCTCATTTGGCATTTTAAGTTGAAAACTATTTAAACACGCGAATGTAACATACATTTCCAGATATGCATTGTACTTTATTGAAAAACTTTCTAGAAACCACTAAACTCAAGAACTCAATATTCATTTCAACAGTTGGCAGTATTTGTTTGTACATTTTGCAAATCTTAACGATCACGCTACGTTGGTTTAAAACAACGTAAGATCGAGAAAATTACAAAAAATAATAGCAGCAAAAAAACAAATAGAATAATTATTTATTCAGAACAGAGAACAGTTAAAGAATATTGATGTCTGCAGGGAAGAAGATAAATACTGACTGATTGAGGTAAATGCTTTGCATTTCTTTTAACCGAAGTACGAGTACTTAACTGTGTGGGAGGGTTTTATGTCCGCTATAACTTACGTACTAATTTATTTCACATTTAAGGAGAGTATAATTCTTACCAAAGAACAATACAATACGGAGAAATTGTATTCATTTTATTTAAAAAAAATTATTCATGTTTTATACTCGAATTTTGTGTACCTACGAGCTACGACGAATTCATAAGCTACTATCAAAACAAGACTATTTTACACATTAATTTATTGTAAAAATTAAGTAAGTACAATTATAAAGGTTTATTCTAAGCTTTTTTCCCACTGGATATATACCAAAAAAATTAACACCCAAATTTTAAATAATACAATTACATACAGTAGTAACTTTTTTTTGGTCAATACAATAAAGGGAGTGTCAAACGCCACACAGCGTGAACGAGCGTGAACCTAGCGTGAACGAGCGTGAAGCTAGTGTGAACGAGCGTGAAACTAGCGTGAACGAGCATGAACCTAGCGTGAACGAGCGTGAACGAGCGTAGGTTAGTTAGGTTAGGTTCACGCTAGGTACACGCTCGTTCACGCTAGGTTCACGCTCGTTCACGCTAGGTTGACGCTCGTTCACGCTGTGTGGCGTTAGCCCATGCCTATAATAAATGTAGGTACATTAAAATTGAAATTTTAGAGTTGAGTACCAGGACGGTTTTCCCTCGTTCATGTGCGGAATTAAATAATATTTTCATATACCAATTTACTCTTATTGAATATAATATATTTATTTTATGTTGCACAAATTTAAAATTCCAACTGCACTTCTAGCCTGGTCAAGTTAGACATGCAAGGTTACAAAAATTCGCATAGAGCTGAAATGTTCAGAACACCATTATAAATGAATTGTGATAAATCTCCATCGATCCGTCATTTGCGTCAGCCGCCATATTGGAAAGATGGCCGCCGTTTTAAGTTTTTTGCATTTTACTCGTTAGGGAGTAAAATTTTTAGTAATAGTAAAATTTCGAATTAATGAATTGTAGAGCAGAAAATTCTCTACAAAAAACATATTTACAGTTTTTACGTACCATGACCGGTAAGCGAGAAAAATGCGAAAATACATCTTCTAAATCGCAGTCAGTGTAATTTTTGTTGAATAAACCATGAATACATCTACTAAGTATAACATAAAATGTTATTATAATAATATATGCAATTGATAATACAAACATTATATTACAAATTTTTATTAATTTTTAAAGCTTTATCCCTTTCCACACCACCTAGTGTACCTACATAGTACAACGCGTTTGCAATAATACTAACCTTGTGTCGTTGTTTCATGACACTAAAACGGTTATATTTTTTTAAAGAATAATAAAACCAACTTCCGGTTTGAAGCATTCGATTTTAAAGGCATTTTTCTATAAAAATTATTGT
Organism: Agonum fuliginosum; assembly: GCA_947534325.1. NCBI lineage: Eukaryota > Metazoa > Arthropoda > Insecta > Coleoptera > Carabidae > Agonum > Agonum fuliginosum. Next base: position 25,710,782 of record OX384032.1, read on the forward strand.
TCACAACTCTGTATAATCAACGATAATTTCGTAACAAACTAGATTTTCGACTTTCGGTATCCAGTTTTAAATTCCTTGGACATTTTTCTGTAAAATGCAATGTTTAAAAACCTTTTGATAACCTCTTGGTTAAGCTAAAATTTAAAATTTTTCTTCTAGACAATCAATTTAAATTTTAGTAATTATTTAGTTTATCTAGGTACTCTGTTTCACCATCAACTGTTACATCTCAGCATATTAAGATTTTGACTTTCAAAATTTAGAATAAGATTCTTCAAATACTTCTATATAAAATTTTATAAACAATAAATGACAATTAATATAAATAAATCTAAATTTTTATTATCTTCTCTCTGAGAAAAACTTAAAATTTTGGGATAACTAAGACCTTTTAAAAACTTGAGTATGTGTCTTACAGAAAAATATCTGAAAATCCAATGCCGGAAACCGGAAGTCGATGTCTTGATTCGTTCATAAATTATATTTAATTAAAAACAGATAAATATAATCAATTTAAAATTCCACTATTGCCTACCGGAACAAAATAGGTATATGTTCTTTTGAAAAAAAATTTAAATTACGGGCTAACCAATTTCATAATTTTTTAATAATGCACCTAACAGAAAAATATCGCAGAAATTCAATGCCGGAAACCGGAAGTCGATATCTTGATTCGTTAAGAAATTACAGTTTATTAAACACAGTTAAAAATAATCAATCTAAAATTTTACTATTGTCTCTCAGAAATTTTTCTCGTAATAATGTATATAATAGAAAAATATCGATATTTTAATTCGTTAAGAAATTTCAGTTGATTAAACACAGAAAACAAACAAAATATTAAAATTTAACTAATGGGTGTTTTTTTAGACATGTGGTTTTCAAGTTGACACTACTTTTTTCGGAGATGGTATTTTTGACAGCTGTCACTTGATTTATGCTCAGTTTGGTTTGCCATTTCATAATGAATAGACTTACTCCTGAACAACGTTTGCAAATCGTGCATTTATTACCAAAATAATGGTTCGGTTCGCGCGACGCATCGCGCGCAGCGTCCAATATTCGGTCGACATAATCGCCCAGCAGATTCGGTAATTCGAGCAACCATGGATCGGTTTCGCACCACGTTTACTCTAGTGGATAATGCGCATCCTCAGAGACGCCGTACAGTGCGCACCGAAGACGCTATTGCTGCTGTGGAGCATAAGACCCGAATGAGTCCATCCACCATCGCGCGCAACAATTGGAGCTGTGCCCATCCACTTTATGGAAGATTTTGCGGAAGGATCTTGGTTTGCGGGCTTACAAAATCCAACTCGTGCAAGAATTGAAGCCAAACGACCATCAAGCGCGTCGCTTAATAATTAAAGTGTATACTTATATTATAGTATTTCGGTATCTTGTAGTCCATGATCGTTTACCATTTTGTTATTACGTAAAATTTAAGTGATTGTGACATGACAGTGACAATAGTAAAATATAGTTTATATGTTCTTCTATGCAGTTTAAATAAAATGATTAAATATATTTGTGCATTATATATTATATATATATATATATATATATATATATATATATATATATATATATATATATATATATATATATATATATATATATATATATATTGTATTATTGTATGAGGCTTCTCAGGATGACTGCGGTATTTAAAAGTCTTCTGGGTTGTTTAATATTTCACACGTTTATTTAGATAATATCAAAATATATAAACATAACATAACCTAACATAAAGATGGCTACTGCCTTGCGACTATCAACTTCTAGTTTCTAATACAAACTGGCGGTAAAACGTAACAGACCTAGCTTCCTGTTCGTTTTATGATATAGGATAGATTAAGTATGGCGGGAGGTCTTGTGACGGCCACATCAGATTTTTCTTAGAAAAGAAGGTACTACAACGAACAAACTTATTACAAAGATAAAATGCTGATTAGATGGTTCTTGAAATTAAAATTTTTGAAATAGAAAAATCTCACAAATTCAATTCTAATGTTAATGTAGGTATACATCAGATTAATTGTATCACTTAAGAATTACAAATCTTGTGCAAAATTGTTCCTGTAAATTAATTTTCTTTGACTGTTAATAAATAATATTGACAACAATAATTGATATACTTTTACACCGTACACCATTATTTTAATTTTTTAAATAGCAGAAAATATAAATTATCAATAATAATTATTAACACCCATCAAAACATTAAATATTTGTAGACGTGTTCATCTACTTAAGGGGCTTTTATCACAGTAAAAAAGTATTTAACAAATTACTCCCAACCTATTAATACTATAAATCTTCCGCTTACCTGTAAAGGAAGGTATTGGAATCATGCAAAAAATCGGGTAGTGAGTTTTTAGTGGATGAGCACGAATTAGGGTCCTTACAACTCATTTTTGAAAGTTTCCCGATGATGTCTGTATGTATGTGTGTGTGTGCGTGTGTGTGTGTGTGTGTATGTGTGTTGTCCGGGCCGATGCCGTCTGTCGGATAACTCAAATACGAATTACCCAAAAATCTTGATATTTGGTATTTTACAATTGTATACGAATAGGAAGAGCTCATTAGATTTTGGTACAAATATCTTCTCCGGAAGTGATATTTTTTGAAGATTGAAAAGTTTAAGTGTCAAAAATTTATATAAATTTGGATAAATATAGTATTTATTTGTAATAAGAATAAGAGGAAAAGTTATTTGCAATTTACGTTATAAAAAAAATTGTCTTTATCTGGTAGCATTAAAGAACTGCAGTAAAATTTAAAAAATAAAATTATCAAATAAAACGTTGAAATCTTGTAATCCATGTTCGGTTGATTTTTGTTTCTGCATAAAAAATATTGACAGATGAGACGGGTGACAAGTTGGCATACTAGCGCTAATAAATAATGTAGTAACTGAACGGAGGATTGCTTCAAGAAAGAAGAGTTTTCGTGTGAATGAATCTTATGATTCAGGTGATAATATTTACTGTGTTTGAATATTTTAGATTTTTATTTGTATATTTTAAATGGACACCGGATTGTACGTATACATTTCTGTTTAAAGTCTAGATATGGCGGAAGGTTGTGTGATGGCCACGTCAGATTTTTTAAATTATTATTATTATTTATAAACAATTAAATAACAATAATTCTGAGAAAAACTCTTCGTAAGTTTGATTGCATTGTAAATTTAAATGTTTATATCACATTATTATATAAAATTTTCAAATAGTAGTCGAGTAATTTGTTAAATAAATTTAAAAATTGTATGCGCGCTAGCCAATCAAATTGAGTATTTTCTAAACAAAAATTGAGCGAAACATAGCAATTAGATAAATAGAGACAACATGTACTCATAAAACATAGGCTGTCAGCGCGGATACCTGAAATAACGAGGATTTGTGATCTAGCAGCGCTGAGCGATAAAACCCCCTTAAGGCGACTTAATTTTTATTCTTTGTGCTAAGGACAAACCCGAGTGATATTTCATGGGGGTATAATTACTCGTACACAAAATGGAACAAATGCACCAGTGATGAAAATTTTTGAATATAAAATGGTTTTAAGATTTAATTTGCATGAGTGCAGTACATACCCGTTAAATAGACCTGCATGGGTGCATTGGTCCCTTGCTCACGTTAAGTCGCAGCCTCCTGTATCTATTGTAGAATACTATACACTTATATTATATTATGAACTACATTTGCTAATTCACATGATACTAGTTGTGAGAGCCATATCTTCAAGACATTCCACCAGTATACAAAAATAGGAGCATAATATAAAGTCCGTTTCCGTAGTAAAAGGCGTAGGAACATTTGCATGAGATTGAAGCTGGTTGTGCATTCTTTGTCCAGCGTATTTGTGAGTACGGTCGAATATCATTCTGTCATGGGTTGAGCGCTTCGCTAGCGTCGTAGCGTCTTGCACCCGACTTCACGACTCCGCTGACTTCTAGCAGCCGGAAACGTAGGTGGCGGTGAAGCCAAGTACTCCTGCCGGACGCCCACGGAATCACAATACCCTCAAGCCGAAGTGAAGATGTATGGTGAACTTGCTGAACTGTCGGTGGATTGTGGACGCGAAGTAGAGAAAAATTGGAAGTTGGTGCTTGCCACAGACTGAAAGATTTTATGTTTGGAATATTTTATTTCCGTAGCTTTCTTAAGATTTGTATCGTTTTATTTTTGTATTTTAAAGTTACAGACTTTTACATTGTAATGGTACCAATCATAATAATGGTACCGAACTGGACCTACATTTTCTTAATAAAAAAACAATAGCAAAATAATCCAGATGGAATATAATATTACTTTCCATCGGTGAATTATTCAAACATAGACTGATCTTTATCAAATAAATATGTACTTACAATAATCAGTATGGAATAAGCGTACATTTTAAAGAATTATTGCTATTACTATCCGAAAATTATCAACGTAGTTTAAAAAATCTGATGTGGCCACCCCAGTACTTCCCCTACTATAAGTTTTAATAACTTGCTTTTGTAAAGGATTTATTTGTATGCTTCATTCAGCAAAATATAAATAATTTTATCTTTTCCCCCGAAATATTTAAGTTCATACCAACATCGGCATAATTTAAATAACATGTGAAAAATCAATAATTATTATTAGCCATCGTTCTAATGTTGTTTTTCATTCTTCGACTAGAATTTTTTTCCCAGAGAGCATTAGATTTTATAATACACTTTAAAAATTTGAATAATTTTTAAAGTGTATGTGATAAAATACACATTATACCTACTCGTACATACAAAAATAATTATTTTTGTCAGCCATGTTTTAAATACATTTTTTGTGAGTGTCTCAAGTTAACTTCAAAGGTGGGTTACATGGACAACACCATTCCGACAATTAAGGCGCTACATTTGTGACAAAAATATAGTGAAAAAGGGAGCTTGCTATATTACAAACTGAGCTCTTATTAGTACACCTACACTGTTCATATTTTATATATAGATAGTTAAGACATGACTCTAGAGTGCTAAGAAATTATATTTTTGAAATACTTAATGGTATTTTAGTAATAAATTAGCAAAAATAGTCAATTTGGCCGATTTTTTAGTATTTTTTTTCGTCAGATGTGTAATTTTTTTGAAAAAAATATTTTCTTAGCACTCTCACGAACAATGCAAGGAATCGACTATTTAAAACAAAATTAATAAATATGCAATAATAAAGCCATCACTTGTAATATTAAAATACATAAATTAATTCTTATTTTCTCTAATTGTTGTCGCAACAATGTATTGTATGAATTTTTCAATAAAATAATGCTTCGTAATTACTTATGGTAAATTTCAGATTTTTATTTTGAACAATGTAGCCAGAATCTTGAATTCTGATTCTGTTGAAGCAATATTGCGTTCAACAAGTGTAGAGCCTTAAGGGAAAAGAGTACCCTACGTTCTGAATGTTTCGAGCGTAGTTTCAACAAAATTTAGTTTATAACGTATGTGTTACTTATTTACTTATTTATTTTCTTCAAATATTTACATAATAATTGTTTTCATTGATTTATACAGATTTTATAAAAAAACGTGACGTAATAAAACAATAAATGTCGAATACAAATTTTTGACTCAAAATATCTCTAAAAGCAGGCCCCCAACTTTCTTCAAATTTTTATATGTTGTATAATAGGTCTTTCCCAATATATAGATATCAAAATGATCAAAAAGGAATACGAGGTACATCCCTAAAAAAAATTAAAAGCGCACTGAACAAATTTTTTTTTTTCAAATTTCAAATTTACCTTAAATGCGTTGATATGTACAAAGACACTGTAGTATATTTATGTTTTTTATTTTTTTTAATCAGTTTTAGAAAGTGCTAAAATAAATAATATTTCTAAAACTAGGCCCCCAACTTCGTTGAAATTAATATATGTTGTGTAATATTACTTCAATTATTACACAAAAAAATTTAGTCAAAAGTAAATACAACACACAGAAGATATTTAGAAAAAATGCAAATAATATTTTTTATCGAACAGACAGCAAAGAAAATGTTTGTGTCAAACATTGTTTTACAAAGAATAAGTAATATTTAAGAGATTCCAAATTTTATCTCATGATTTTCTCTTATGAAAACATTAAAATAAATTATTAAAAACAATTGAGAAACTGCAATGTAAATGAGTCTGTTTGGTGGTGACGTATTGGACCCGTGTTGAAAAGACGAACTACTATGAGCGCGAGTTTCGGCGACTATTGTAGAAAATGTTCCCCTTCGAAAATTCTCAGTAAAAGATAAGAAAGAGGGTCAGGTATTAGCTTCGCCCGGCACGATGATTCGAAGTCGATGCTAGTTTAGTTTAGTATATTATTCTCCATTTGTATATTCCAAATAACTTAATTTTATACATCATTACTACAAAGAAAATATTGTTTGAGATAAGAATCTATATTTTTTATAAATTAAAGGTTTTGTGAATTTATAATTTTAACGACTCATATGCAATAAAAGTAAAGTATTTTGAAGTTTTTTACTCCATTGTTTTTTTTGTCAAAAATATTAGCACTAGTAGAAATGTAGAGCTTTCTAAAGATTATTTTGTTACAGAATAATCTAATATTAAGTTTTTTAAATTTAAGAATTTTAATTTTTAAAACAAGGTTCTTCGATCGATAGCCGATATGAATACGTGTTTGCCTAACTTAAATTCTAGATACCTATCAAAAAATTCTTTTTTAACTAAAAATACATAAGCATTTCTGACAAGAAGCCACCAATGTTCTTTCAATTTGTACCTGTTGTATGATGCCTGTTTTCAAAGGGGTACATATTAATAGATATAAAAATTTTCAAGTCTAATCATCAAGGATAATATCATGAGATGATAATGTTTTGAGTTGTTTTGTCGTTTCGTTTCCACGGCAACTTATTTTTGACAATATCATGACACAAAACATCATCTGACTATTTCACGAAACGTAGTACAGGGAATTTTTCCTTGATGTATTATTGTGGAGTGAAATTGCAATAAGGTGCCGTTAAATAGATAAAAATTATCTCAAAAAATTATTATCTCGAATGGTTTTTAGGATGGACAATTTTTCTCTTCAAAAACACTACCAGAACGATTTATTTTGCATAAACATTTTTGATGTTAATAGTGCGATTCTGAATATTTACCTGTAAACCTGTAACTTTATAGATCTGTAGCTTACATATTTCCTGTAAGTAGTCTCCTTACAGATTTATAAATATAGCTATTCTGAACTGACATCTATAAATCATTATGTTATAGAAAGAGGTTTACAGGTCCTATAGTAACAATATGAGTCAGTGTTACCAATGTCAGATTTTTAACTATATTTTTGGTCAATTTTCAATAAATAATAACGACTTTAAGAGGAAAAGGATACAGTTTAATTATATGTAACGCCTTTTTTATTTTTTTGGTGTTATTTATTGATAAAGAGCAAAAAATATACAGTTTTTCGTTAGTATTTTTTTAAAGTTATTGGCAACATTTCTATTGTTGACAAATACAATTATTGTTTTGTTTGTTGATTGAGATATTGACTATTGTGAAATAATAATATCATTGATACTGATATTATGAGGTAAGTAATGTATTTCCTTTCTATTAAGTATGTTACAACATTTTTATTATTATATTAATAGTAATTATATCAAAACATTTATTTAGTTTTTGCATACTTATAATTGCAAAAAAAAACGGTCGAAAAACACAAACAATGATCAATATGAGTTGTATTTACAATATATGGAAACAATTCAACAATTCCAATTCATTTATTAAATTTTGTACACTGACTTTGTCTAGCCAGTACATTTGTTGAAATTGATTTTCGGGTACTTCCAAAGGGTTCATATTATGGTCCCTTAACCGCTTTCTCATGATTCTCAAAAAATTTCTAATAACACAAAAAGTGAATTTTGAGGCATATATAACAGATATCTCTATTAATATAATGTTTATAAATATTACTTAAGTATCTGTTATGCGCTGCTTCTAAAATAGCACCAATAAAAAATATATTTTGTTGATTATCCATATTAAGAAACACAAAAACCACAAAACATACAAAAACTATAAGCTTACGGTCAACTGTTCTGTCACTGTAAATATTATAGGTTATCTGTAATAATTTATGAAAAACTGTAAGCTACAGATGTGCGCAGAATTGCATTTTTCCTGTAAGGACTGTAAAGTCTTATAGATTTTCTTATAGGTCTTACAGATAGTCTCAGAATTCCACTATAAATTTGACAAATTTATTTATTTATTGTAACTAACGTAACTAAATAAAATCTAATCTACATCTGCATTACGTCATCCGACGTCATCATAACACAATATCATTGGTTAATAATACCATCTGTCAAAAAAAATCTCTGAAAGCAAGTCTCCAATTTTCTCAAATTTTTATGTGGTTGTAGTAAAGTTGTACAGTTAAAGTTTTTTAGTATAAAGATAAAAAATAATTAAAATAAATACCAGCGTCTTCTCTAAAAAATATAATATCTATCAAAATTCATCTTATATGAAACTGTCGAATTAAAAATAATTCAAGTTTACATATCATTGAAAGCAAGCCCCCATCATCTTCAAATTTTAATTATGTTGTATGGTTAGCTTTTCGTAGTATAAAGATATATAGAGAATTTTTAAGAAATATCAGCGTCACCTCTAAAAAAAATTAAATATTTCAACTCTAACTTCCAATGTTCTTCGAATTTGTATATGTTGTGCTATAGTTAGTATTTCTTAGTATAAAGATAAAGATATAATAAATGTCCAATAAAAATATTTCACTCAATTCAAGGTACATCGGGTACCTTCTGCACCCGCGCCGCTGAAGAAACGAGACTCTCTTCGGTGAAAATATTTCTAATTATCTCGGAAAGCAAGCCCCCAATTTTATTCAAATTTTTATATGTTGTATAAATAGTTTTTCTTAGTATACAGATATACAATTAATTTAAAATGAATATCAGCGTCAAAAAAAAATCTACCCATATTCATCTCATAAGAAAATGTCCAATAAAAATATTTCAAGTCTAATTATCTCTAAAGCAAACCTCAAATTTTCTTCAAATTTCTATATGCTGTATTATAGTTAGTATTTCTTTATATCTTAGCACAAAGATATAGAAATACCTAATGAAAAATAAATACCAGCGTCACCTTTAAAAAAATTAAATATCTACATCATTACTACATAATCTTATATAAAATGTCAAATTAAAAATAGTTTTCAAGTCTATATATATCTCAAAGCAAGCCTCCAATTATCTTTAAATTTTTATATGTTATACCTATGGTTAGCTTTTCTGAGTATAAAGATATAGAGATTAATTAAAATAAATTTCAGTATCACCTGTAAAATAATAACGACGAAACTGATTGATATCGTGTGAGTGAGAATGTTGACGCACGAGGCTTGCTGAGTTTGTGTACATAATTTGTCCCGCGATTATAAATATTAAACATTTTATTCATGAATATATTTTGATGTCTATTACTATTAATTACTGTCATAGTTTTAATTTTACGAAAAAACAAATCTGCTGTGGCCACCACACGACCTCTCGCCTAATTCTGCTTATTCTACTAATCTAATAAATAGTTTTACTTACATTTTAATAGTTTCATCTTCATGTAATATGTAAACGATAATGTAAACCAATATGCAAGCAAAAGATGTCAACTGTACTGTCACTGTCATAATAATTCAAATTTTATATAGAAACAAATTTCATATCATGGACAACAAGATAGAATATTAATTGTACTTTATTTTATTGTTAAATACTTCCAGATTCAGCAATTTGTATTTATAATTAACTGTACACATAGATAATCATAATTTCTTTTATTTTTAATTGCAAAAATTGTCATAAATAAATAATGTACCAATATATTTAAGGAAAACTTTTCCAAACTTCTAAAAGTACTACTTCCGGTTTGCAGATTTCTACCAAAATGTTATCCGGTGTTAAGATACTTATCAAAACCTTAAATAAGAAATTTGGTTATAAACGGTTTGATACTTTTTAAGTTATCGTGGACGAAAAATCCTCGGTTCATACAAACACACAAACGCACAAACACACAAACACACAAACACACAAACACACACACACACAGACATCATCGTGAAAATAGTAAATTCGTATTCTAGAGACCCTGAAACGTGCTTATCCACCAAAAACTCATACTCGAAAATTTTGACCCATTACAATACCTCTCTTATAGAATATGAGGCGAGAGGTAAAAATATACCACAATCATAGAATACAAGATTTTCAATAACAGGAATATAAATTCTGTTTTAATTTTTAAATTATACCAGATAATACAGCAATCAAAAATACTTTAATTTATGTGGATAAATCAATCACTTTTAATGTCGTGTTTGTCCATTTTAATGAAATAATGCATTTTATCACGAAATACTCAACGACAGGAAAAAGTTATCAAATGTCAGAAAGACAACACACGTCTACTACAAAAATTTAAACTGTATACTGACAAGACCTGTTCGATAACATATCGAACGGCTTGAACGGATATGTGATATTTTTTTAATTTTCGTAGCTAGGTACCTGTATGGAAACTGTTAGTTTTGCATATGGCCGTGTGAAAAAATATTTCAAACCTATTATCTCTGTAAGCATGCCTCCAATTATTTTCAAATTTTTTTTTGTATGATTTGCTTTTCTTAATATAAATATATAGAGATAATTTAAAATAAATTGTCGCGTCATCTCTAAAAAACAAATATCTACCAATATTCATCGTATTCAAAATATGATACAGAACTAATTCCTAAATAAATACGAGTAAATCATTTATATTTAGTATTAATTTGGTCTAATACATTGTTGTTGATTGTTGTTATGCTAACCAAAACAATTAGTTGTTGCACGGATTCTCGGTTCCTTCCTGCTTATTCTGAGAATTTAGGTAGGTCGGTTTGTATTTCGTTTGTAAACTGCCATTGTTACCTGAATATTTATAATATTATTATATTTATTTTTATCTTGTTTTAAATGCAAATTTCTTGCAATAATCTTAGAAATGGTATTTGTTTTTTTATCATTACTTCCTACAACAAGATACAATGATATAATCATTTACTATTCATTATATTTTTTAATAAAATTTGCATTCTTTACCGGCCCGAATGAGATATAGATTATAAATTTCGCGACCTAAAATGTACTTATAATAATTATTGTATTTATTTAATTTATCTTATGTATTACTTATATTTATATAAAATAAACTGTTCAATTTTATTTTTATATTGATTTATGGAAGTAAATAATATTATATTTTATCTATTGCCAGAAAAGTGATCTGGTGCATGTGACACGTAACAAAATTTATCATAATCTTTTCATATAATGCGTAAAAGAACAACAAAAACTTTTGGATTTTGTAATTCCCGGGAAAAATACGATTGGAATATTCGCCATCTACCTACCGAAAGCCGTTACTAAATTGAAAGGACCTCTATGCTAACTAGCTGAATAAATTTGGTTACGACATCTATAGAGCATAAGTTGCAATAGCTACTCAATATTTTCACTGATGGTCGACGACAGTGCCATCTACTGAGCTAGAAACAAATATAAATCGGGTCCCATTTTCCCTTAAAGGCATATAACTTGCTTAAATTTTATGTACGAGGTTGTCCGCAAAGTAAGTTTCCCAGTGATTTTTCACAGTGTAAAACATGTTTAATTCCATGAATGCGTACATTATTGGAAAGTTCAGACTATTGCCTATTTTTCTACATAGTCGCCACTGCGGCCAGTGCATTTTTGCATGCGGTGTACGAGCTTTTGAATGCCCGAGTCAAAAAATCTGCCGCCAAGCCACGCAGATACGTCCGGAACGCTCCTTATCCTGGAGGTCAGTACGCCCGTTCTTAAACTCTTGCTTGAACTCTCTGCACCATTTGCGCACGTGTTGTAGGCTCATACACTTGTGCTGATTAAAGTATAAAATTAAAGGCGTTACGAAAGTAAGTTATTAAAACTTATAGTCGGGGAAGTATTGTGGTGGACACAGCAGATTTTTATATCTTAATCTGGTTTTCATAGTACACATAAAACAAAATAAAATGAGCATTTTTATTATTATTTAATTTTTTTGTTTTGTTTTTTAAATAAATTTTTTATAATTTTTTTTCTGTAGTTCTGTATATTTAACAAATGTTAAGTACACATAAACAATTATTTCGTAACAATTGAAAACGTTTACAAATTTCTCTCATCATTACATTTTTATGTACCTACTTAAACCTATGTGTATTTGTAAAAAACAGAAATTATATACAAGTATTCGTTTGGACTGGAGAACTAAATAAGTTATATAAAATTTAACATTTAGTATTATATTGAGGCATAAATTACCAAATTTCTTAGAATTTTTACCTCTCGCCTCATATTCTATAAGAGAGGTATTGTAATGGGTCAAAATTTTCGAGTATGAGTTTTTGGTGGATAAGCACGTTTCAGGGTCTCTAGAATACGAATTTACTATTTTCACGATGATGTCTGTGTGTGTGTGTGTGTGTGTTTGTGTGTTTGTGTGTTTGTGCGTTTGTGTGTTTGTGTGTTTGTATGAACCGACGATTTTTCGTCCACGATAACTTAAAAAGTATCAAACCGTTTATAACCAAATTTCATATTTAAGGTTTTAATAAGTATCTTAACACCGGATAAGATTTTGGTAGAAATCCGCAAACCGGAAGTAGTACTTTTAGAAGTTTAGAAAAGTTTTCCTTAAATATATTGGTACATTATTTATTTATGACAATTTTTGCAATTAAAAATAAAAGAAATTGTGATTATCTATGTGTACAGTTAATTATGAATACAAATTGCTGAATCTGGAAGTATTTAACAATAAAATAAAGTACAATTAATATTCCATTTTTTTGAAATTCCAGTATCTTGTTGTCCATGATATGAAATTTGTTTCTACATAAAATTTGAATTATTATGACAGTGACAGTACAGTTGACATCTTTTGCTTGCATATTGGTTTACATTATCGTTTACATATTACATGAACATGAAACTATTAAAATGTAAGTAAAACTATTTATTAGATTAGTAGAATAAGCAGAATTAGGCGAGAGGTCGTGTGGTGGCCACAGCAGATTTTTTTTATTGTCGAGATTCGAGAATATTTTCCTGGAATCAATTTTGCTGGAGATTAGACAAATTTTTCTGAAACATTGTTGTGTGGCGATCAATTGTTAAAAATATTTTCAATAGGAATTATTTTTGTTAGATTTGATTGCAATATCAGAGGTTTCTCAATAATTCTAAGAAAAATTGAAATTGAATTATCATTAGCAGATGTAAGAAAAATGAAATATTTTAGTCCCTCCTTCGTTTTAGTTATAGAGTAGTTATTGTTAATTTAGTGTAAAACTAGCATCAGGACCCGTTACGCGGCTCTAACACTAGGTCCCGCTACCGCGGGACAAAGGAAATGCGCCCCGCTTCGCGAGGCTCAAACTCCGCGCACCCTAAATTTGGGAGGATTCGGCACTTCGTGCACCAATAATTGTAACATTTAGACTCTACCGAAATAATTTGTAATCTTTTCGTATGATGAAATTATAATTATTTAATTACAACTTCAAATTATTCATCTTTCTTCTTCAATATAAATTTTAGTTAAGCCATTACAATTTTAGAATAGAATAAGATAATATGTGTAATAAAATAAATATCCTGGTTATCCAACTATAAACAAAAGACGTCATTTTGAACAACATAGTACATCAGTTCCCATCAAGAACTTTAATATGAGATTAAACTCAATATGATTATAACATTTTTTACATAAACAAATTGCAATCGCCGGCAATAATTTTAAATAAATTTATTAATTAGCCCTCGCCCTTACCTAGCTCTCTAATTAGATGTCAAACTCGATATAGTTCTATTATTTTTTCAAGTAAAACAAATGCCGATCGTCGGTCACCATTTTCAATAATTTAATTATTGAGCCCTTATCTAGCCTTTAATTTGATATTAAACTTGATATGATTTTAGAATTTTTTTATTAAAAACAAATGCCAATCGTCGAACACCACTTTAAATAATTTTATTTTAATTAGCCCTCATTTGGCTCATTAATTTGATGTCAAACTCGATATCATTTTATAATTTTTTCGATAAAAACAAATATAAATCATCGGCCATTATTTTAAATAATATGATTTATCTAGCCCTTTAACTTCATATCAAACCAGTGTTGTGACAAATCATTTTAAAATTGATCTAGATCAAGATCTTCTAGTTTAATATGATCTAGATCAGATCTTAGATCAATTTTTACGATAGGATCTTTTTTTTAGATCAGATCAGAAATTAGTGATCTTTTTTTCTTTCGTAAAAAGATCAATATTAGACAAATATTTAGGTAATTGTTGTATTACATTAGGTACATAAAAAAGAAGAAAATACGTAGTATTCAAGCGATTTAATCTACAGTTTAAAATTAAAACTCGTACTTTTGCTAAATATTCAATTTCATGCTTTAACTTGCATATAGCGTAGAAAAATCTAAAAATATAATCTTATTTTAAGATCGTAGATCATATTTATTTGATCTAGATCAAACTCAAGATCCTTAAATATAAGATGATTCTAGATCAGACCAAAGATCACGTAAATTGAGCTAGATCGGTGATCTAGATCAGTCACAACACTGTATCAAACACGATATGATTCTATAATTTTTTCGATAAAAACAAATTCGGAACGCGTGCCGCAATTTTTAACAACTTTCTAGCCCTTAAATTTACTTTTAAAAAACAAAAGCCTCAATAGCCGACCTCTATTTTGAACAATTTTGTACATCAGTCCTAATCAAGACCTTTGATTTATTTTCTTAGAATAAATATAAGATTTCTTGAAAATAAAGTATAACTAATGTAGAAAATATAGTAGTTATCGGTTATACAGCTCGGTTCAAATCAAATGTGTCATTGTCACTGTACTGTCTGTTGGGTAGAAAGTCGAAAACTATATTACCGATATTTAGTGACAATTAAGTTATTTCGACTGAGCTGCCATCTCTATGGTAAAGGATGAACTATTTTCGACAACTTTGCTACTCAAATCTACTCAATTTGAATAAATTTTAATAGCCATTTTTGAGAAAACTACTGTAACAATTAAGATAAACATTGCAGATGTGTGAATATTAGAGCAAATATTGTTTCCTGAGAGTAATTTTGTATTGATATAGGGCATAATATTGAATAAAAATATTGTTTTAATGTTTATAGTAAACAATATTGGAACAAAAAATATTTCAGGAAACAGAAAAAAAATATAAATTTCAATAATGTTTTGTTTGCCTAGATATTTTGACCAGGAGCGGAGAAAATGGCTATTAAAAATTGATATATTTTTATGCAACCTGCAAAACATCTGTAACGCACCCTTAAAGCTAGTTCTAAATTTGCTTCAGAAGAACTATTATTAAATCTGGATCCAGGCCGTCTTTTATGGTTGTTTGGAATTACTTGAAATTTGCAATAATTTTACCTCAACGTTAAATTGTGTGCAATTATTTCTACACAAATTACAGCAAGTTCTTTTTAAAGTTAAATTTGGCTACATTTAATTAATTTTTTTTTAGCATACTAAATTTACTAATATCATTCTCGCTAAAAAAAATTGTATGCGTGTAAATATGTGTTTAAGCCGAAAAGGGCAGAGTCCCTAAGCGGCAAAGTAGGTTCCATCTACTTAGATGATAAGAAGAAGAAGATATGTTTTCTTTACAGACATAAATTTTTCGACAATAAAACTCGCGACAACTTCAAGTTACAATTTTTCAAATAATTTAAGAATAATAATTTAAGTTACCCACCAATCCCAAGTATCTCACTTTTACGGTACTTAAATTATTATCCAGTAAATCTAACAGAAACAAGTAAGTATTTAAAATTAACTGCCTTATTAACCTGAAAACTAAAACATCTAATAATAATAAACTGCGAAATAATAACACAGCTATACTTATTGGCTGCTTCGATCACCAAAGTATGGTATTCCCAAACCCAGACTACAGATAGACATCGCTAAAAAATTATTTGCATTTTTATGTATCATCTTACTAAAATAATATACAAACTACACAGTTTAGTAGGTAGTTTCCTGAAGTATTAAATTTACAGTAAATTATTAAATTATCGTGTACGGTGTACTCTGTTCTTTAACATTTAAAAAAAAACCGAAAATTTCATATTTAAAAAAATAATGATGCCGCCGGGATATAATCATTACAAAGAACAAAGAATCGCATCGTTAGTTACAAACTTTTTGCTCGAAATAATTAAAGCCAGCACAGGCACTGGCCGCCTTCGGTCAGTTAAAGAAAAGCATAATTGATTCAGAATAATTTAAAATTTTCAAGATACTACGTAAAAAAATTTAGTTGAACGTTCAATGAAACTTTTTATCACTGTTTGCGAGCAAATAAAAAAGTCTAAAAAGTTTTCTTTCTACACTTCTGGTTGGTATCGTAGGTACAAGTTATTGTTACTTGTGAGAATTTTTACATTTTTTATTGCGTAAAGGAATACAGTGTTTAGAAGTTTGGTGGAAATTCTGCGTGACGTCGGTAGTGACGCCCTTGCCATATCGCTCCAGTCTTTAAGCAAACAAACCGTAGTCGTGTTTGGGCATAGTTGAAGAAAGTTTTAAAGTTACGGAGTTGAGATCTAATGAGCCTGCTAGGGTAGGTAGCTCGGCAGTCGCTACCTGCTTCTACTGCTCCTGCTCCATAACCGACTTCTTCTGTACTCCATAGTTCGGTTTATTTCGCTAACACTGTTGTTTCCTTCGCGCTTCATTTCTCATTTGCCTGCCGCGGAATTGTGTTTGCAGTTTGCTGTAGTCTACATTGTTTTATTCTTTTGCCCGTAATATGAATTTTCTATTACTTCATTTTGTGATTCTAATAGAATATGAACAAAGTTTAGAACTTTGATATATTAATTTTTAGTGTTTCTTGAAGCTTTAAAGGTATTTAAAAAACTTTAGAATATGTTTAGAATTCAATAACGGTTTATTGTGTGTATATGAATACAAATAAAACTTGAATATTCATTTTCTTATAACGCACATTCAAAATTATTACTTTCTAATCGATGCTCATAGTTTTTAAATTGCATACATTTAACTTACTTCCGGGTATAAAATAATAATAGTCGATACGAAAAACAAAGTTATAATTATGCGTGCTGTTAAATTTTAATTAGTGATGAATGTGTTTATTGCAGATTATAAGTGTAGTCTGAAAATCATTTACGGTACCTAACTTAAATGATGCGAAGAAAATTTTAATTTCACTTTTAAGACAGTTTCCGTGGCTATTGTTGGGTTTTTGCTTTTATTATAAACAATTTACTCCAATAATTAACACCTACAAATTTATACATAACTAAATACTTTATATAACCATTACATAACAATTTACCTGTAATAATTATTGCTAAAATAATTTATTAATGTTACAAATAACTATGCAGTCTTCTTATAACGTTCTTTTTTAAGACACGATTCTGTCTGAAGTTGAAACGCTGACGCTAGTTGCAAAAACTTTTCAGCTGTTTTGCATATAACAGTATTGCCAACGGTATTGAACATATATGATCTTCACTCCTTTTGAAGAATATTGTGGTTAATCTCAGAAGTTGTTTTTTTAAAGGCAATATCTTAAATGATTGATTCTACCATGGTTTGAGACCATGGGCGTCGTTACGTAACTTCCTAGGGAGAGCAAAATTTTTGGACCAGTAATATAATCCTATTAAAAATAATTTGGCAGGGAAAAAGAAAAAAAGCCCAGCAGGCGAAAATTTTTATGAGTTCAAGGTCAAAGGCTGCTTCATTAAAAGTTAAGTTGTACATACACTTGAAATTACATTATATTTTACCCTCTATCTACGTGATTAAAATAAATAATACAATTTTTAAAAAATAATGAAATAAAAAAATGTTTTATTTTAGCATTTAAATAAGTACGTATAGTCCAGTCTCTATGTACTTTTGATCTTACAAAAATTCCGTTTTCGCTCTTTCTTGTTTTAATCGTAGAGGGGGGTCACTGGTAGTCTTCAACCCAAAAGTCGACCAAATCGGCCGGTCGCGTATGTCCGCCATCTTGATTTTTATGAAAAATGGTTTTTCTTGAATAACTCGGCCATTTTTAATTTTAACGAAAAATCGTAAATACAAAAGTTGTAGGAAATTGAATTTCCTACAATTTTGGTTGCCGAATTTTTTTCAAAAATCGATATTTTCCGAATTAAACCTGATAAAAGCGGCGAAGTAAAACTATTGTATTATCTAGTTTATTTTTTACTTTAGGACATAAATAAATATAAACAAGCTTGTAGAGAATTAAATTTTCCGCAATTTTGGTCCCTACTTGTTTCCTAGAGTCAATATTTAAGGTCCTACGGCAACGGCAAAGAAACAGAGAAGAGATTTCGCGTTATAATAATGTAATTTAAAACGTGTTGCTAAATAATGGCAAAACGTATAAAAATAAGATAGTTTTGAGCTTTGTTTTCTCGATGTCACTTGATACACTTCGGTTCAAGTGCTTCACTAAATCACTATAACAGCAGCGCAAGAACACATCTACAGGACATACCTACAGGTGCAAATGTGGCTTGAACATGAAGCAGATGCCACGGAGTGGGGTTGGATAAAAACTCATCGCGGTTTAGAACCTATATCCACCACCGCTGCACCCGCCCCGGAATCGTTGCTCAAGACGATTTCGTGCAAATGTAAAAAGGATTGCGGAAAAATGTGTGGATGTCGTAAGGCAGGGCTGAAATGTTCTGTTTTATGCCATAACTGCAGTGGAGAAATTTGCAAGAATGTTACGCAAATTCGAGAACTACTCGAGGAAGACAATGATGATGATAATGAGGATTATGATATCGACAATCTTGCACAATCAACATTCAATGCTGATACTCCTGAAACCGAAAATTTCGAAGTTTCCGAAGCTGAAACCGCTGATGATGATTTAGCAGGACCATCGTCGAAAAAAAAGAGAACCAAATAGTTCCGATTCTATCAAAACCAGTGTATCAGTGCAAAGGATCTGAGCGATGTATTTTCATAATTTTTTCATTCGAGTTGGAAAATGGTTCGCGAAACAAAATTTTGACGGTTCTCTTTTTCTTTGCCGTTGGCGTAGGACCTTAAATATTGACTGTAGAAAAAAGTAGGGACCAAAATTGTTGAAAATTTAATTCTCTACAAGCTTGTTTATGTTTATTTATGTCATAAATTAAAAAATAAACTAGATAATAAAATAGTTTTACTTCACCGCTTTTTTCAGGTTTAATTCGGCAAATATAGATTTTTTTTTTAAATTCGGCAACCAAGGTTGTAGGAAATTCAATTTCCTACAACTTTTGTCTTCACGATTTTTCGTTAAAATTAAAAATGGCCGAGTTATTCAAGAAAAACCATTTTTCATAAAAATCAAGATGGCGGACATACGCGACAGGCCGATTTGGTCGACTTTTGGGTTGAAGACTACCAGTGACCCTCCCCAACGATTAAAACAAGAAAGAGCGAAAACGGAATTTTTGTAAGATCAGGGCGATTTTTTGGACATGGAGACTGGACTAGTAGGCAAAAAATATAAATATACTTGCTCGCTGGAGATTGGTTGTTTAATCCCCGACCCTCTCTGACTACGCCTAGGATTAGAACTATAAATTTCTGATATCCAGTACTAAAGTATTAAAGATTCAGAATAAACCTTAAATACAGTTTCTTGCAAATCTCGACCTATATTTAAAATATGTTTAAAACTCATGTTGCCCATTGTTGCTTCGTTTAGATTCTCGAGGAAAATACTACCCTCCAATTAAACTAATTTTCTGAGTACAGGACCATTATTCTTGAAAAGATTCGCGTATTTCGTACATTGAAATTTCTAAAAACTTTGTCCTAGGTGTTTGGTCTTTTTATTAAATCCTTTATATTAACTTCACCGTCTTGTCTGTCTGTCTGTCTACATACGGCAAAAAAAAAAACAAAAATAAAAAATGACCCACATCCCGGGATCCTATAGAGCTAAAATTTTGCAATAGACTTTGGCAAAATTTTTGATTATCCGCCATCTTGAAACGAAATGGCGACTAGCTATCTCAAAATGTACTGCACCGTTTGCGGTCAAATTTGGTATAGTAATAGCCACGGATCTAACTTATGATATAGATATATTAAAATGTCTTGAAACAAAATTGCAGACAGATATCTCAAAATGTATTGTAACTATTGCGTATTGCGTTCAAATTTGGTACAGTAATAGATATGAATCTGTCTTGAAACATAGGTATATTAAAATGTTAGTTCGCCATTTTGAAACAAAATGGCAGTTAGCTATCTCAAAATTTACTGCACCGATCTGGTTCAAATTTAGTACAGTAACAGCTAAAGATCTAATTTAATATGTAAGTATATAACAATGTCAGTCTACCATCAAAAACTAGGCTTTAAAAATTAGTACCGGAAAAGTGTTTACGCGGTGAAAAACGAAACAAAAATATGTGCACAAATAATTTAAATAAATATCGATCGAGTCTCATATATAAAGGATTTATAGTCAAAAACTTTGTTTTACGGGTTCGTTTTTTACTTCCTTGTACGGAGTAAGTAATTAGGAAGTATTGTAATCGCGAAAAATTTCGGTTCTCAGATTTTTACGGAAATATCCGTTTTGACCTTTTCTGAATCCATTATGACTAGTTTCGTCGTGACGTCTGTACGGACGTACGTACGTACGTATGTGTGTCGCATAACTCAAATACGGTTAGACGTAGAAAGTTGAAATTTTGTATTTAGGACTGTTATAGCATCTAGTTGTGCACCTCCTATTTTTAGTTTCAATCTATAAACCGGAAGTAGTACTTTTTTCAAATTTTTTTATTTTAAATGAAAGATTATGTGATTATTACCTACAATCGGTATTTTATAAAAATTTTTGTATCTGGTATCATTTAAGAATAATTAAAGTATATATTTATAATTTAGTATTTCGGTATCTTGTATTCCATGATCGATTAACATTTGTTACTACGTAAAATTTAAATGATTATGACATGACAGTGACAGTGGTAGTGACAATAGTAAAATATCGTTTATATCTTCTTCTGCAGTTTAAATAAAATGACTAAAATATATTTGTGAGTATAGTAGCAATAGTAGTAGTATATATATATATATATATATATATATATATATATATATATATATATATATATATATATATATATATATATATATATATATCAATATATTTGTATAATATAATTCTACATTTTAGTTATTAAGAAAAGTATGAACAGTTTAATAGGCGTACAAGGAAATCATGTGGTGTCCACGTCAGAGTTTTTGGTCATATAAGTATGAAATTTGAGTTTTTGTATCATTATCTAGGGGTGGGGGAAGGGCCCCTAACGACGCCCATGTTTGAGACTACTTATCAAAAGATGAAGAAGAAATATGAGGTTTCATTTGATTTGCATGTCTACGTATAATATTTCCTTGAATTGTTTCTATTTCGAATAATGCAGAACCTACTCGTACTCGAGCGCCCACTACTGCATTTATCGCCACTGTCAGATCTGAATGAGACATTATCGTCGATCTTAAAATAATGCCCTTTTTTTGGTGCATGGTTTGGAGATGCAAGAAAATTGTCCATTTTAGTTTTAATGTTGGAAAACAATAAATCTAATTGAGTGCGTATGTTCCGTTTTAACATAAGCATGGATGGACTTATATCCATTTTCACACGTGGGGTCTTTCTATACTGACATACAAAATTATTTAGTTTGGTTCTAATTATTGAACTTTTCTCATTATTAGCAGATTTCAACGCATTCTTAACCGCTTGCACATCTCTTTCAGCCTGTCCATTTGAAGCAGGAAAATACGATGCAGTAAAATGTGTTTTATGCCGCTTGAATTGAAAAATTCTATTGTCACTTACAAGAGATGCTGGTAGCCCGAATCAAGAAAAACATTAATGTAAGTTTCCGATTGTTGATTCCGCTGTAATTAATTTACATGTGTTAACTTTTAACCATTTCGTATACGCGTCAACGATTATTAAATAATAGTAATCGAACATAGGACCAGTGTAGTCGATTGTATTCTATGCTAAGGGAAACAGGGTATTCCCACGAATGCGTTAGAAAAATAGGCCCCATTTGTGGGCCCCAAAAGTTTTATTACTAAATACAAGGAGTTCACACCCTACACCTAACGGTAGAAGGGTTCATGACATGACTAAGGAGTTCAAATGTGAAAAGATCAATTCCGTATTTATTATCGTTTGCGTGTTAAAAAATTGCCATTGCAAATACGTAGGTGTGCAAAATTTGAAGCAAATCGGACAGGTAGAATACAGAGATGAAGTTAAATAAAACCCAGTAAAAACTGATATAATTTACCTATAACATGTATGAGTGATTGCTAAAGACAAATAAACAAAATAATTATAGAAACTAGCACTGAAACAATTTTATTTGCTTTGTTAAATGCATTAAATGTGATGCGCTTGGAGTATTCCATGACCGTCGACTGTGACGTCATCGCAGGTAGGCTGGAAGCCTATATAATACGAGCGCCTCGACTGTAGCAGTCGACTGCACAAACCGAGTCACTGTTGAGCGCTGCGTCGGTATACCAGTCTTATATCGTGGCTTTGGTAGAGACTCTTATTTAACTAAAATAGATAAAAACCTAATACCTTTCTTGAGTCCCACATACTCTGTTTTAATAAAAACTGTAATTGAACTAAACTAAATTAAGAAACATAATACCCTTCATAATATTAAACTTATAACTAGCAAATATTAAATATTAAAACAGAGTAGCGAATATTAAATATAAGTGGCTAATATTAATTTCAAGTGAGAAATATTCTCGCAAATATTAAATCAAAGTGTAAAATTATAATTTCAAGTGGCAAGTATTAAATTTGAGTGGCAATTCTTAAATCCAATTGGAATTTATATTATTTATTAAGTATAACAATTTACAAGTGACAATATAAAAAAAAATTATAGCAAATAATTTGTGCTCAGAAACTTTCATTTTCAACGCAGGGAATAAAATAATTGAATAATAATTGTTTGTAATCATTTTGTGTTTTTATTGTTAATTTTCAAAAATGATAAAAATTTGTCAACTCTAAACCGTGACTCAAAATTTCCAAGATTACCTGTTGTTCCAAAAACCATAATAATTGTAAAAAATAATTAGATTCTTGTGTATTAATTGACCAGCGCAGCGCATTTGGCATTACTTTGTAATTTAAAGCTAAATGACGGGCAGTTATGTCCCTAGGCAACTCATGCGGTTTTCACTGCTAATTGCTAATTTGTATTACGTTGTGTACATTGTGGATAACACATATCACACACTCACATACCAAACATCACAACTCACCGTTCATCGTCAGTTTACACGGGTGGAATTTACATCACTTTGCGAATTTTATACTCTGCGGTTGCGTAGGTATTATGCACTTAATTAATTTTTCTGTATACATCTAGGACATATTTTCTGTATGTTTCGCATTTATATTCTTTCAAGTTCGTAAAGGATTCATGGTAACACCTAACCTACGAAGCTACGACTGTAGAGCTCACACAATGCAAAGAAATAAATTATTTCCTCTCCATGACGGATCTGGCTAATGATCATGCATTCTTCTTACTGCGGAGCGGAGCGAACCCTTGCCAGAAATTCTCAAACAATGGTTTAGAACAAAAATTTAAATGTATTAGTATTTGTTACTACTGCTTAATATTTTCACAGACTCCATGTAATTAAATTTTGATATCAAAAAGAAATTAAAATTAAATTATAAATATGTACCAGGATTTTTGAGATATTTTATTTTAATCTTGCATATTTAGGAGTTATAATTCGAACCCAAAATCACATGAATTCGCCCGTTCGTAAAAAAATTCTATTTTTATTGTACAAAAGTTTCAGTAAAAGTCATAATACAAGTAAAATGATGTAATGTACCTACCTACTATCTTATATTTATTTTTATTGAAAACTGCAATACATTTTAAACAATCTCAATTAAAAGCAGCAATCGAAACTATATTATAGAATGAGATGAAAGATCTAAAGGTCTAAAATTGTAATAGTTGCAAAAATAACCATTTTTTATTGTTATAAGAATACCTCTTTTACTTATTTGTCCGCCATGGTTGTTTATTTTATACTAAATGCCTGAACACTGGAATCGCACTGATATTTGGCATACATGGGCTAAGTCAAGTTGGCCCTCCCACTTAAATATTTCTATAGAAAAAATATTAGTCTAGTTTGCGCTCGTATTGCGCTTTATTGCTCCACCAATAATTTTTTGCGCTGCTCTAATTTTGCCATAATTTAGAGAATAAGTTAGGGAGGGATATGTTGACACTAGCCCTACCTTATTGTAAATTTTAAAATTTTCATAATTATTTCAATAGTCGTTTGTTTGCGCCATTAATAAAAAAATTGCGCTTGCATATTTTTTATTTTATTAATAATCAAAGTAGGAAAGGCCAACTTGACAGCGAAAAAAAAGTATTTTTTCATTACACTTCATTCTATGTACATTGCGCTCTTTTGCTCCGAAAAATTTTTTTTTCGCTACTATAATTCAGCAGTAATCAAAGTAATTACTAGTTAGGGAGGGCCAAATTGACATAGCCCTCCCTTTGAGCTATTTTAAAGTTTTTATTATTGAATAGATAGTGCTTTATATGCGCTATTTTGCTCTATTAAAATTTCATTTTGCGCTTGCCTGAAATTTATTTTATTTAAATTCTAAATTGGCAGGGCTAATTTGACGACAGAAAAAAAGATAGATTGCGCTCTTATGCTCCATCAAAAAATTTTTTTGCGCTACTGTAATTTCGCAGTAGTTGACATAATTTTTTTGAAAAAGAGCGCGAAAGGCTTTTTAAAACGGATACCTTCTTTATTTAGAAGTAAACGCTAAATTTGGTTATTTCATTGTTGTCCGAGGCTAGGTGTACATTTAAAGTTTGATAATGTGACTCAATAATATTTGTATGCGAAGGGCTAAAAATAGGTGAAGTTTGCAAAAATATTTTATATATATATATATATATATATATATATATATATATATATATATATATATATATATATATATATATATATATATATATATATATATATATATATATATATATATATTACCTATCACAAGCTGTGTATTTTTATACTTCTGGCTGCAAATATTTTTGCCAACTTCGCCTAATTTTAGCCCATCGCTACTCAAGGAGCATAACGTAAAATTATTTTCACATATACAGGGTGTTGCATAACGGCTTGGCGAGGATTGTTTGTCATTTTTTAAATGGAACACCCTATATAGTTTTACATATTTTGAATTGTATTTTATTTACCTACACGAATATACAAATTATATTTTAGTTTTCCGCGGCGTTGCCAAGGTATTCCTTTTTTCTCTAAAAAAGGCAGAATACACGCATTGCTTTATAAAGGTGTACTGAAGTTATTTTAATAGTAAAAATTACGAATTTTTTTTCTGCACAACTGTAACTATACTCAATGTTCTGGTATAATTTTTTTTCCATGTAATTATACTGGGTGTTCAAAAAAGCGAATCAAATTTACCCAATTTCAAATTACTATAACTCGTCATTTTCAAATGGAACACCCTATATTTCATTATTCTGTTGTGTGTCTTTTTGTATTATCCTATGCCTAAAACCAATAATTTCGGAGTTTTTCACCATTTTTCTCAAAATTTATTTATTCATTAAAAATTAAATCTAGTATAACATGGATATTGTTTTGTTTCAATCAAATAATTTTTAATTTACAAAAGATTTTCAATATTTGCAGACGGTTTATTAAAGAGTAATTTACTCTTCGTAGTATATTTGCGTCGATATTTTGAAAACAGGTACGAATTCGCTCCATCATATCTTCTCGTGTAGTTGGTGCTGTCTGATAAACCGACTCCTTCACATAGCCCCACAAGAAAAAATCTAATTTCGTAAGATCCGGCGATCTAACGGGTCAATTTCTTGGACCATCTCTTCCAATCCATCTGTTAGGAAATTCTTCATTCAAATAATTCCTAACGCAATGACTGTTGTGAGATGGTGCCCCATCGTGTTGAAACCACAATCTCCGGATAATATTGAGAGGTAAATTTTCTATATCGTTTAAAAGATCAGTTTGTAAAAATTCACAATAATTTTGTCCGTTAATATGATTATCAAAAAAGTATGGTCCAATAATACGATCCCCTAATATTCCTCCCCATACATTAAGAGACCATCTGTGCTGATGGTCTAATGGTCTTACAAAATATGGATTTACGGTGTCGTAGTAATGAAAATTTTGGTGGTTGACTTGTCCATTTTTGTGAAAAGTTGCTTCATCAGTAAATAAAACAAAATTTAAAAAGTCGTGTTCTTCCCTGTATTTTTCAAGAGCCCATTCACAAAAATTTCCAAAATCACGTGCATCTAATTCTTGCACCATGTTGACATGATATGCATAAAATTTATTTTTACGAAGAATTCTTGAAGCGGTAGATTGACTTACGTCTAACTCACGGCTGATTTTTCGCGTGCTTGTAAGGGGATCTACAATAACGCTTGCGAGCACAATAAACTCCCTATCTTCATTTCTGGCCCGTTCTCTTTTTTCGTACTGAACATGACCAGTTCTTTCAAACCTTTCCCTTAGTTTTTCAAAAGAACGCGGATCTGGATGTCGTCTCCCCCGAAAACGTTGTGCATAAATTCTTGATGCCAAAAAAGGGTTTCTTTCCGCTTCTCCAAGTGCGTATACCATATTCGTAAGTTCTTCTTGCGAGAGATTCATTTTAATAAATTAATTGACTTAATAGCACTGTTATTAATAATAACCAATTTTGTTTATTGGCTAATAAAACTACTGTCATTATTACAATAATTGTTTCTTATATAAACAAAACAATATCCATGTTATACTAGATTTAATTTTTAATGAATAAGTAAATGGTGAAAAACTCCGAAATTATTGGTTTTAGACATAGGATACCCTTAATAAAATATGAAGATTGAAATGGTTTGAACTGTAGTTCTTAGTACCTGCTTTGGTTTAGGGAGTGGACTGTATCACTGATTTCTTTTCTTTGATTTATTACACTATTTATTTCTAATATTGACTACATCAAACTACATAAACAATGTGGCGTGTACGCCATGTTCTATTCGTCACGTGGGTCGACTCCCACTATGCTGCGTTCTTTGTCGCTTTTCAAACCTGGGTGCGTTCGCTTGAGCTTATTTTTATAAATTAGGAACTAGTTATGAACATTGCCCCCAGCCTTGAAGATAATGGCTTCAACAAAATATAAATATTCTTATACATAACAATGGTATTCTCTTAAATTTAAATAAACACTTATAATTAGGTATTTAAACACTAATTCACTATTGACACTAATCACTACACGGTAACGGACACACTTTGGTGATGGCGCGCCTGGTCGTGTTGCCATTAGGTAACTTTAATGTTACAACCCGGGTGATTCCATCGGCCCCTGGATGTAGTTGCTCTACTCGTGCGAGAATCCAGTGAAGTGGAGGCAGATTGTCATCCTTGACAATCACCACAGCTCCAAGTTGGATGTTGCGTTGAGCCGTAGTCCATTTCTGTCGCTGTTGTAACTCTGAAATGTATTCAGAGGACCATCGGCTCCAAAAATTTTGAGTTAATTTTTGGAGGCGTTGATAGCTGGTTATTCGATTATCTGGTACTAGTTGTAGATTTGGATCTGGAACAGTAGCTAAAGATCTTCCCACAAGGAAATGTGCGGGTGTTAAAGGAGTTAATTCAGTTGGATCACTGGAGATTGGAGACAGTGGTCTAGAATTAAGAATAGATTCGATTTGGGTAATTACAGTAGAGAATTCTTCAAACGTTAAAGAAGAGTTACCGATTATTCGCCGCATATGGTATTTAGCGCTTTTTACACCGCTTTCCCACAAACCTCCATGATGGGGAGAATTGGCTGGAATAAAATTCCAATTTATTGATTCGGTAGTACATTGGTCAATCAAATCTGATTCGTAAGTTTTTAAAAACTGAGCTAGTTCACGTAGTTTATTGTTAGCTCCGATGAAGTTGGTTCCATTGTCAGAGTAAATACGGCTTGGTTTGCCTCTTCTTGCAACGAATCGCCTTAGTGCCATTATGAATGCTTCAGTAGTTAGTTCAGAGACTAACTCTAAATGTATAGCCTTAGAGACAAAGCATATGAATAAACATAAATAGCCTTTGGTTAGTGATGCTTTGCGACCTTTCTTGTTTTTTAACATAAATGGTCCAGCGTAGTCTACGCCGCTGATCATGAATGGATATGTTGCAGTTATTCTGTCAGTAGGTAGGTTACCCATAATTGTCTGCAATGGTTTTGGATTACATCTGAAACATTTCGTGCAGTTTTGTGTAACACTTCTTGCCAAATTACGTCCTTTTATCGGCCAGTACGTCTCTCTCATGTGGTTTAATAAAAGTTGTGGTCCAGCATGGAGCAATGTGATATGAGCTTCTTCGAACATTAATTTGGTAAGTATATGATTTCCGAGAATAATTGGATGCTTCTTTTCATATTTAAAATCTGAATTTTCTAATCTTCCACCGACTCTTAATAATTTCTTATCATCCAGGTAAGGTGATAATCGTAGAAGTTTAGAATTGTTTGATAACGGCTGACCTTTTTCCAGGTGTTCAATTTCATTTGAAAAAGATTGTCGTTGTGCTAGCTTAATGAGCATAGTGTTTGCATCATATAATTCTGATATTGTAAGTGCATCTTGCTGTGGTGCCATTTTATTTTTCTTCAGTTTCAGGTTATTAATAAACCTGAGCACATAACAAAAGACTCGTCTAAGTTTACCAATTTTTGAAAAACGATCAAAAATATCAAGTTTGGTTTCAGCTACGTAACACGTCTGAACTTGCTGTTTAACTTCAGGTAGGTTTTCTTCCTTTTTTACAGAAAGTGTCGGCCAATAATCTTCAGTTTCAGCTAACCATGGAGGTCCGGTCCACCATAATGATGAGGTAATTAAATTGTTACCATATGATCCACGAGATGCAATGTCCGCTGGATTATCTGTGGTAGGTACGTATTTCCAATCTGAGCTGGTTGTATGAGACTGAATATTTGCCACCCGATTGGCTACAAAAGTTTTTAGTAAGTGAGGAGAGGTGTTGATCCATCCGAGAACAACCGTCGCATCAGTCCAGTAAATAGTTCGCGATACTGTTAAACGTAAAGCTTGTTTAGTTTTATTTACCAGTTTGCTTAATAATAAAGCTCCACATAGTTCCAATCGTGGGGTTGACAATGTTTTTAATGGTGCTACCTTGGTTTTAGCACATATTAATTTAACTGTGGTTTGGTTACAGTCATTTGTTACTCTGATGTACAAACAAGCTGCATATGCCTTTGTAGACGCATCAGAGAACCCATGTATTTCTATTTTAGTATGGCTCTCACATAAAATGAATCGTGGTATTTTTATTTTTCCAACTTGTCCAGCGCTAAATAAAAAGTTACGCCATTCAGCACATGATTTTTGATCTAACGGATCGTCCCATCCTAACTTTGCTTGCCAAAGACTTTGTATAATAAGTTTTGCGATAATAATAATAGGACTAATTAAACCTAATGGGTCGAAGATTTGGGAGATAACAGATAACACGGTTCTTTTAGTAGAGATGACTGAGTTGTCACTGATGTTAACTGTATACTCAAACACGTCTTCTTTAGGATTCCAATGAATACCTAATGTTTTCAGTGAGGCATTCTCACAAACATACACTACGCTTGTTTGTGATTCATTTGTAGTGTTAATTTTGTGTAGCGTGTTAGCACTGTTGGTGCACCATTTTCTTAACTTCATTTGAGCTGTTGTTAAAATTTTAGTTAGCTGTTCATACAATTTATAGGCTTTATCTTCGTTCTCCGCACCTGCAAGCAAATCATCTACGTAAAATGAATTTTTGATTACATCACAAGCTTCTGGGTATTCCTCTTCATACTCAAATGATAACTGCATTAACGATCTAATGGCTAAAAATGGTGAGGCAGCTTGACCGTATGTTACAGTGTTTAACTGGTAGTGTTGCATTGGTTCATTTACGTTGGTTCGCCAAACAATGTGTTGCAGATGACGCTGTGACTTGTCAATTAATATTTGCCTGTACATTTTTTCCACATCAGCAGTTAAAGCTACTGCGTATGTTCTAAACATGCATATAATGGCAAATAAGTCATTTTGGATAGTTGGGCCAACCTTTTGGAGTTGATTGAGTGACCATCCATCGCTTGGTTGTGCTGATCCGTCGAACACAACTCTTATCTTGGTGGTTAAGCTATCCATTTTAACATCCGGATGGTGTGGGAGATAGTACGAAAACTTATTCTCATTGTACGGAATTGGGGTCATGTGTCCCAGTGTTTCATACTCCTTCATGAATTCATTATATTTTTCTTTTAAAATAGGATTGTTGTTAAATTTTCTTTCTACCGAAAGAAGTCTAGTTATTGCTGTATTTAAAGTATTACCTAATACATCTTCCGTTCCTCGAAGTGGCATGTTTACGATGAACTGGCCATTGGTATCTCTGCTTGTCGTAGATTTAAAGTGTTCCAAACAATCTTCTTCTTCTTTGGAGTATTTTATAGATGCTGCTGCTTCTTCTAACGTCCAAAATTGTTGAAGTTGATCATGTATGTCTCGTTCGGTCTGCTTTATACAGAGAAGTGTACGGGTATACTTTGGTGTCGGTGCAGGTAAGTATACATCACCTCCTACAACCCATCCTAATTTTGTATTTTGTAGGTTTAATCCGCCATTTAAGACGAGTTTTCCTTCTGTCAAAATATCAAAAACCATGCTGACATTAAGCAGTAATTCAATAGGTCCTGTGGTATTAAAAGAAGAATCTGCTAATGTTAGATTTTGTGGTATTTGTAATTCTGATACATCTATTGACAATGTAGGTAAGTCTGTTGTAATATGATCAACTACAATGCACGTTATTTGTTTAGAATAACTATTATGTAATGAATTGATTAATATATTAGTTTTAAAATTTGTTTTAGAAATTGTTTGGTTAAATCCCGATACGTTCATCGTTGATTTAAACATTTTTAAATTTAGTTTACGGCATAGATTAGTGGTTATGAAATTAGACTGTGAACCACAATCCAATAAGGTTCTAATTATAAATGATTTTTTATTAGAGTCACTTACTTTTACTGAAGCTGTAGGTAACAGAGTTTGCAGTTGTGTAGACCTACATGTGTAAGTGTTGATTTTTGTACTAACAGTTGTATCTATCTTTTCTGTTTTAGGAAGATCTTCTGTTTGTTGCTGTTGCTCCATATGAAGTAAACTGTTGTGTTTACCGTCGCAGATATGGCAGTTCTTCCCGTGACAGTAAGCAGCTTCATGTCCGCTTCTGAGGCAGTTATTGCAAAGCTTCAATCGTTTTACTTCTTCTCTCCTAGCTTGAACTGGAAGAGATAAAAATTTAAAACATTTGTATATCTGATGTTTCGGTTTATTGCATAAAAAACAATTGTTGTTATTTGAAACTGTTGCTGTTGCTACTGTTACCTGTTTTTTATGTGTACTAACTTTGCTTGTATCTGTTTTAATAGCAGATTTATTTATGGCCTCAGATATTTCTAACGTTTGACAATATTTTGACAAGAATTGCATTAATTCTTTAAGAGTAGGATTTTTTATGTCAACAATGTGTTGCTCCCACGCTCTTTTTGTTTTTGTATCAAGTTTTGTGGATAAAAGATATATTAGCATCGTGTCCCAATGCTCAGTTGGCTCTTTTAATGCTTTCAGTGCACGGACGTGCATCTGAAAAGTGTCGATGACTTGTCTGATACTGACATGGTTTTCTTTCGATGGTTGCATATCGAACAGTGATTTAATGTGTGTATGAATTATTATTTTTGCATTTTCATACCGTTCATTGAGTAGCGTCCAAGCAATTTCATAATTTTCATGCGTAGTCTCCAATGAACTAATTAAATGCAGAGCGTCCCCTGTTAGCAGACTCCGCAGGTGTCTTAATTTTTCAATGTTTGTTAACGAATCATTCAAGTGTATAGCTGACTTGAATGAATCTTTAAATGTTAACCATTTTGTGTACTCACCGTTGAACTTCGGTAGAGTCAACGTTGGCAGCTGTATATTTGAACGAGTAGGTACAGGCATCGATGTTGTGACGATTTCGGTGTTAATTTTTTGCTGACGTGCTCTCGTAGCTTCTTCAACCACATCTCTGGCTTTCGACACTGTATCGAAATAAGTTTCCTCGAATTGATTCCTAAATTCAGCCGACTTAGACTTCTCTTTTGCTTTCTGATCCTTTTCTATTTCACTCTGAATAATTTCAAAACTGTTCCATGTTTCTTCAATTTTCTCTAGCTTCAATTTAAGTTTTGTAATGTTTCCAGTTTGAATATCGAAGCTGTTGACAAATGTTTCAAAATTGTTTAAAGTATTTAGTAATATTTCGCGTTTTTGCTTTAGCGCTTCCATTGTTTTGATTTAAGGAATATTTGTGCAAGGAAATACAGAATTTAAGGAAATATATTGGGAAGATCTCACCTGAGTTCGCCTTCAATGCTGGTCTGGCCGCAATACCTCTTTGTGATGTTAGTTGTTTGTTGCCAACAATGCCAGCTGATGTCTTTTAACCTCTGTTTCTTCTTTGTTCACTGTAGTAAACTGTATTTGTTGTCTGTTTTTTGTAATAAACAGAATTTGTTATTTTTTGTCACTGTTTATGACACTTATGTTATGTTTATAAACTATTTTCACACGATTTTACTGTCACTAACTGTAGTTAGACTCACTGTTTTTCTTTAGAAATTCGGATCGTAGGACCATGAAATGGTTTGAACTGTAGTTCTTAGTACCTGCTTTGGTTTAGGGAGTGGACTGTATCACTGATTTCTTTTCTTTGATTTATTACACTATTTATTTCTAATATTGACTACATCAAACTACATAAACAATGTGGCGTGTACGCCATGTTCTATTCGTCACGTGGGTCGACTCCCACTATGCTGCGTTCTTTGTCGCTTTTCAAACCTGGGTGCGTTCGCTTGAGCTTATTTTTATAAATTAGGAACTAGTTATGAACAAAGATAATATAAAAAGACACACAACAGAATAATAAAATATAGGGTGTTCCATTTGAAAATGACGAGTTATAGTCATTTGAAATTGGGTAAATTTGATTCGCTTTTTTGAACATCCTGTATAATTACATAAAAAAATTATACCAGAACATTAAGTATAGTTACAGTTGTGCAGAAAAAAAAATTCGTAATTTTTACTATTAAAATAACTTCAGTACACCTTTATAAAGCAATGCGTGTATTCTGCCTTTTTTAGAGAAAAAATGGAATAACTTGGCAACGCCGCGGAAAATAAAAATAAAATTTGTATATTCGTGTAGGTGAATAAAATACAATTCAAAATATTAAAACTATATAGGGTGTTCCATTTAAAAAATGACAAACAATCCTCGCCAATTTTACGTTATGCTCCTTGAGTTGGCGAATAAATTATGTTAAGAATTTATGCTGTATTTCTAACGACAAGGGAGATATCGAAGACGGGCATTTCGATGACTCAGCCTGTATATATATATATATATATATATATATATATATATATATATATATATATATATATATATATATATATATATATATATATATATTATTTTTTCACTTGTTTTTCATCCATAGATTACTGCACATTAATATTAAAATTTAAAAATTATTTAAATTTCAATTGAATTTTTCTCAATATTTTTATTATGTAAGGATATAAAACGAATACATGGTTGAATTCAGAAAAAAATACTCTACCGAATAGGCCTAAAAAATATGTATATTCCCATTTGAAAAAATATAACTTTGTGATGTAACTTGAGAACCACTGGTTTAAAAAAATATTTTATTCTTTAATCAGATGTCCCCCTTGGTCAGCTACAACTTTGCTATTTAACATTTTTTTGTAACTATAATAATAAAGAAAATATAGGCGTTGGTTGGTTTAGCTGTTACATCCTGTATATAATATCGTTATCTATCGATTTAAACGAACAGCCCCACGTATTATCTGCCAAACATTATCAAGACACTACGTATAAAGACATTCCATTACATACTTCACTCTTTTCTAAACAAATAGCAAGCAAGTTCTGTTTGATCTTTTTACTTCCCCGATCTATGTAATAGAGGGAAGTATTGTAATCGTGATTTTTTGACAGTTCGAGATTTTGGTGAATCTTCACGTTTTAGACCCTACTGAACTCAAAAAACATAATTATAAAAAAGTCGGTCTGTCGGTCTGTTAGTCTGTCGGTCTGTCTGGATGTTGGATAACTTAAAAACGCGTTGGAATTTTGGACTGAAATTTTATATTTAAGATCTTGAGCCAAAATCTGACTTCAAGTTCGTTAATGAGCTTTATTCAACCAGTGGTACCAACTTTATAAACAAAACTTTTTTATTTTTATCAAAATACTATCGTGTGTGGTATCAAATTAAAGGTCTTGGGAAAATAATTCTAGTAGAAAAACAAAAATAACATTTAAATGATCGTGAAATGTTTTTTTTTTATAAATTATTCAAATTATACCGAGTTTGGTGTCAATTTGAATCGCTCAGGGAGATAAGTTTTTTAAAAATGTAAAAAATGACATTAATACGATTTTCAATTGTTTCTCAAAAAATTACTCAAATTTTTTTATTCAATCAGTGGTACCAACTTTATAAACATATCTTATTTTATTTTTATTAAAATACTATCGTGTGTGGTATCAAATTAAAGCTTTAACTGATCGTCAATTTTTTTATCATACATTATTCAAATTATACCGAGTTTGGTGTCAATTTAAAGCTCTCGGGGAGATAAGTTTAGTAAAAATGTAAAAAATGACATTTATGCGATAATCAATTATTGTTTCTCAAAAAATTATTCAAATTTGTTCAAGTGTATTATCAAATTAAAGTTTTCTGGAAAAAAATATTAGTCGAAGAATCAATAACAACATTTAAACAATGGTCAGTTGTTTTTACTTTCCGCATTATATTCTATAAGGCTATAAGGTATTGTGACGGGTTAAAATTTTCGAGTGTGAGTTTTTAGTGAATAAGTATCAGATTTTTTATGGTATTTAAATTATGCCGAAGTTGGTATCAACTTAAATAGTTTGGGGAAAAATGATAAATTTATTTAAATTTTGCAGAATAAAGCATAAAATTAACGGCGTTACGAAAGTAAGTTATTAAAACTTATAATCGGGGAAGTACTGTGGTGGACACAGCAGATTTTTTATTTTTGTTTACATTTTACTGAGTATTTTATATTTCGCTACAATATTTATTGTCCTAAACATTGCAGATCCAACTATGTAACTTTCAATAAACGGATCCATTTCTGACAGTTATAAGAAAGGTTATGTCGGCAAGCTATCAGATTACTGAAATGTTTATGAACCACACACATAATACATATGAAGTAACCGATTACATCCATCATAAACCAGCCCTTGGATAGAAAGTCCTATGGCATGTATCGTGAGTGATTATATGCCAGAAGAGAGTAGGTACTTAATTCGTAGCATCGCAGGTGCCTCTAAAAGACAATCTTGCAAACTTTTTCTTATTTAAAAAATCAATACTGTCAAAAATATTAATTTCAATTTAACTTACATAGGTAAGTGCTCGGGTCATAAAATAACTCCGTACAACGATTGCTATGATGCAAACACGTCGATAATTCACATATAGTTGAAGTAAATTAAAATAATTTGGGTTACAGACAATAGACATTATAATGAAAAACAGAAACAGAATAGTATATTCTGCAACTAGTGCGGAATGAAGCATATTCAGCTCGAGTGGAAAGTTTGTGAGACGAGCCGTAGGCGAGTTCCACGGTTCCACGAGAGCAGAATAGCCATTCCAAACGTGTTGCAGACTATACT
Source organism: Agonum fuliginosum (assembly GCA_947534325.1). Classification (NCBI taxonomy): domain Eukaryota; kingdom Metazoa; phylum Arthropoda; class Insecta; order Coleoptera; family Carabidae; genus Agonum; species Agonum fuliginosum. The sequence goes on from OX384032.1 coordinate 25,746,982, forward strand.
TTCTCTACGACTATAAATTTAATTGCATTAAAAAACATAACCTAAAATATTAAAATAAAAATATACTTATGTATTTATAAAATAATATTCCACATAAAATTATTAAATTAATAAATCTAAACGTATTTTGAAGCTAGCCAGTAACCAAAAATATTGAATAAAGTTAAATTATTATAACTCGCCATTCCATAACAAGTGATAGAATGTAACCATACCATAATTGAAAATGATGTAAGAATTATAACATTCTATAACAGTCGTATAGAAAAAAGTTATACAACATTATGAACACACGGAGCACTGGTGCCAACTTTTGAAAATCCGTGTGAAGGCTTTAGTGAGAATAAAAAAGTTTATAAATATTGTTTTCAGTCATGTTTCAGGTGGAGATCCAAAGGTTGTTTTCAGAAATGTAATTATTTAAAAAATTAATAAAGAATGCGCCGCAGGCGATGTTTTCTTAAATTCATGGTCAAATACCTTAAAATCGAATTTTCAGAAATGAAAACAGATTTAAAATTTCCATGTGTCGTATGTTCGTGTAATTTTCCTCAGAGGACTCGAACCCCGAAGCCCCCACGTAGTCGGAGTACCTTGTTACCATGACATATCATATTACTTTTTATTCAATAATAATTCTGTACATATTTTGTTATTTAGAGGTGTCCTTAATTTATTTGAAAACGTTCTTAATTTAAATAGAGACGTTCTTAAATTCAATCTCAGACGTCCTTCATCCACTTAAATTCGTACATTCTAAATTATGTTATATACAGTCCTTGTTTATTTAAGACGGCCTTAAATATCTTTGGACGTCAACAATTATTGTATTGGAAACGTCTTTTATTAAATTAAAGGCGTCAAAATTATTAAATAAAACGAAATTTTGCGTGCCAAATGGTTCGATGCATTGCGTTGTTATAAATAAAGCCTTTAGTATTTCTTTCACTGCACGTCTAATATAAATTATTAGGTACAAATTTTTAATTAATTGAGTGTTGCGTGTTGGTAAAAAATAAGAAAAGACTACTCCGATTTTATTAGAGTGGGCAACTTTTTCTGCTAGGTCGAGTTTAAATTTTCGTATTGCTTCCCCTTGGCTATGACCCTGCATAGATTTTATTAAGGTTTTTGGGGAATGAAAAAGATAACCGACTGGTTTATATAAATTTGCAATTGAAATTTTTTTAGAAACCCTGTTCATTTTTTACGAAAAGAACCTACACCAACTCGCACAAGATCCCCCACCTCCTAACCGTTCAGATTTCATCCACATTCCTGTTCAGCAAAAGAGCTGACGTGTACACCCGGCACCCAACCGGGCTATGTAACGCTAGCAGGGCGCAGGGGCCTCCGCCTCATCGTTCGTTCCTCGGACCGATATGTATCTTCTCGCGTGAAGATAACACTTGCGGACGGAAGCAGCACTTAATTACCAGCGGCGTTAAGCGGAAGTGACGCGGGAAAATTGCCAGCACACCCCCATGACCATGTACTGACCGCCGCAAGCAGCGCAATGCTGGGGTCGGACCGTTTCGCTCCACGGTGAAGTTGTCCAATGGAAATTTTTACTCGTCACAGTTCAATTTTTTTTTGTTTTTGTTGTTTAATGAAACCGGTTTTATTATATTTATATTGCGGAATACGAAGTTCTCCATATATCTACTTATACTTTAGGAAAGATTCTTACTTGTGATCACAAACTATCTGTCTCCAGACAAGACAGTTATGGTTATTATTTTTTACTCTGTACACTAGCAGTAACTTGCGGTGCTGGGATGAACTTGACCACAGCTGACATGATGATTTTTAGGGTACTAAAGTATTGACAAATTTAATTCTAAAAACTTTAAATGAAACACATGAAGATGTAATATATAAAATTAAACAATAAATCATACAAATTTTGCAATTTATTTGAACTGGATTACGGCTGACAGTAATAACCCATTTAGCACGTTTACAAATACAGTTATTTTTCTTTTCTTCTTACGATTTTCCCTTCTGTTTAAGTTTATAAACTGATACAAAAATCACACTATATAAGTAATAACAATAACGATTATATTAATAATAACTTAAAAATTAAACTGTTAACAGATTTAAACTACAACGTGTGACACACGCTAAGTTATACATACAACAAAATTTTTATTTTTTTGACATTTCGTATAAATCATTTTGATTGGATAACATTATTTCGGACACAAACAGGAAAACACTTAGTACAATTCCATGATGCTAGGTAGAACTTAACACGAATTCAAGGACAAATAGTAGAGCCAACAGCCGCCTGCTTGTGATATAGATAGTTTCCGATAAAAATCGTTAAAAATATATTTAAGAACATATTTTTCTTAATAAAGTCGATGTTATGTCTTATGTATGATGGGTACTCAACGAGTACAAAATATCAACTTCGGATCAGCAACATTTCGTTATTGTTTTATCTCAGTTGTTTTTATTACCATTTATTTCCTAATTTAGTAAGAATTTACCCCCTACCTTTATAGATATCATCCATAGATGGTAAGTAAGATATTGTTAGGATTAAAAAAAATGGTTATTTTTGTATGTTTTATTCAAATTCCCATCAAATCTAAAACCTATAATATGAGTTATCAAAACAATTTATTATTCATCGAACATTTCTCTAAGACGCATTGATATAAAACTTAAAAGTCTTTTTTGAGAATATTTATATCAAGTAGCCCTCGCTTTCTACAAATTAAAATTATGCTTCAAGAAATATGTACGTTATTCACTTCCGAACAATTTTATTTTCTCTTAATGAAATTTATGAATTTTGAAATAATACGATAAAAATCAGATAACCTTGTATAATCAAAGTAATTATTGCTTAAATTAAATATATTTAACAAACAATTATTGTACGACATCACAGTTTAACATGTCCACGGATGAAACCTCATGAGTAAAACAGCACAGCCCGTGCTAACTGCCGTCGCCGAGGAAACTACGTGTATCATTTGTAGCTGTCAATTTTTTATAGTGGGGTTAATTATGTCTTTGGAACGGTTTCAAGTGAGAACTGCGCCTTGTGGTTAAGAGGGTAAACATCAGATAAATTTAAAGCAAATCTACACGGCTCTGACTATGTGTTACGTATACGTATTTCGATATGGTTGCATAAGGATGAGTTTTTACTAGATTCATTATTTGTATAACGAGCGGAAGTTGTATTTCTTACAGAAACATACAACAAGAGGAATAAAAACCTACGTTTTGGTTTCTTATTTTGGGCATTATGGAATGTCATCGACAATGTCAATTATAATTATTTTTCTAGATTTTATAAAATAAAATATGATACCTATAAAAATTTTCTTTGATGAAATTATTTTAACTTTTCAAGAAAATTTTTTTAACTACAGTATTTTTATTTTGTTTAATTAATCAAACAGGCAGAAGTTTTTAAAATTTTTAAATACAGGGTGCGGCACAAAGGACGGACAATTAAGTGTGGAAAATCACATCAGTTATGTGGTGACCGTTTTTGACGATGCATTGCTGAAGGCGTTCTTGGAAGTTAGCGTACTCTCTCCAACATCTCTTCCTCAATTTCGGCGACTTCCACGCGAATTGCCTCCTTCAACTCGTCCAGAGTTCGGGGCTTGTTTTAGCTGTGCTTGTGCACATGTTATTCATCTCTAAAAGTTTAATTTTAAAATATTTGATATTAAGGCCCATCTCTTGCTATCAAATGCAAAGCAAAAAAGCCTGTTACAATAAATCATTTTGTGACTTTGGTTTTGAAACAGATGACCTTATATTTTATAATGATGTAGGTACTTATAGGTTGTGCTTATATGGCTATATAATGAAATTTACAATAAAAACCTTGTCGTATTTTGTTAAATAATTTCTAAAAATTACTAAAAATGCGAGTTTTACATAAATTATCAGTCAATGGGTTAACTGTTTAACAAAATCTCTCTATATACCCGTCGTCCACAAGCCCCGAACCCTGGACGAGTTGAAGGAGGCAATTCACGTGGAAGTCGCCCAAGTTGAGGACGCGATATTGGAGAGTCTACGCTAACTTCCAAGAACGCCTCCAGCAATGCATCGTCAAACACGGTCACCACATGACTGATGTGATTTTCCACACTTAATTTTCAGAAATGCTATTTCATTTACCCGAATCCGTAAATAAATTTGTTTTTGAGTAAAAATTACCGATTTTATGATTATTTTAAAACCGCCCGTCCTTTGTGCCGCACCCTGTACAGTACATACCAATCAAATAACAAAACACAACAACATTTATCAATAACATACCTACCTATTATACGTACCTATAGGTAATTTCCGAGAATCATTTGGTATTACAAAACACTCTATAATCACTGATGTCACAGTTTTTCCAATTATTTATTTAACTTTTCATGCTGAACGTCAACAGCTTAATTGTTCATTATTTTCCAGGAAAACAATTACATTCCTTTCTTGTAATCTATAAAACAAAAAAGAAACAAATGAAGAATATTAATTTAATTGATTGTTTACATTGTTTTGTTTCATGGTTAATTATCAAATTAGGTCGAGTTCTAGTATATATGTGACGTGCAGTAAAGTAAAGTACTGCATGTGTAATTGCTGTGCACTGTAAATATGCTATACTTCCATACTACATGTCACGTGCGAATGATTTATTTCTAATTTGAATCTTACGTGGTTTCCCTTCGTTTAAACTAGGTTTACGCAGTACTAAAAGCTCTATTCACAATCGTGACGATGGAAAAACAATTCAAATAATGACATTCTAACGTGAAGCAATTTTTCTACGCTAGTTTAGACATAAAGATTGTAGGTGTAGGGTGTATGTATTATTACTTATAATTACACAAGTAGTATAAAAAATAATTTAGAATTTGCATTAATTTGTCGTGATAGAATATTATATTGATATAGAAAAAGAAGTAAATAATTTCACTTTATATGGCCAACGAATAATAAAAGCTAAAAAAATTATAATAGTTTAATTGTAGCTTTGAAAAAAATACTTAATAATAATTTATATTTTCAACAACTTGTGTAGAAGGTATGTATGTATGTAAGAATACCCGAGCAGAAATAATCTAATTTACATCACTTTTCCATTATTCCATTTGTCTTTAAAAGCAACAAATATAAAAAAGTACCTAATTCATATATTTCTTTCCACAATTACATTTTTTGAATGCGTGCATTTTCAATGTTTTATATCAGTTTTCTATGTTATATAACTTTTTCAGTCTTTATTATGGTATAGGTACGATCTTCAAGTTTAAAAGATAAAAGGTGTGGGGTGTGGTGAAGGCAATAATTTATATTTTCAACAACTTCTAAAAAGGCACTTATAACTGAACTGAAAGAACTTTTTCGAAATTCGCAATTTTCGTTTCCATGTTTTCTGATCAAACATAAATTCATAAATTTACTATTCTTGTCATTGCACAATTAGGTAATTCAAATTTTATTTTATACCATTCATAGTTAGTCATATATCCATTATAAAATCAACAATCCAGTGGTATCAAAAGTGTTCTTCCTGTGAAAACTGTCCTCAAATTTACGAATTTTAAAAAAATATTTGTGTTCTATGATGAGTAAGTTGAGTACTATACCATTGAAATATATGCAAGAACTACGAAGTTGTGAATAACCCTGTATATTCACTTCATTTTCAAATTTTAACATGTTTGCTAAATACGCGATTATCAGTAAAAAAATCGAAAAACCTCTTATACCGTTAGGTGTCGAGGTGAGATAATTTAGATTTTACATTGTTTATTTTTAGTTTGTTTGGTGTTGGTGCGTTGCGGGTTGTTTCCATAAGTTTCTCCATTCAGTTTTGTTTCTTGTAAGCTGATTCATGGTGTTGGATTCAATTCCTTTGTATTCCGCTGCTTCCTTGATTTGTTCAGTCCAAGTTTTACTGGGTCTGCCTCTCTGTCTTTTACCTGCTGTTCTTGTTTCATAGATTCTTTTAGCAGTCTTTTCTTCCGTCTGGCGTTGCATGTGTCCATACCACCGGAGTTGCGATTCGTATATATTCTCGATCAGTGGTTTTGTGTTGAGTTCTCTTCTGATGTCATTATTTCTGATTCTGTCTATTCTAGTTTTTCCCTTAATTTTTCTAAGGAATCTCATTTCCATACTTTGTAGTTTACTTTTATGTTTTTGGTTTAGCGTCCAAGATTCGCAGGAATAGGTTAGAGCTGGTAGAAATATTGTTTTGTAAACAGTAACTTTTGTTTTGTCTGATATTTCCCTTTTACTTAGGAATTTAGATTTAATACTGTTAAATATTTTGCCGGCTGTGTTTATTCTCTCATTAACTTCTAGATCTATACTGCTATTTTCTATGAAGTGGCTCCCTAGATATTTAAAGTTCGTAACCTGTTCAAGCTTCATGCCGTCGATTGATATTTCGTGGTTAATGTTGCATTTACCTAAAGCCCTGTTCGCACAATGCATCTAGCATGCGCCAAAGAAGAGTCTTTCCATGCATCAAACATGTAGTTGTTGCATGGCCGTTCACACATGAGATGTGTTTGATGCACGTTTGATGCGTGTTTGTAGCATCAAAATAGACTTCTTCTTCCAAGTTTCAAATTAAGTCTCATTGTTAGGTTGGCATTACTGTGTAGCGATATGTCACTTTGTCATTTACCGCGAAAGTGTTCATCGTATTCTGTTTTTAAAAACACTGATTAAAAGCACAATGTAATAAATAAATAGGAAAGAACATGAAGGGAAAAAAGGACTGAAGGAAATAGTCTTTAAAAAGACTGGTTTTTATTTAATTAGTATAATAATACTAAATAAATTAAGAAAGAAAGGAAATGAATAAATTAATTATACTAGGTATGTAGGTTGTGGTTGTTCTAATGACAACAGCACACAAATGTCAACGCAATCAATCTGAATTTAGCAACGACTCAACGATTCAGTACTTCTTCTTTCCCAAGAGTCTTTTGATGCACCAAAATAGCGGCGCCTGTAAAAATATTTTGACGCATGGAAAGACTCTTCTTTGGCGCATGCTAGATGCATTGTGCGAACAGGGCTTAAGATCATTGTTTTTGTTCTTAATTTGTTTATTGACATATCAATGGTCAGCAGTTCCTCGTTAAACTTGTTAATGTTATGCTGTAGGTCTTGCTCTGAAGCTCCCATGATAACCATGTCGTCGGCAAAGGCCAAACCTAGTATTAAATATTATTTGTTACGGGAGCCACAAATACAGCAAAATTATAAAGCAGAAATCGAGAAACACGTCAACAATGCACTAACTAGGATCGACTTGGCAGAAAAATGGGAAAGCTTCAAAGAAATTGTTCTACGCGCAGCAAGCAAGACCTGTGGAACTACAATAACAAAGAAAAATCAACAGAAGAAAACAGCATGGTGGACAGAAAAAGTCAAGAAATGTATCCAAGACAAGAAAATAGCATGGAAGAAATACATAAACAACAAATCGCCTGAAAACTACGATTGCTACAAACAAAAAAGAAACGAGGCTAAAATCGTAGTGAAGAGTGAAAAAGAAAGAACATGGGAAGAATTTGGAGTAAAATTAGAAAACAATTACTCATCCAATCAAAAATTGTTGTACCGTGTACTGAAAAGCTTGCGTTCTGGAAAACCACAACCCACACTTTCCATTCATGATAAAGACAACCAGCTACTAACAAATAATGAAGAAATTATAGAAAGATGGAAAGAATATTTCCAAGATCTGCTTGAGGGTCAAGACGGGGAGAGTACAACAAATTTACAGAGCGAAACGAATACAAATGCAAGTGAGGAATCACTCATTACTATAGAAGAAGTCACATCAGCTATAAGTAAAATAAAAATTGGGAAAGCAGCAGGATGTGATAGTATCACAGGAGAAATGATTAAATACCTAGGTGAAAAAGGACAAAAAGTACTGCTTGAAATCTTTAATGAAGCCAATAAAACTCAAAAAGCCCCCGATGACTGGATGAAAGCAATCATAACTCCAATTTACAAAAAAGGCGACCGAAAAGACTGCAAGAACTATAGAGGGATCTCGATCCTAAGTATACCGGGCAAAGTATATGCTAAAATATTGGAATCAAGACTCAAGGAACATACAGAAAGCAATATTGAAGAGACACAACATGGGTTCAGGGCTGGACGCAGCACTCAAGATTTGATCTTTGCCCTAAGGCAAGTTAGCGAGAAATTGTACAAACACAGGAGAGCACTTCACGTTTGCTTCATTGATCTAGAAAAAGCCTTTGATAAAGTTGACAGAGATAAACTATGGGCCATCTTAGAAAAAAGGCAAGTAGACAACAGACTTATTGAAGCCATTAAAAGTCTATACCAAAGCTGCACCAACGTAGTCAGAACCCAGCAAGAGACATCACGGGCATTTGTAACAACGAAGGGCGTGAGACAAGGATGCATACTTAGCCCTACGCTTTTCAATATATACTTAGACGAAGCCATTAAAAGAGCCAAATTATCAAGTAAACAGTTCACACTGGGAAAATGGAAAATGATGGACATTAAACTACTAGAACAAATAACTATATTGTGTAAAAAGATATTTAAATAGTATTTTGTGCTATTACTCCCGCGGGCAAAGCGGCTCGGCGGCCCGAGCGAGAGCGCCGGCTTCGCCCAAGGGAGGAATAGCCTTCCCTCCCGTGGGACACACAATATTTTGCAAGCGGGAGGCAAGCGGGAGGAAAACACGGTTTTCCTCCCTAGGGAGGAAAATAGTGTTTTCCTCTCGCTCGGAAGGAGCTCACTTGCTTCCCTCCCGCGCGGGAGGGAAAACTCGCTTCCCTCCCTCCATTAGCAAGAGGAAAACACTGCTTTCCTCCCCCCGAGTGACGTAAAAAATTTGATGTGGCCTACACACGACCTCTCGCCTTAATCTACTATTTTTATTTTACTAATATAAGTATAATGTCAGTACTTAATCTCAAATAGGTATAGGTACCATTGTAGTTGTAGATGGGAATTGCAATTTTTATAATGTTATTAAAGTTTATCATACCATATATACGTATACACTCAAGGTCCGCAAAATTTCAAGGACCTACGATGATTTGGCGCGAAGTTATGAATTTTTTTAAAAAAGGGCTATTTTGAGGTTTCTGAATTTCATTAACAATTATCTAAAAGTGACTCTAAAATTTTTATTTCTTTAAACACCTTTATTACTTCCTTGTACGGAGTAATAAGGAAGTATTGTAATCGCGAAAAATTTCGGTTTTCAGATTTTGATGGAAATATCCGTTTTGACCTTTTCTGAATCCATTATGACTAGTTTCGTCGTGACGTCTGTACGTACGTGCGTACGTGCGTACGTGCGTACGTACGTGCGTACGTACGGACGTATGTGTGTCGCATAACTCAAATACGGTTAGACGTAGAAAGTTGAAATTTTGTATTTAGGACTGTTATAGCATCTAGTTGTGCACCTCCTATTTTTGGTTTCAATCTATAAACCGGAAGTAGTACTTTTTAAAAATATTTCGATAAATATTTAATTTAACACAATTTTTTTTATTTTAAATGAAAGATTATGTGATTATTACCTAAAATCGGTATTTTATAAATATTTTTGTATCTGGTATCATTTAGGAATAATTAAAGTATATATTTTTAATTTAGTATTTCTTTATCTTATAGTCCATGATCGATTAACATTTGTTACTACGTAAAATTTAAATGATTATGACATGACAGTGACAATAGTAAAATATGCTTTATATCTTCTTCTGCAGTTTAAATAAAATGACTAAAATATATTTGTGAGTATACTAGTATAATAAGTTAAAATAATTTTTTATATTATTCTACATTTTAGTTATTAAGAAAAGTATGAACACACAAGGCGTACAAGGAAGTCATGTGGTGTCCACGTCAGATTTTTTTTTAGATGTTAAGAAATAAACGAATTTCGTGCGAAATCGGACAAATTATGGGCAAAAAGCACAAAAATACCAATTTTTTTCAACAATTCATAACTTCGCGATAAATTAACGCACGTACTTGAAATTTTGAGAAAATTGAAGGAAAAGGATTGAACTTTATTGTCCTGTTGGGCAATAAGGTCCACGATTTTTTTTACTCACGCTAGAAGTTGCTACAGTTGAACATTTTTCAGTAAAAAACACGTTTTTTTATCCGGGGGTGGCAGGGGGTGGATCGGGTTTGGCGGCAGATTAATTTACAGGGACGAATAGAGAAACCTTCAACGCTCTCGGAAATCCAAAATTCATTGATTTTCTTGCAAAATTCGCCAAGTTATGGCCAAAAACCTGAAAAAGGCGCTCTTTTTTCAAAAATTCATAACTTCGCGCCAAATCGTCGTAATTACTTGAAATTTTGCGGACCTTGCAGGAAAAGTCTGATCTTTATTACCCTGTTGGCTAATAAGGTCCACGATTTTTTTGTCAGTCCGTATGAGTTGCTAAAGTTGGACCTTTTTGGACATCAGATACATTCGTTTTTCTTAGAAGGGTGGGAGAGGGTGGAGTGGATTTTTTAAACATTGGCTATCATCACATTAAAGATAAGCCTTCAACGTTTTCAGAACTCGAAGATTCATTCCATTTCGTCGAAATGCAGCCGAGATATCGCACTTTGAAAGTTTGTAATTTTTGGTGCATTTTCAAGTGGTGCGTTTTTATTTTCGTCGAGTGTATTAACACTCAAATATTTTATTTTCTGTTTTCATTGGTAAGCAGATAAATAAAAATTGTAACAATTTGTAGAATTTTTAACTCCTTGTAAATAGAAACAATGTTTTAAATACAAATTATAGATAGTAACATTTAGTATACATTGTTATTAAAAAAAAATTTATATAACATAAAAATATTATAAACTATTGTTGCTAATCTTAAAATGGTTTATTCAAATATAAATTTTATTGACATAACTGTGTAGCATTTTTCAAGAGCTATCATTTGATATGCCACAAAGGATATATTGCCATTTAAGATTTTAAAATTGGGAGTGGTGGGGGTGAGATGAGTGATTTTAAAAAACAAAAATATTAGTAAAATATGTCCCTCTAGATGTTAAAGCATAATATAGCGCAAACTGGATGTGCCTATCACATTCCGTCCCTAAGTTTAAGCGCGCCATCCTGTATACCTACAGGGTATGTTTTTACTAGAGTTGGCAAAAAACATGTTTTTTACTTTTTTTTTAAAAATTTGTAACATAATGTTTGTGTTATTAATTGTATATTATAATAATAACATTTTATGTTATAGTAGATTTATTCAACAAAAATTACACTGAATACGAATTTAGAAGATGTAGGTATTTTCGAATTTTTCGCGCTATAATTTTTGTAGAATGCAAAAAACCGGCGGCCATCTTTCCAATATGGCGACTGACGCACCACTCAGATTGTAGGGGACTTTTAGTAAGAGAGGTAATGCGAAGTATTTATTAGAGGAATTACATTAATGTAATAATAATTTTACAAACAGGAAAAAACGAAATTTGTAGGTAGGGGAGAGCGGGGCTCAGTGGACACTTTTTTGGGAAAACTGCAATATCTTTTGTTTAATACACTTTTTTGCAACGGATAATATATCAAACTTTAAAGCTATGTATAGGAATTTTTCTGAATTTTTATAAACTGCCATTTTTTTTAAAAGCAAAAAATATACATGTCGGCATTTGTGTCCATTGTGCCTCACTAGTGGGGTACAGTGGTCATGACAACGGGGTACAGTGACCACTGCTTTCTAAACAATGTGAAAATTGTTTATATGTATAGAATAAAAGGAATAAATGAAAAATATGTATATATTTCAAAAAAACAAATATATTTATTGCAAATTAACAAAAATATAATTATTCCACATAAACAAAAAAAAATTATGAACAAGATTTAATTGCATACTTATAATATTAAATATGAAGTTAAAACTATGTCAAATTTAAGAGATGCAGATGTTCTAGCAGTTTCCCCCACGGATATAGGTGATGGCAAAATCAACACTACATCATAATAGTAGAGATTCATCAAGTCAAGTAGCTTGACATTTTTGTGAATTGAATTTTTGTGACTTGAAAATCAAGCTTTTTAAAAATTCATTACTTGACTTGACTTGATTTTCTATCGTTACTACTTGACTTGATATCAAGTAATTTCAATCTACTTGATATTACTTGATAACGAACAATTTTGTTAAAAAATGCACAATTCAGTCGAATAGTTCATTAAAACAAAATGCAGTATTTCCCGAGCTAATTAGAACGATTTTATATCTACACCAACGCTGTATTTTTATTATTTTCTTGCATATGTATTATTTTTTGTAAAAAACTGTCAGATTTTAATTTGGTTTTATGAATAATTGTTTATAATGCCAGGTCTACTTTTAATTTATATCTAATTCATGATATGCAATGCAGTTTTGAAGAATTATTTAATATTTCTCCTTCTTAGTATAGTTTAACTGCTTCATTTTCAAGTATCAAGTACTTGAGATTTTACTACTTGATTTTCAAGTTACTTGAAATTTAAATACTTGACTTGACTTGATTTTCGGATTCTATTACTTGAATTGAACTTGACTTGATTTCAAGTCAAGTCAAGTCAAGTAGCTTGAAAATCAAGTCAAGTAGTGAAACCCTAATTAATAGTAACAGTATAGCCACTTGCCTGATGTTAAACAGTACCCACTGTTCCCTATTTGCTACGTACCCCCAAGCTAACCAAAAATATTATACTACATAAAAGAAAAAAAAATTAAACATAAAATTCATTTTAGGTAAAATAAACAGACATTTCATCTTAATCATACATTACAACATATACTTTATTTAAAGTTATTTACTTACCATAATACAGTCTTCAACATGCGCAAAAATTTTACAACACATGTCTAAAAACGTTTTTCTCATCTGCACCCTACTTTATTGACAGTTACCAAATTGAACTTATGTTCACTTATTCGTGTACAAATAGCATATCTATCATTTATTATTTCAAAATTTTAGAGCGCTTAGTTAAAAATGGTGGCGTCTTAACTGGTCCCTCGCAACTCGTCTGCCAGAGATTTTTGTAGTAATTCGTCCGCGGCACTATTTCCAGGTATTAGCTATACCTTTTTCACAGCGGGGGGTCATAGAAGTAGCATGTTATATTTTCAAAATATTTTAGGGGGCTAAGGGCTACACATAAAACATATTAGAGTGTAGAAGGCTCTGCCATAAACATTAAACCATTGCTATATTTTTATACCAGGATGTGCATGATTTAAATCACATGATTTAAATCGTTGTTTTAAATCGCGCTTAAATTTTTTTTAATTAAAAACAATTATTTAAATCAAAATTTCATCTCATTTTATTAAATAGCTTAATAAAATATCAAAAATTATTATAATTTATTTTTTGTTTCATTACCTATTATTATGTTTTTATCAGTGTTAAATTGTTCATAATAAAATTATAAATTTGTGTTGCATTTTTTCAATTTTGCAGTAGATGTCTAATATTTATTTTACAAATAAAATATTTGACAAGAACTTATTATTGTATTGTTGAAAGAAAAGTTTAACACTAATACTAATAATTATATTACCTACGAGTAGGTAAGTACCTATATTGTCGTTTCCAAAACGTCGCATAAATAAATGAAAAATATACAATTTAGAACTAAACCTTATAACATCTACAGAACATCAATCTATACTATTCCGTTTTCATATAACATTAAATAATTAGTAAGTAAACGAACAGAATAATAATAATTGTAATATTTTTAAAAAATTTGAATGCTTTTACCGTAAATGAAAAATTCAGATAAATACAAGCATTTTGATATGCGACTCGAAAAATAATTTGATTTAAATCAAAAAAATCCGATTTTTATTAAAAAAATCTGATTTTTTGATTTTTTTCCAAAAAACCAAGGATTTTTTTAAATCATTGATTCAATCAAGATAAATAAAATTTAATAATTATTAAAATTAAAACACAAAATTAAAATTTTTATTATTATATTATAGGTGTTTATTAAATTTACGGGCGAGCTTATCTAACTACAACCAAAACAGGCACGGACCTATAAGATGAAGATGCACGTCAACGCGTGCACGGCACACAAACAAGAATAAACATAGTGAATATCCATACGTGCGACTCATTCAGTCAAATTTTTGAATAAGTATTCATAATATTTAAAAAATTTAGTTCAAAATACCCATTTTTACGTACTTAAAAAAATCTGTTTGAAGTCAAAAAAATCTGATTTAAATAAAGAATATTAGATTCCTTTATCTCTTTATTTTAAAATCATGATTTTCATTCACCTTGGTATAAAAATATTACATTTTTAAACTCTTTTCTACAAGTTCAAACTATTGTTCTTTTGCATCAAATTTATATTTAAAGTTTTATTATAGTTACTAGTACAAGAATTTACGTTTTTAATTATGAAACTGTTTTAGCATAAGTATAGAGATAGCAATGGTTTAATGTTTATTGCAGAGCCTTCTACACTCTAATATGTTTTATGTGTAGCCCTTAGCTCCCTAAAATATTTGGAAAATATAACATGCTACTTCTATGACCCCCCGCTGTGAAAAAGGTATAGCTAATACCTGTAAATAGTGCCGCGGACGAATTACTACAAAAATCTCTGGCAGACGAGTTGCGACAGACGAATTACTACCGCACCGTTAAAAATCTAGAGTCAAATGACCACTATGCCCCTATGTCCACTGCCCCGCTCTCCCCTACTTACAGAATGTCTCATTTGCTTGGACCCATTTTTTAATTTGCGAATTTCAAAAAAAAAATATTCATAATCAGTGCATAATACTACACAGTACACCCTTAAATTTTGTTACACAGGTATATGATTCTAAGGTTCAATTAAATCAGGAAAAGTAGGAATAGGATATAAGACTTCGTAGCATCATAATATAGACGTATGAGTTAGGAAAAGAGGATTTATTATTGAATTATTCACTGATCATCTAATATACTATTACTTTAAATACTTACGTCCGATGGGATGAGATTTGAGATTAGACGTGTCACAGATGTGTAAATGAAGTGGTTACTAACCCAGCACTTCACACAACGTGATGAAGAATATGACTCTATAGGAGTCAACATTGGTGAAAAAATCATGACATCCACTGAGAAATGGGCAGGAAAAGAGATTTTTTTCGTTGATTAATGATTTTTAGATTTTTTGCAATTATTACCAATTGTCTAAATAAAAGGTTATTAAACAATTTTTGAGTATTTTTCTTAAATTCGTCGTGATATCTCCCTAAATAAGATACTACCCCTTCCGTTCTGCTATCCCGTACTACAATGACATAAGTGTTTAATTTACTACTACAGCTTGCAGCATAATATAGGTTTTCTTCTATTTATCATAAGGACAAAATAAAGTAGTTATTCAATTGTAATTCTATCTATAGAAACAAATAAATAAATAAAGCATTCTTTTATCATGTAAGTTTCTTAGAACTGATATCTATTCAATTAAATATTAAATTTAAAATGATGTTGTCAGGAAAAGTTTGAAAAGTCTCTTAGTTTGCATCCATTTATTTAACAAAAAGTAGTAAATACTACTATCGGAGTAATAAGTATAGTCACTCGGATGTAAAGTTGAATAACTTGTTTAAAAATAATCCAAAAAATTTAAATAAAACTTTATACTAAAGTATGCACATTTCGACGTTATTGTATAGAAATTCAAATTTTTAAATGTTTATGTGTAGAAATAACAAAAATTTATAGTAAAAATGAGCTATGATTTTGACACATTTTAGAAACTGTTAACTTTAATGACGTCTACTGTCAATATACATCATGCAAAAAAATTCAAATTTTGGTATAGTATAGTTACAAGCTTAGTTAAGTTATTTGCTACTGTAATTTTTTTTTAAATATTTATACTTTGTTTATAATAATAAAATAAGTGAACATGTAATATCTTTGTTACTGGTAATCTTATAAGATTCAAATTTAGGTTAGCGATGCCTTATATAATTACCTATAAAAAAGATTTGTTTATAATTTTTATTTAAAAATTATTACTTGAATTTTAATAAATTGTTTTCTGAAATTTATGAATCCTGAGGTATCACTTTTTCAGAAAACAATTATTATAATTCATATAATAAGTTTAAAATAAAATGATTAACAATTCTTTTTTATAACTATATAAGGCATCGGTAACCTGAATTTGAATCTTATAAGATTACCAGTAACAAAGATATTACATGTTCACTTATTTTATTATTATAAACAAAATATAAATTTAAAAAAAAATTAAAGTAGCAAATAACTTAACTAAGCTTATAACTATACTATACCAAAAATTGATTTTTTTGCATGACGTATATTGACAGTAGACGTCATTAAAGTTAACAGTTTCTAAAATGTGTCAAAATCATAGCTCATTTTTACTATAAATTTTTGTTATTTCTACACATATATATTTAAAAATTTGAAATTCTATACAATAACGTAGAAATGTGCATATATATATATATATATATATATATATATATATATATATATATATATATATATACAGGGTGTCTATTTAACTCGCCACTATTGGTAATTCCTAAACTAGAACAGATACGACTTCGGTTAAATTAGACAAAAGTTACCTTATCAGAAGGCCATTCCAGTGATGTATTTGTTTATCCAAAAATATGCACAGGTAACTAGATAAAGCAAAAACTTTAATTTTTTTAAATGGCAATCACAGTTAGCTATGGCATCATTAATAGGAGTATGTTTTTCTCTTTTCAACTGTATGTAATTTTCATCATTTTTTTTAATAAAATGTTTTATTTACACAAAACCAAATACACTTAATTCTAATGGCACTTATTAAAGTAGGCCTTGATAAAAACAATTTAATATGACAACAGTACTAAAAACTACTTTTTCGACAACTGTCAAAAAAACATGACATTTTTGTATTGTTATGGATACGCAAAGCTTGTGATTTTTTCACAATGAAAAAATACGTTTCATTTTTTCACTGTGAAAAAATAAATTCTATTTTTGCATATTTTTGGTAATAAATTTGAAATTACAGCGTTTGCAGTATTCGTTACCTTAAGGGAAGTATCGCACTATCGCTCATTGTTAGTGTTTCTAAATCAAATTCACAAGGAAAATAAACTGGGAAAAATAATGAATTCGTTGACAGTTCTTTATTTATCAAACAACAATTGCGCATTCCCTCGGTTACAATACCCTGGTGACTTTGCAGATGGTAGCAAATTAATTTTATTTTGTACTTTTTTCCTACGTTTTACTGAATAAAACAATAATTATTGTTGATCTATTATTTTTTGACAGTTGTCGAAAAAATATTGTTTGTATTTCGTGTGCGAAGTGATTGTATTTTTATTGCGCTTTCGAATGAATTTGTTACCTCGACCTAACGGTCTCGGTTAAAATTGACATTCTCACGCGCAACAAAAAAAAACAATCACTTCGAACACTTAATACAAAAATAACTATTTAACGATATAAAAACTGACAGCAATACGAGAAAAATGTTTAAAACAATATAAATCGTTTTAAATTGTTTTTATCAAAGCCTACTTTAATAAGTGCCATTAGAATTAAGTGTATTAGGTTTTGTGTAAATAAAACATTAATTTAAAAAATAAATGATGAAAATTACATACAGTTGAAAAGAGAAAAACTTACTCCTTTTAATGATGCCATAGTTTTTGCTCTATCTAGTTACCTGTGCATATTTTTGGATAAACAAATACATCTAATTTAACCGAAGTCGTATCTGTTCTAGTTTAGGAATTACCAATAGTGGCCCGAGTTAAATAGACACCCTGTATATATATATATATATATATATATATATATATATATATATATATATATATATATATATATATATATATATATATATATATATATATATATATATATATATATATATATATATATATATATATATACCGGGCGTTTCCTGAAACAGGCGCACCCCCCAAAAAATTTTTATTTTTAAGTCAATTAAATTTATAATATAGGTTTATAAACTACATTCAAAGGCGCATTAAACTACATAAATAATGAATTTTTATTACTTCCTATTTAGCCGGAAGTGACATCAGCTTCCTTATTTTAAATGGAACACCCGGTATATATATATATATATATATATATATATATATATATATATATATATATATATATATATATATATATATATATATATATATATATATATATATATACTGTTATACGCAGATGATCTTAAACTTTTCAGACAGATTAACTCTATTCAAGACTGTTTTCTTTGTTACAGTTAGATAGCTCAAATTTTGTTGTAGGGAAAAATAGTAGCTTTTACTGACTTTCTTATAGTTTTATTTTATTCTATCATTCATCAATCATTTCATATTCATGCCCCGCACTTCCCTCGTTTAACGCGTGTGGTCAGTGTTTGAATCAGACAGGTAACATTCGGTGAGCAGTGACAAAGGTGAGAGGTCGGTGAAAAGTGTGACTAGTGCTACTGGTGCAACGAATTATCGCCCTGTGCGGATTTATTTAACCAGATAATAATTATTTTCATTATCGTTTTGTCGGAGAGATTCTCACAGTTATTTTGTTAGTGCTTAAAATAAGTAAAGTCAAAAGTTTACGGCTCGAGCCACGAGCTCCGAGCATCTTTACCTGCGAATTTAAGTTACGGTGCCGTTAACCGTGCCACCCTTTGGTTGCACCCTTCACCAGTACCAGCATCATCCTCGTAGTCATCATCTTCAAGGCAACTCCACCAGCCAACATCGACAACACCTCGCTGCGCGAGGTCACCGCTCATCGCTACTACAGTACCGGGCTGGCCCATCAGCCCCTCGTCGTTAACGCAAGTACTTGCACTACAATTTTTCTTTCTGTGGCCACAGCCCCTTTATTTTGTATCATCCTCATTTATGGTTTTCATCATAGGCTCAGCCTTATTTTCTGCTACATTAGATTTCATCATAGGATTAAGTAATTGGAATGATAGTTGTAGATTATTGAATATCGATATTAACTTTGATAGGTTCTTAATTTTGAATATAATTATTATTGACGGCCTTATTTATTGCGTTTGTGTAAATATTGCACCCCATTTCCTCCATTTCAGGGAAACGTATGCGCGCCTCTGCCCGCGTATCTTTCTGGCAGAGTGGCGCCCATTAAAGTTAAGTATAAATTGTTTATTTATGAAATATTTAATTAAAGTAACTGACTCCGACCCTGCCTCACTGGGTCTAGCCGCGTGCCCGCGCACTATCTCCGAGAGGATAGTAACATCTTCTACAAAAAGATATTGAAAATATTCTTGCTTGGTCACAGACTTCTAAATTATTTTTTAACTATAGTAAATGAAAAATAATGAGTTATTTTGTCAAAAATACGTCTACACTTATCCATATCACATGGAAGCTAATACTCTTGAAAAAGTCTCACGGTTTAAAGACCTCGGTATTTTGTTTGATGAGAAATTAAGTTTTAATGCACATATTGATACTATTGTTAAATCATCATACAGGAGTCTTGGTTTTATAATTCGTAATTCAAAGTCTTTTCATAAAATCTCGACTCTTAAATCTCTGTATTATACATTTGTACGTAGTAAACTGGAGTACTGTCTACAAATTTGGAACCCGCTCTACAACAAGTATGTCAATGTTATCGAATCAATACAAAAAAAGTTTATAAAATTCTGTTACTTTAAAATTTATAGACACTACCCAAGTTTTCATGTTAAGTATGTTACGTTACAATCTGAATTAAATGTTGTGTCCTTAGTTAATAGAAGGAAGATACTTTCCTGCAGAGCTGGGCAAGTACCGGCTTGAAAGTACTTAAGTATTAAGTACAAGTACTGGCCACTGAGTACTTGCACTCAAGTACTAAGTATCAGGTTTTTAAAAGTACTGATTCTTAAGTACAAGTACTCATAAAAAGTACTTAATATTTTACAAGTACTTCTTCAAGTAGGTACTCATAGGCTTCCATAGGGGAGGCAAGGGGAGTTTTTTGCTCCACCTCCTGAAAGGTTCCTTTCGTTCAAAAAATATTTAATTACTTTAATTACTAGAATTTGAACCTAATATTTATAATAGTTAGGAGGCTTGTAATTTATAGGTAAATAACTCTTAATTATTATTTGTTTTACTCGTATATGTATACTAGTATTATATAGGTAAATTTCTTAATTACCTGAAACGGAAAATCACAAATCACAGTGATTATGTATTATCTTTTTCAAAAGCGGGCAAAATTCAATATTTGCAATTGACTGGTGTTATCAAACACTACAGTGCACAGTAGTCAGTAGATACTCCTGTTCCAAACAAAATAATATTCTTTTCACTTGAGCTAATCAAATATACTGATATTTTTCTGAAACGCGAAATGGTGCAACAGTTTACAGGCAAAACTTGCTTAACTGCAGTCTACAATGCTTCAACCAACTTGGGTGGTCTGATTGTTGACAACTACAACGTAGTAGGTAATGTACTTAAGTACTTGAAAAGTACTTAAGTACTTGAAAAGTACTTAAGTACCTGACAAATACTTAAGTAGTTTCAAGAACTTAAGTCTTTTCCAAGTATTTAAATATTTAAAAGTACTTAAGTATCTGAAAGGTATTTAAATACTTTTGTAAGTACTTAAGTACCATTTTAAGTCTTAAGTACAAGTATTTTTCGCACTGTACTTGAAACGAAAGTACTCAGGATTGAATTTTTAAAATACTTAAGTACAAGTACTAAGTACTAGAAAAGTATTTAAAATGGTACTTAAGTACAAAAGTACTTAAGTACTGCCCAGCTCTGCTTTCCTGTCTATATTTATATAAATTAATAAACGGTCTCATTTCTGATCCTTGCACACTAGAGCGCATATCATTTAAAATACCACGCATTTCATCCAGAAGTAAAACTACTTTTGCCTGCAAAACAGTCAGAACAAACTACCAGATTAAATGTCCTATTAGACAAATGTCACATATAATATTGACTTATTTGGTGAACCATTACTCAAATTTAGAAATTTACTTTTTGCTCATATTTAATTATTCATTTTCTACTATTAGTTTATATTACTTATGGATTATATAATTATGTACATAGATGGTTGATTTATTTCTTGTATATTTGCCTTAGCATCTATTGTTTTATTTAGATTGTGCATCTTTTTTCTTGTAATCATATTGTAATTTTATTTCTATAATCGTCCTGTAATTTGGATCTTGTATCCTGTTGGATTGATTCAATAAAATAAATTAAATTAAAATTAAATTAAATATTTTGAAGAAAATTCGTCGCCATTTTGAAATGGTTGGAGTAAAACTATGAAATAATGGTATCGTTGTAAAGCTTATTTTATGTGCATTTAAAAACAATATATGGCATTACCGATTCCCCATGCTATATTAGAAGTTGTACCCATTTCCGGTTAAACCGGAAATGATACAAAGTTTTGCTATATGTTTATAAAGTTTATGCTATATTAGAAGTTGTACCCATTTCCGGTTAAACCGGAAATGATACAAAGTTTTTATTGTGACTATCTTACGAGTCCCTTTATATAGTTTAACTTTTATTAAAAACCTTTTCTGTATCTCTTGAAATAAACGAAATATTCCTAGTGTCAGTCTTACGACAATCACCCTGTACTTATACCTACATACTTTACTCTCATTGGAAGCAGAAGTTTTAATAAATATATATTTTTTTTACATTTCACATTCTTTCATTTACGTATCATTTATTTATTTGTTAGACAGACTGCAGTATATTTTGGAATTTATTCTTCAGAAAAATATGTTTAGGACTTGTAGATACTACGATATGCCACTGTGAATCGAAGAAATTATAAAAATAAAGTGGAGATACATAGTGGTCTTTGAATTATATTATTATTCAATTAAACTGTTCTATGACATGTGGTTTCCAAAAATTAAGTATTTGTTTTATTTCCCCAAACCTTGTGCCACCGTGTTATAGTTACTTCGAATTTAGAACCATATTATTTGTTTATCTAAATTTACACAACGTAGTTTATTTTTGGGTCATACAGTTTGCCGCGTTACAAAATTTAGTTATTAAATTTTTAAATATTTCAAAACCATTAATTTTTTGTTTTTTATGATAAGATAATAAATTCTGTAAAATGTTACTTTTAAGGGTCCTGGAATAAATGAAATCACCAAGCTGCTTACCTACTTAATCTTTTCAACAAAAAATTTCAATCATAACAAATAAATTGACAACGGTTAGCAGCGTGAATTTATGTTGGTAAACTCAAAATTTCTTCATAAAGATATTGTCAATCTTACATAAAAATGCTTTTAAATCTTAGTTAATATTTAAAAGTGACAAAGTGTATGATGTTATTATAAATTTCCATATATCCGGTACCTACTGATAATTGTTGAAGTTATGTAGTACAAAAGTGTTTCAATGTTTAAGGAGTTGAGCCAATTAAACTGAAATCAGGCAAAATTAGAATATTTCTCTCCGTTTACGTCTTCTTCGCTACTGCAGCTAATATTTCATTTCGAAACTGTAGGAGTTTTTCTGCTTCGAACATCTAAATAGAGCATTAATTACACGCGGATACTACTGCATCTTCAGTGAGGCGCGAACGCGGCAACGAGAGAAAGAACGAGTCTAACACGCCGAGATGAAATAATGAACGCGTCGTTCTGTTTGAGATTTATGCGTGACGCCCCATCCTTCTTAATTACTCAGAGTCACCGGAAGTTGTCGCGGCCCGGCTTTGTGAACCAAGGAGGGTCAGGACTCCAGTCCAAGACAATGTAAAGCAAGGCGGCGGCGGTAAAGGTGGCGGTTACAGGCCATAAGAAGTGAACCGCTGTTGCCGGTAAATCTGAACCGTTTAGCGCAACATGCTCACAGTGCCGGACGGAATGCGAAGGTAGCTAATTTCGTGAGTTAAGGAAGGGTTAAGAACAGCCCTTCAAGACAAGGTGTAATGACTTATAAGATGGGATGAATTTTTAATTGCGGAAAAGAGAACAATATTTTGAAGGAGTTGCGCCTTTTACTTACTACAGAAATTTTCTTTAAAAAATGAAGAAAACACCTACATCTAATATGAAATTATTTATCAAATGATTATTTCATTTATTGCTTCTTAAAAATAAAAATTGTAGATTGAAATTACAAAAATATATCTAGGGTCTAACGGTTTAACATTATATCAATTGTAAGGTTTTACTTAATTCATTACCTGTGTCTGTATCGGTAATTTGAGTTGTGATTAATGAAAAGTTGTTAAACAGAAAAAATGAAACGTTGTTGGTATTATATTATTTTTGTTCTTTTTGTGTAACATAAAAATAAAATATCTAAAATGTATTATTTGAATACTATAAATTTTTACGTAACCTACAGTATATGTAAGATGTAAATGTAAATTAAATCAAATAAAGATTATAAGATTATAAGCAAAGAATATGGTCGTAATAAAACTATATCAACAGCAACCTCTATTGACTAGTTTTATTTGCCTTGCCTCACATTATATAATGGGCGTAATTTTTCTTTGGATGATGTATATCAAAACAAATTATGCATTATAATATTCGTGAATGTCAACATCATTTAGCGAACAAAGAGAAACAAAATAGTTTTTGCCCTGAAATACACAAACCAATTAATCATATAAACAGTATAAGAAGAAAGAACAAAACTTTAAATTAATGGCACTAAAACTATGAATAACAAATATGAACAGAAGATAGCAACATACTTTGCATATTACTTATATACTTTCCTATTTTTATTAACTGTTCTTTTTAACTAGTTTTCTCAAGTTTTTATGTAGTTACAAGTTCTTATTGTTTTTATTTAATCTTAAGTTTCTCACAGAAGATGAATTACTTTTTAAAACAAAAAATATGATTGAACTTAATTGAAATATAAATGAAAAAACAATGCTTACAATTAAAACACTACATAATCTGGAAAATAACGTGCTTAAATAAATATAATGTTTTCAAAATATGAATTTAAATGAAACTTTTATTCATAAATAAAATCTAGATGAAAATATAGCTAAAATTTAAGATATTCAGTGGGTGCTCGGTTTTGTGAGTACTGCATTTTATGAACCAACACTATAGTGAACAGTCAAAATTTAACACATGAGGTTCTATATGAAGACTATAAAATCAAAAGGGTCTAAGTTCAAAATTAAACTTCTAAGAAAAACAGATTTTTTTAGGAGTAAGCAATTAAATTGAAAAAAATTTAATTTGAATTAACATACACATAATAACACTGTAAAGCTTAAATGGTATTTTGATAAATACATGTTTATAATAATAAAATTCAAGTTAACATAATTATACAAAAAGGCCTGCAAAATAATATAAATATTAATAATAAAAAAAAACATAAGTTAAAAATCGTAAATATCCAAGGCGCACCATGTTTGCGTGTGTATAAACCCCAAACAAAAAGCTCCAGGCACATGGAATCTCTTTGATGGTCTTAGGCAAGGTCAGTGGCGGCGCTAGACTTTGCGGATTACAGTGGCTCAGCCATTAAAATGGGGATGTTAAATTTTTTTTTCATAAAATTGCCGACAAAATCATAGTCACTAATGTTATTATATATACAGGGTGAGTCATCGAAATGCCCGTCGTCGATATCTCCCTTGTCGTTAAAAATACAGCATAAAATGATTAACAGAATTTTTCGTCTACTCAAGGAGCATAACTTAAAATTATTTTCACATATACAGGATGTTGCATAATGACTTGGCAATAATTGTTCGTCGTTTTTTAAATGAAACACCCTATATATTTTTATATATTTTGATTTGTATTAGATTTACCTATACGAACATATAAATTTCATTTCAGTTTTCCGCGGCGTTGCCAAGTTATTCAATTTTTTCTCTAAAAAAAGCCGAATACACGTATTGTTTTATAAAGGCGTACTGAAGTTATTTTAATAGTAAAAATTATGAATTTTTTTTCTGTATAACTGTAACTATACTCTTTGTTCTGACATAACTTTTTTTAAATGTTATTATACAGGGTGTTCAGTACAGAGAATCAAATTTACTCAATTTCAAATGGCTATAACTCGTCATTTTCAAATGGAACACCCCATATTTTATTATTCTGTTGTGTGTATTTTTGCATCTTCTTATGATATAAAAGGTGTCCTATGCCTAAAAACATTAATTTAATTAATTTCGAAATTAATGTTTTTAGGCATAGGACACCTTTTATATCATAAGAAGATGCAAAAATACACACAACAGAATAATAAAATATAGGGTGTTCCATTTGAAAATTACGAGTTATAGTCATTTGAAATTGAGTAAATTTGATTCTCTGTACTGAACAGCCTGTATAATAAATTTAAAAAAAAGTTATATCAGAACAAAGAGTATAGTTACAGTTGTACAGAAAAAAAATTCATAATTTTTTCTATTAAAATAACTTCAGTACGCCTTTATAAAACAATACGTGTATTCGGCTTTTTTTAGAGAAAAAATTGAATAACTTGGCAACGCCGCGGAAAACTGAAATGACATTTATATGTTCGTACAGGTAAATAAAATACAATTCAAAATATATAAAAATATATAGGGTGTTTCATTTAAAAAAAGACGAACAATTATTGCCAAGTCGTTATGCAACACCCTGTATATGTGAAAATAATTTTAAGTTATGCTCCTTGAGTAGACGAAAAATTCTGTTAATAATTTTATGCTGTATTTTTAACGACAAGGGAGATATCGACGACGGGCATTTCGATGACTCACCCTGTATAGAAAAAAATTTTAATAAAAAAAACTTTTATTAAAAAAGTGTATCAGATTTAAAAGTTGAAGTCGTTTTTAAAAAGTCATACCTCTTCAACTAAACACATATGGAGCATAAAATATACACCTACTTATCAAGTTCGATGTATTCTTTCAAGAAAAAAATAAATCTAAAATTGTGAAACAACTCCATTCTACATAAGTTAGAGATAATTTTTTTTTGTTCGAGGTCAAACACATTAACATTAAAGTTAAATTTTTTCAGGAATTCGATTTAAAATAATTGGAATATATCCATCGTTATAATACTAGAACGCTATAGTAGGTACACTACTTAAAATTAAACAAGTTGCAATATGCAAATGCACTTGTTAGTTCTTGGAAACAACAATTAATTAACAAATAATACGAGAATTCAATTTGTAAACTTTAGAGTATGTTTGCACATGTCGGCGTTAGAGCGGTTAATTCAAATAGCTATTCCATGGTTTTTAATTTCGGATAGGCGTATTTATTTTAATTTATGAATAATTTCATAGTAATTTAAATGAAACTTAAGTAATTTTAAATATTTCATTTATAATTTCTAAAATTTCTATAGTGGCTCGGGACAATTTCTCAGTGGCTTGAGCCACTGTAAAAACAGCATGACACCGCCACTGGGCAAGATACTTGCTTAAAAAAACTCTAATTTTGGCACTTAGGCTCTCTTGATTTTATGTTTTAAACTAAAAGTTCATCAATTTCTACTATGTGAAAAGCAGTGCTAGGTATAAAGTATAGATGTACTTGGAACTTGGTATCTTGGTAGATAAACTTTCCCTAAATACGAAGTTTTCAAACATTATTATGTTTATTATTATGCTTATTATTGTGGTTATTCTTATATCTTTTGTTAATTATCATTATCATTAAGGCATTTATTGTGTTATTTCACTCTTGAATAAATAGTGTACATTATTCTGTAATTGGGACTTAGTCCTGTTGGATAATAAAGAATATTATTATATTATTATTATTTATTAGCTTTAGAGCTCCATTTTCTATTCGTAAACCTATGCAAAAGTAATACATATTTTTTATCTTGATTATTTATTTGTAATTCGAAAATGAATACAGATATGGCCGATATGGCAATACTAAAATGCTTAAATGCTAAAAACAGTGCAAAAACAAATAATTAATTATCTTAATGTATTATAAACATGAATATGTTTCGAATAATATTAAATGGTGTATTTAAAATATATTTTCCATTAAATGAACAATACGAATTTACAAATTGCCTTGGTTTTCATAAGTATTATATTTTAGAATAGACTGCTTTGATAAATAGAAACTCCAAAAACCAATTAATCATACCTAAAAGACAAAGAATGATATTTTTTATTAATGGCAGTATAATTAAAACTATGAATAATATTTGCACGTAGATGAATAAATTGCATATGATTTAAAATTTAGGAATGTCAGAATGTTTTGAGCATTCAAAAAGTTGAAGTTAAAACCGCAGTTAATGTAAACAAAGTTTCATGTAAATATGAAATACCGCACTGAATTCGTGACCTATGTTTTATGGCTGACAACCATAAGCCTTTGCTTATGACAGCGCGAATACCATGATCCGTTCATCTTGTTCCACTGGTCTGTAAAATTTTTATTTGTACTGAATTTTACGCGTTTTAATTTTCTTTTACTGCATCAGATCTTAGGAGCATTAAACATTCATTTTAAACTTACCTATTTACATTTTTACAATCGCTTCTCTACCCGGAAAGAAAGAATCATAAAATAAATATACACTCGGAGATAGACAATCACATTTTGAACCAAATGTGTATCGACAATACGTTTATTTAAAAACTTGTAAATGATACGTTAGAATTTAGAAGGCAGTGAAACATAGTATATACGAGTAGTACATAGGTAGGTGAAGGTGATGTTTGTATAGCAGGAGCGAAATATTAATAAATGACATACCTAACATAATTACCTATAAATGAAAATTTAATATATGTTTTTTTATGCTGTTTACTGTCCATACTACAATTATTTATAAAATTACGCAATTGAACTTCTTCTAATTGTATGTCAGTGGAAGAGCCAGAGGGGTCATCAAAATCTATCAATACCACTCACCATGGAAAAACTAGTTATGTTATAAATTGTATTACAGCCAATAATCTTAAATAACATATATATATATATATATATATATATATATATATATACACTGGCGGAAAAAAAAAATGAAACACTTTGAAATTCGTGAAATTTCGACCATTTTCAAACCGCCATAACTCGGTGTATTTTCAATCGATTTCGATGAATCTTTGTGGGCGAAAAACTTGTCTACTTTAAAGTCATGCCCGCGAATTTTAGTGCAACCCCTTCCGCCCCCCTCCAGCACCCCGGTGAAAAATAATAAATTTTAATTTAAAAAAGGGCACTTTTTGGTTTTTTGCACATAACTCAGCGACTTTTCAACCAAATTAGACGATTCTTTCGGAGAAAAACCAAATTGTGGGTGTACTTTAAGGGGATAATCTCAGATTAGGATGATCTCTTTTCGTACCCTTTTAAACCCGAACAAAAAACACGTTTTTTCGCAAAATAAACGTCCAACTTTGGCCATGTTTATTAAGTTGGAAAAAATTTGTCTACTCCATCCACAGAAGAGGCATTGAAATTTGTTCAATTACCTGTGCTGGGCCCAAAGAACGAAGTTCCTACGACGATTTGGCACCAAATTATGGTCGTTTGAAAAAGTGCATTTTGTGGTTTTTTGACTCATAAATCGGCAGTTTTTTTAAGAATTTTTTTTTTTCACGAATGAAATTTTCTTTCAAAATTTCTAATATTTTAGGCAATTTGAGTTATTTACATGAAATATCCAATTTAATTTTTAAAGAAGTAAGCAAATCTCACGAGTTTAAACGTTTAAAGTTAAGGCAGTCCTTCAATATCGAGAAAATTTAAACTTTAAACTCGTGAGATTTGCTTACTGCTTTAAAAATGAAATTGGAAATTTCGTGTGAATAACTCAAATTGCCTAAAATATTAGAAATTTTGAAAGAAAATTTCATTCGTGAAAAAAAAAATTCGTCAAAAACTGCCGATTTATGAGTCAAAAAATCACAAAATGCACTTTTTTCAACCGCCCATAACTTTGTGTCAAATCGACGTAGGAACTTCGTTTTTTGAGCCCAGCACAGGTAATTGAACAAGTTTCAATGCTTTTTCCGTGGATCGAGTCGACAAATTTTTTCCAACTCGGTACACATCGCCAAAGTTAGACGTTTTTTTTTGCGAAAAAACGTGTTTTTTTGTTCGGGTTTTAAAGGGTACGAAAAGAGATCATCCTAATCTGAGATTATCCCCTTAAAGTACACCCACAATTTGGTTTTTCCCCCAAAGAATCGTCTAATTTGGTTGAAAAGTCGCTGAGTTATGTGCAAAAAAACAAAAAATGCCCTTTTTAAAAAAAAATTCATAACTTTGTTCCAAATCATCGTAGGAACTTCGTTCTTTGAGTCCTGCACAGGGAATTGAGTAAATTTTAGTTCCCTTTTGATGGATCAAGTCAATTTTTATATAAATATATATATATATATATATATATATATATATATATATATATATATATATAAATATATATACATATATGTATATATATATATATATATATATATATATATATATATATATATATATATATATATATACCGAGAGTTTTATTTGACGTGAAACATGGGATCTTTCATATCCATGATTACGAATTTGACAGCAATGTATTACAGCGTTTCATTTAAACATAGCAAATGAAACATGTATGTATGTCTAATGATTTTAGATATGAAAAAAGTTGCAAGAAATATAAACATTTAATAAATATTTTTTTTAGAATACAATTTATAACAAATTCTCAAATACACGAAATAAATCAGATAGGTACTTGTCTGAGGCTAACATCTGCATTATACCAACGTATCATTTGCACCTTTTCTTCAATTGTATACCTTATTTTCAACAACACAACCCTAATTAATATTTACTTGATAATGACAGCCTATGTTCTATTTTAAATAAATCGCTCTAATACATTGCTGTCAAATTCGTAACCATGGATATGAAAGATCCCATGTTTCACGTTAAATAAAACTCACGGTATATACAGAGAGTTTTTTTTATCAGTAAACATAGGGCATGTCATTACCATAGTTACAGTGTTACAGAATGACAGCAATGCATTAGAGCGTTTTTTACCTCTCGCCTAGAGAGGTATAGGGATCGTGAAAAAATTCGATGTCGAGATTTTTGTCAATTAGCACGTTTTAGCACCTTTAGAACCTATTTTGACTATTTTCACGATGATGTCTGTGTGTGTGTCTGTGTGTGTGTCTGTGTGTGTGTATGAAAGTCTGTATGTACGCCTACTATAGCCTTTCGTCCCGGTTCATTATCTCAAATTCTACTGAACATAAAATTCTAATATTTTGCATTATACATTTATATATGTTAATGAAGAGCTGAAAAGATTTTGGTAAAAATCCACCAACCGGAAATGGTACTTTTCTTGTAGCACTATAACATTTTTTGCAAAAATTGTATAAAATAATGCGATTGTTACAATTTGCCATACCACACATGAAAGAAGAAATTACATTGTACAATATTTAATCTTACTTGTTTCTATATCTTTAACCAGTAAAGAAATATAATTTTTTTAAATATATAATTTTACCTACCATGATTTGTGAATCCCGAAATAGAAATAAAATTTAAAACAAAAATAAAATTGTCAATGTGACAGATAAACAGATGTCTGTGGCAAGGAGGTTTCTCTGTGGTGTAGGGCATGTGTAGAGTGTGGTGTAGAATTTTGAAATGTTGGATATAGTATAGATATTAACTGGACATAGTATTATGTCGGTATTATGTAAATATGGTATTTATAAAATAAAATTATATATTAAATGAGCTGATTAGATTTGTGAAATATATAATTTATTACCTAATTAAAGCTTAATATTTGGTTAAATACGAGGTTAAATAATAATACTTCAATGTCAAGGCGAGAGGTATTGTAACGGCCACGTCAGATTTTTTTATCAGTAAACATAGGGATAAAATAATTAACATATTAAAATAAATATGAAATATAAATTAAAGAAATGATAAATTATTTATTTATGTTTTCTACACTTAAGAACTAGGTAGACACTTAAAAAATAATGTGTACAATGGTGACAGAATGAATGTTGAACAATTAAAAAATCGAATTCGTGCTGCTTCCCAAAATATTACTCCCCAGCAAATAACTAATGCTATAAATTCTTTTTATAATCGTTTAGGATATTGTTTAGAAGTTAATGGTTCCAATTTTGAGCATTTAATTAGTTTAAAAAATCCTCATTAGTTTAATGTATCTACCTTGTTCTTAAGTGTAGAAAACATAAATAAATAATTTATCATTTCTTTAATTTATATTCCATACTTATTTTAATATGTGAATTTTACCCTATGTTTACTGATAAAAAAAACGCTCTAATACATTGCTGTCATTCTGTAACACTGTAACTATGGTAATGACATGCCCTATGTTTACTAATAAAAAAAACTCCCGGTATATATATATATATATATATATATATATATATATATATATATATATATATATATATATATATATATATATATATATATATATATATATATATATATATATATATATATATATATATATATATATAGTCCGTCCCAAACTTCTTTGCCGTGACGTCATACCTGTAGTTCGTACGAATCAATTTGAAATTATGGCGGGAAAGTTATATTTTGATATCAAATATTTTTAAACTATATTATGTGAATATTTGGAATAACTATATAAATTTAATAATAAATAAATACCTCTAGAACAGCTGACACGGGAATAAGTAATTCTCCTTTTTCTTTTTCAGCAGTAAAATATTGGTACAAATTCAAGACAATCTGAATTGTTTGTTTATTATTACGTTTGCCGGGCATATTTATAAATAATATTATAAATATCTATATGCAAACAGCTAATGTATGCATAAAACAACGATATACCTATGTTAAATTATTTAATCACAGTGAAAATAGTTTTTATTTGTTTGACAGTTTCAAAATTTACAATACAATGTATTTCATAAAACAACATGAAAAACAGCCTACTTCAAATAACAAGTTATAATTGCTGGTATATCAACAATATAATTATTATATACGTTTTCTATTTCTTTCTTTTTCTACTTCATAATAAAAACAAAGAACAAAACTTCACGTAACAGTATCAATACTTCGCAAATTTCGAATGACATACGTGTTTCAACTAAATATATGACTGTAATAAGATAGAAAGAGTTAGACAATGTATTTTTTAGTTATTCTTGAAAATAAAATAGTGACGTAACGGCAAAGAAGTTTGGGACGGACTTTACCGGGTGTATATTGAAAAGTGAAACATAGGCGTTTAACATGGTTGCTTTATAACTGCAGAAATCAAATTTGAAAATACACGGAATAGCGAATTAATAGTAACAGCCATGGAATTAAAAACAGGAGATGAACAAATGCGTAACGCTTTATACGTCAATGTCAGAATAATAGATTGTCAAAATCATTTTTACGTAGGTACTAATAATTATGTTGAGGAACGTGCAAACGGGGATTATCAATCTCAGTTAATTTTAGGCGATTCTAGCGAAACCATCGAAAGTAATGTTAGTTTAGGAAATGGCTCTGATGACAGGGTACCAGAGGTCAATTTACTTGTCGATGTCTTTCACTATTGCGAAAATGTCAAGTTTTATGAGGGACGCTCTGATGAAGGAAGCATAGAGGCCACATTAGAGAGTGTTAAGAATGTGATGATAACCCCGTTGTACCAAAAAGATATCGATGATTCGACTTGCGCGAAAGAAGAAGACAAAGGATTATTAGGAAACTTCACGGTAAGTACTAATAAATTAGATACGTTTAAAAGTAGTTCTGTTTGTTTTGAGATCAACAAGACATTGACAAGCAACATGGACAAAGGCCAAGGAGAAATCCAGAATCGCCGACGACGACGAGGAAGACCACCTGCTGAAGATGAGTCAACTAAGACGGGAAAATCCAAGTCCAGGATTGTTAATGCTGTTCGTTGTTGACGCGATTTTCCATCGAGCTAGGCGCAAACGTCACGGTACCCAGTTTCTTGGAAAACGCAGACTCGATAGTCGAGAAGTGAAAACCTCGACTAAAAGATTTTATGACGACCCATTCAATTATACAGGTAAAATGTTCAGTTTTTGTTTATATTTAATGTTTAATCTTTTTTATGGTATAAATTTGGTATTAGTTACAGCAACATATAATTGTTTAAATTTTCAAATTGTGCTTTTGTTCCTTTTGTACAAGACTAGAAAAAGAAAATAATTTCTAATCATTCTGATTTGATAAGGAATCACAAATTTAGTTGATATAATTATTAATAGTAGTTCTGTTTTACATGCTTTGGTAGTTGTTTTTCTATCTATTTGTTGCACATCTTCTAAATTATTTCATAAAGCTTCAATAACTGTAAGATTCCGACTAGACGACTTTATTATTTGATGGAAACGATTTTGATTTGTATTTATTAGAGTTTAATTTTGGTCGGATGCCAGGGAATATAGTTTTGTTATTCCCCAGGAAGTTGCCTCTCCTGTCCTTTTGGTAGGCAACCAAAGTTTTAGTTTGACCAGAAATATATTGTTATCCTTAGCGTTTGATATTTAGATATTTGTTTGTAACACACATCATTTTGGAGACACAAAATTTCAAATTTAGAAACAAAGTTTATTAAGAAACTTGGTATTGTTTTTGAAAAATCTAGAACATTTTAATTTATAGAATATTTCAGGAGTTTAGAAAAAGATTAAAACAGTAATAAGAGCATAAGTACATTTCGTTTGTGTTGTGATACGTTGTTACGTACGATAGAGAAAACAAAGGTTTATAGTTCATGAAACAGTTAAGATGTCTTAGGGATAGACAGTCTGTATAAGAATTAGTTTGAGATTTGTTTGAGTTTTTTTTTGAGATTCTCTTGCGTGAGAGAGCAAGTAGAAATGAGATATTTCGGCGTATGATTTGTTTATCTGCTACAAAGGTCAGCGAGTCCTCCTATACCAAAAAACGTGGCTTGGTCAATCCGATTGATTCAGACCATTCTACGGAAGTTCTAATAGTTACTTCAAACGGGAATAATGAGGCGAGCAACCTTTTAAAATCAGAAAGAAATCGAGGGGTTGATGGTCCGATTGATCCGATAAATTCCGCGAAGGAGATGGCAGTTCTCGTGAGTGAAGAATGTTTATCTGCTACAAGGGTCAGCGAGTCCTCCTATACCAGAAAACGTGGCTTGGTCAATCCGATTGATTCAGACCATTCTACGGAAGTTCTAATAGTTACTTCAAACGGGAATAAGAGGCGAGCAACCTTTTAAAATCAGAAAGTGTAGAGCCAGAAGTCAATGTTAGCGAAGGAAAGGAGACAGAAACGAAGTCTGTTTTCTTTGAAAGGTGTTTGTTTATTGGACGAAGAGTTCGTCATACAAAGAAACGAAATGTACAGATCTACATAGATTTGGTAATTCCAATTCGAAATGAGTAGTTTTTGTAGAAAGTTTAACGAGGTCGTATTGTTTTTTATTGTAAATTTATTTTGTTGATATTTAGTAGTTGTTAAAGTAAGGTCAAACTAAACCTCTGGTGAAGATAGATTTAAGTTTTCGATAGTAGTTATTCTTTTATGTTAAGTACAAGTAGATTTTTTAGATTATATTGTAGATTTTATGTACTTATATCGGATTACGAGTAAACTGTTAAAGACATTTCGACATTTGGATTATTGGATTCTAAATTTAAAGTTGTAAATTATTTTAATTATATTTTGTGTAAAAAGACAGCAGATACTGTTCGGTTATTTTGTTGCAGCCACTACCCACGCTAATTGTACGAGAAACAACGGAATGGAATGACCAGCTCGAAGACTCCAGTTCCTCGGCGAGATCACCCCAGAGCCCAAGGAAGTGTTGTGGCTGGTGAAACCATCCATACTTAGTACGCCACCTAGTGATCGCCATCTACCTAGCGAATCTGAGAGCCCTGGATCCTGCTCTGCAGATTGTGCTGTAGCTGAAGATGGCCATCAACATCGAGTTGGAAGGAAACGGAACTGGAGCCGAGTACTGGTGCATTCGAGACATTCAAAGACGTTGTAGGGAGTGAAGTTATATTTTTTTTAAAAATATAACTTAATTTTAGTGGGTAGGAATGTAACAGACGCCAGAACAGTATTTATTTATTTGTTTATTTATTTATTTGGTCTTTGTAAATTCAAGTTTCTAAATTATTTCTAACATTCATTATTTTTATTAGCTTTTGGACCGTCACTTTGAAATTATTTTTATATTTTTATTACTGTAAAACTTGAGGAATTTTGCAGTTTCTATGGTCTTTTGAAAGCCTTAGTTTTGGAAATATAACACGTGCGACTGCAAGACATTTTATTACTTATTTCTGAAAAAGGTTTTTCTAAATTGTTTTATTACTTGCTGGAATGTGTAACGGTTAATTTGAGAAGTTAGTTTTAGTATCATTTTCTACTGTCCTTGTAAGGTTCCTGTTATATCTCGAAAACCAATCATAGTTGACGATTTTTAAGAAACCAACCTTTTATGAGCTTTGGGGGTGGGTGCATTTGCTAGAAGAGGGGATCTAGAAACTGACGATATTCCTCAAGATCAAAAAGTAAGAGGGTCGGTTTTTATCAGTCAAGACGATAAGTAGTCTGAATATTCAAAATGTAAAGTTCAATAGTTTTGTGTTTTGTAAATAGTTTTAGTTTAAGTTCGTTAATTTTAAGTGTTTTAGTTTTAAATGTGAAAGTCAAGTAAGTTCCACTACTTTTGTATTGTTTAATTGTTTATAGTTTGTACACTGTTCCTGGCATATGTTTTTGATGTATTTGCAATTTATAATTCCATTTTATTATTCTTGGTCAATTTGTATATTCCTTACTTTCTTCATTTATTTAATTGTAATTATATGTAAATTTGAGTAATAACGTGTTTGTTTTCTTTCTTATTTTATAAATTCCTCTCCGTACCTCAAAGTTTGAATAAAGTAACCTATCAGTCAGATTTTCAACTGTTACATACCCTTATAAGAATATAATGCGGGAAGTAAAAACAACTGACTATTGTTTAAATGTTGTTATTGATTCTTCAACAATTTTTTTGCCAGAGAACTTTAATTTGATAATACACTTGAACATATTTGAATAATTTTTTGAGAAACAATAATTGATTATCCCATAAATGTCATTTTTTACATTTTTACTAAACTTATCTCCCCGAGAGCTTTAAATTGACACCAAACTCGGTATAATTTGAATAATGTATAATAAAAAAATTGACGATCAGTTAAATGTTATTTTTATTTTTCTACTAGAATATTATTATACGATAGTATTTTAATAAAAATAAAATAAGTTATGTTTATAAATTTGGTACCACTGGTTGAATAAAAAAATTAGAATAATTTTTTGAGAAACAATTGAAAATCGCATTAGTGTCATTTTATATTAACTTCATCGTCTTGTCTACATACGTACGTACGGCAAAAAAACAAAAGTCAAAAATGACCCACTGCCCGGGATCCTATCGAGCTGAAATTTTGGAAATAGACTTTTGTCACCTAACAATGCACTTTGGCAAAAAACCTGATGTGGCCAGCACAAGACCTCCCGCCATACCCATTTCCCCATATCCAATCAATCTGAAATTTGGTACATAAACTCGTTGTGACCAAACATTTACTTTGGCACAAGTAAAAATCTGATGTGGCCACCACAAGACCTCCCACCATACCCTACGCTTTTTAACTCTGAAATTTGGGACATAGGCTCGTTGTGACCAAACATTTACTTTGGCACAAGAAAAATCTGATTTGGCCAGCATAAGACCTACCGCCATACCCTACTCTTTTTAACTATTTCTTGAAACACACTATCTAAGAAAGAGTTACAATGAAAACATTAATATAAATAAATATCGATCGAGTATCATATATAAAGGATTTATAGTCAAAAACTTTGTTTTTACGGGTTCATTTTTTTACATGTTTACTAAACTTATCTCTCCGAGCGATTTAAATTGAAATTAAACTCGGTATAATTTGAATAATTTATTTTAAAAACAATTGACGATCATTTAAATGTTATTTTTGTTTTTCTACTAGAATTACTTTCCCAAGACCTTTAATTTGATACCACACACGATAAAAAAAGTTTTGTTTATAAAGTTGGTACCACTTGTTGAATAAAGCTCATTAACGAACTTGAAGTCAGATTTTGGCTCGAGATCCTAAATATAAAATTTCAGTCCAAAATTCCAACGCATTTTTAAGTTATGCAACATCCAGACAGACTAACAGACCGACAAACTAACAGACCGACTTTTTTTAAATTATGTTTTTTGGGTTCCGTAGGGTCTAAAACGTAAAGATACACCAAAATCCCGAACTGTCAAAAAATCACGATTACAATACTTCCCTCTATTACATAGATCGGGGAAGTAAAAAATACTGAATCGAATAAGCGAATAAAAATAGGTCCCCATTTGAAATAAGAAAGTTGCATCCCGTAGTTTGAGAACCACTGGTCTAAAAAAATTCTTGTTTTGCTCATTAAAGTAGTCATATACAATAGAAATTGTTTGCTAATTTAACCAACTTCGTAGCTCTTATACTTCTCGAGTTAGCAATGGTGCGCCACTTAAAATGAACAGCCTGTATATTAAAATTTTTTGAAGACACATACATAGCAATTGCTAAACTGTT
The DNA here is from genome assembly GCA_947534325.1 of Agonum fuliginosum. Classification (NCBI taxonomy): domain Eukaryota; kingdom Metazoa; phylum Arthropoda; class Insecta; order Coleoptera; family Carabidae; genus Agonum; species Agonum fuliginosum. Next base: position 25,784,724 of record OX384032.1, read on the forward strand.
CAAGTAAAACTAATTATTTTATAAATTGTATTGTATAAAATTTTGATGACACTTGTTTTTTTTTAAAGAAAACTGTCCTCTGGTAAACTGGGCATTATAACTATATTTTAATACAATTATATAGGTTTTATATTTTATAAATTCGGACTCCTTTTAAAGTAATTTCTGGGTTCGCCACTGTGATGTAAAAACAAAAAATCTGCTGTGTCCGCCACAGTACTTCCCCGATTATAAGTTTTAATAACTTACTTTCGTAACGCCGTTTATTTTATGCTTTATTCTGCAAAATTTAAATAAATTTATCATTTTTCCCCAAACTATTTAAGTTGATACCAACTTCGGCATAATTTAAATACCATAAAAAATCTGATACTTATTCACTAAAAACTCACACTCGAAAATTTTAACCCGTCATAATATCTTATAGCCTTATAGAATATAATGCGGAAAGTAAAAACAACTGACCATTGTTTAAATGTTGTTATTGATTCTTCGACTAATATTTTTTTCCAGAAAACTTTAATTTGATAATACACTTGAACAAATTTGATTAATTTTTTGAGAAACAATAATTTTTATTAAACTTATCTCCCCGAGAGCTTTAAATTGACACCAAACTCGGTATAATTTGAATAATGTATGATAAAAAAATTGACGATCAGTTAAAGCTTTAATTTGATACCACACACGATAGTATTTTAATAAAAATAAAATAAGATATGTTTATAAAGTTGGTACCACTGGTTGAATAAAAAAATTTGAGTAATTTTTTGAGAAACAATTGAAAATCGTATTAATGTCATTGTTCGAGACAATCGCCCTCTACAACTGTCAACTGTACTTTTTGTGGCAGTTGGTAGCGCTGTGCCCTGTCTGCATAGCAGGACTGAATTTGTAAAGTTCAGCCAGTTCCGTTTTAGACATCACGCCGCGTAGTTCAGCACGCTGTCCCGTCTCGCTCCATGTGCTTTATTCTCCGAGAACTTAAGTACATTATTATTATCATTGTATTGTTACCGTATTATTATTTGGATTGTTACATCCGTATTATTTGTGTGTGTGTGAATAAAGTGTTGTACGTGGTGAATCTTGTGCTAGTGAGATTTACAACCTCGCTCTCTGTTACCATCTTCCATACACGGAATCCCGGACATCCATTCCTATTATCTCTCACATTTTTTGGTCCTTCGCAGCCGGATCATCCGGATTTTCCGTGTCTTTTTTCACCGCAACATCACGTGCTCTGCCTGTCAAATTATTCATCCAGCGTCATCCGTCCATGTTCTGTGTTCCTGTGTTCACCACGCTTGTCAAACGTTCCGTCTAACCGCAAATCAACGCCGGTGAAGTTACGTTTCCGTGTCGGGAGTTCTCACCAGGTTCAACGATGGCCGATATCTTGCTCCACCAGGACGAGCTAATGGAGAAAATCCAGAAGCTACCGCTGGCACTCAAAGCACGGTTGTCGGAGAAGACGATTACACCGACCTGCAAGCTGATCGACACCGCGCTCGCTCACCTCCAGAGTCACTGGGAGACATTCAAGGACAACCACACCATTCTAAGGTTGGAGAAGGGCTACAAGGCCACGGCGTATTACACCGAGGATCACTACACCAACACAGAACTGGCGTGCTTGGAGAGTGTCGCCCTCCTGGAGGCCCTCCGCCCAACGCCAGCTCCACCAGCCCCGTCAGAACCAGTAACCACTCCAGTGCAGCCGCCAAGGGCTGCCGTTCCGCCTCTGCCTAAGATAACGCTGCCAGAGTTCTCAGGTTCGTATCTTGAGTGGGAAACATTCCACGACGCTTTTCAGTGCCTCGTTCTGGACCGCGACGACGTTCCCGATGTCCAGAAGCTTCTGCTCCTCAAGTCAGCCCTGAAGGGAGAGGCCGCACTCCTAGTGCGCACCATCGCCAGCACCGCAGCGAACTTCCAGGGCGCCTGGGACGCCGTCTGCACTAGGTACCGGAACGAGCGGCTCCTGGTGAGTGCACATCTGTCGGCGCTGTTCGACCTGCCCCAGGTCCCGAAGGAGTCCGCACGCGACCTGCGTGCACTGATCGATCGAGCAACAGAAGAGCTGCGATCTCTTAAGCACCTAGGGCTCCCCGTGGACAAGTGGGACGCCATCGTGGTGTTCATGCTCCTCCGTCGCCTAGACTCCACGTCCCGCAGAGCATGGGAGTTGCATCTCTCCTCCATAGATGCGACTCAAACCTTAGTCAACCCCGCCTACAAGATGGAACAGCCGACACTCAAGCAGCTGGAAGCCTTCTTCGAGATGCGTATACGCGCATTAGAAATGTCGGCGCCGCTGAGTCAACCTGTCCGATCCACGACGGTCTTCAACGCGAAGGCCGCGCCATTCCGCTCGCACCAGGTGAGCATCAAGAACACGGCCTGCGTGTTCTGTGGGGACTCCCACTCCAACTTCTCGTGCTCATCCTTCCGAGGGAAGTCTCCACAAGATCGCCTGTCCGAGGTCAAGAGGTTACGGCTCTGTTACAATTGCCTGGGCTGTCACCAGCGCAATGCGTGCAGGTCCACCAAGACGTGCTCTAAGTGCAGCCAGACTCACAACACGCTGCTGCACGACTCGTTCCTAACGAGCTCTGTTACAGCCACGACTAGCCCCTCCGAGAGCGCTGCTGTGTTCCACGCCTCCACGGTCGCCACCCATTCCGCATCACAAGGCACATCCCGTGCCATGGCCCTCCTGACCACGGCCCTGGTCACCATCTGCTCACCCGATGGACAGCGCGTACAAACACGCGCACTCCTCGACACCGGATCAGAGGCGTCCTTCATCTCCGAGGACATCGTCCAATGTCTTGGACTACCCAGGCGGCGCTCCCAGGTCAAGGTCGTCGGCGTCGGGGCCTCGCACTCGGCCACGGCCTCCTCTCAAGTGGAAGTCGCCTTCCAAGCCAGAACAGCACCTGGTGCGTGGCACCAGGTATCCGCCTACGTACTTCCACGTCTGACGGCTCACGTTCCACAACGGAGAGTCCGTTCTGTCGATCCGCAGCTGCTGCTGCCACTCGAGCTGGCCGACCCCAGCTATCACCAGGACATGAAGGTCGGTCTGCTGCTCGGAGCCGATGTCTTCGGCTCCTTACTCCGTCCAGGAGTGTACCCAGTCCCCGGCTCCAAGGTGGTAGCCATGAACACGGCACTCGGCTGGGTTCTGTCCGGAACCGTCGGCGAGGATGGTTCCTCTCCAGCGTCCTCTCTGCACTGCTGTGTGAAGGATGACCTAGACCAGTCTCAATCCATTCCTCAACGCACACGGCATGCTGTGCGTGGGCGGCAGACTCGAGAATTCCGAACTTCCAACGCCAGAAAAACATCCGCCAATCCTTCCAAAGTCGTCTCTGCTAAGCCAGCTACACGTCCATCACTGGCACGCGCTGGCTCTCCACGCTGGTTTAGCACTCACATACTCACTACTCCAGAAGCACGTCTGGATCCTCAGAGGGAGGGCCCTCACGAAGAAGCTGCTCCGAGCCTGCATCGCCTGCAGGCGCCGTCATCCGCTGATGGGTCAACAGCTCATGGGCGACCTGCCAGCTGCTCGTGTGACTCCCAGTCGCCCATTCCTGCGTACAGGGGTAGACTACGCAGGACCCATCAAGTGCCGCCCATCTCCAGGTCGGGGGCGGCAGTCCACCAAGGCCTACATCGCCCTTTTCGTCTGCCTTGCCACCAAGGCGCTTCATCTGGAGGTCGTGAGCGACCTCACGACCAAGGCCTTCCTGGCGGCCTTCCGTCGGTTCGTTGCACGACGTGGTGTGTGCAGCGAGCTTCTGTCTGACAACGGCACGACGTTTGTCGGTGCCAGCGCAGAGCTGCGCTCCATGTTCCACCAGGCATCACTATTCTACAAGGAGGCAGCCACCACACTGGCCGACTCCGGCACCCGCTGGAGCTTCATCCCACCGTCGTCACCGCACTTCGGCGGCCTCTGGGAGGCAGGGGTGAAGTCAGTCAAAGGTCTCCTCCGCACAACCATCGGCGAGACGACCCTCACCTACGAGGAGCTGTCCACACTGCTGGCTCAGGTAGAGGCCTGCCTGAATTCGCGTCCGCTGACGCCGTCCTCGTCGGACACCGCAGACCTGTCCGCGCTGACCCCAGCGCACTTCTTGGTGGGTTCGCCGCTGCTCACGATTCCAGAACCAAGCCTCCATGACGAGCCCAGCAACCTTGTGACTCGCTGGCAGCTCGTTCAACGACTCACGCATCACTTCTGGAAGAAGTGGTCCACGCAGTACCTACACCAGCTGCAACAACGTCCTCGCTGGCGCGGGGAAAAGGTCAACTTCAGGGTGGGCCAGCTAGTGCTGGTTCACCATCCGCAGCTGCCTCCAGGTAGATGGGCACTGGGTCGAGTCACGGAGCTGCACCCCGGCGCTGATGGCCTCGTCAGGGTGGTCTCAGTCAAGACCGCCACTTCCGAATTCCGCCGGCCGATCTCCCGGCTGAGCCCACTGCCGATCGAGACGGACGTCGCACCGCCAGCCACCCAGAGCACCGCCGCGCCGCCGTCATCAGAGCCCAGCTGCTCCACGGTGGGCAGCCTCCAGCCGGCCTGACGCCCATCAGAAGTTCCCCCTATTGTTAATTGTTTGTTAATTTCTATGTATTTTTTGTTTAATTTAGTCGCTTCTCGACTAGGTGGGCAGCATGTTCGAGACAATCGCCCTCTACAACTGTCAACTGTACTTTTTGTGGCAGTTGGTAGCGCTGTGCCCTGTCTGCATAGCAGGACTGAATTTGTAAAGTTCAGCCAGTTCCGTTTTAGACATCACGCCGCGTAGTTCAGCACGCTGTCCCGTCTCGCTCCATGTGCTTTATTCTCCGAGAACTTAAGTACATTATTATTATCATTGTATTGTTACCGTATTATTATTTGGATTGTTACATCCGTATTATTTGTGTGTGTGTGAATAAAGTGTTGTACGTGGTGAATCTTGTGCTAGTGAGATTTACAACCTCGCTCTCTGTTACCATCTTCCATACACGGAATCCCGGACATCCATTCCTATTATCTCTCACAGTCATTTTTTACATTTTTTAAAAACTTATCTCCCTGAGCGATTCAAATTGACACCAAACTCGGTATAATTTGAATAATTTATAAAAAAAAACAATTGACGATCATTTAAATGTTATTTTTGTTTTTCTACTAGAATTATTTTCCCAAGACCTTTAATTTGATACCACACACGATAGTATTTTGATAAAAATAAAAAAGTTTTGTTTATAAAGTTGGTACCACTGGTTGAATAAAGCTCATTAACGAACTTGAAGTCAGATTTTGGCTCAAGATCTTAAATATAAAATTTCAGTCCAAAATTCCAACGCGTTTTTAAGTTATCCAACATCCAGACAGACTAACAGACCGACAGACCGACAGACCGACTTTTTTTAAAATTATGTTTTTTGGGTTCAGTAGGGTCTGAAACGTGAAGATTCACCAAAATCTCGAACTGTCAAAAAATCACGATTATAATACTTCCCTCTATTACATAGATCGGGGAAGTAAAAAATCTGTTGATGCCATGGCCACCACCCACCACAGTAGGTACTTCCCCAACTTTGTGATGTCAAAGTGACAGCTGTCATTTAGAGACGTTTAAAATTCGTGTTTTTAATCAGTGCAAATGTTTACAATATTTTCACCAATACTTACCTACCTAAAACAAATTAATTTATAAAGTTGGTACCACTGATTGTATAAAGATTATTAATGACCTTAAATCTAACTTTTTTATAAAAAGCTTAATTTTAAAATTTCAGTAGAAATTCGTACGTATTCTCAAGTTATCGTGCTTACGGACAGACCGACAGATTTTTTAAAGGGAGTGTCTAACGCCACACAGCGTGAACCTATCGTGAACGATTTCTGTTGGACTCAAGAAGGGGTTTGTTAGCATAGATTAGTTTATGTCAAAAAACGGATTTCTATTGGACTCAAGTAGGGTTTTGTTAGCATAGATTAGTTTATGTCAAGAAAACGGAGTTCTGTTGGACTCAAGAAGGATTTTGTTAGCATAGATTAGTTTATGTCAAAAAAACGGTTCACGCTAGGTTCACGCTGTGTGGCGTTAGCCCATGCCATTTTAAAATTTGATTATTGTAAGCGTAAAATACAAATAAAAAATATCAAATTTTATACCACGTTCTTTTATTTTGTTTTTGCACTAAATCTGTATTTTGATTTATTGATGTATTACCAGGTATTTCCTTACATACATCAATAATAAATTATATTGCTCTCCATTTATTTTTGTGAAGCTTATAAGTAACAAAGTTGCATTGAATTGCATTGCATGTCGACCTTAGTATATTTTTATAAATTAAAAACATTCTGAATAGGATTTAAATTTGTTAACTGCACACGCAAGTAGAATTGCAGCTTTATGTAATTATTAATCATTATAACTTCAAATTTTGAAAGACACAACAAATAATGAAATAAATCAATTCAATCTATTTTATATTTATAGGTGTTCTAAAAAGTATATATAGTAGAAATACAGGCTGTATCATAACTCCGAGGTCATTCGTTAGGTGTTAGGGGGTGGTAGATACATACAATTAGATAATGCTGATTATACGAACGAAACAAAAATAATTTTTCAGAAATTCTAGATACCATTTTTAGTACCACTGGATTCGCATAATGAACAATTAATAGTTATTTGTTTAACTAGGCAAGAAAGTAACCGATTCATAGACGAGGCGCAGTCGAGACTATGAATCTATAGCTTTGGCAGTAAATCTGTATTTTTGCCATATTAAACACAATATTTTTTCACTGATTGTTATTAGTTAATATTAATTTAGTGTTTATTTTCAATATTTTGACAGGTATCAATGTTAGTTGCTATATTATGCTCGTTTGCATAGCAATTGCTATGCAAAAAATATTGTTATTTATATTATCAAATTTATTTATTGATTCTTCATAGCAACAATTACTTTTTTGAACGCTTGCTATGCGTTTATTGAGCGATTGCTATGAACAAATCCACACATACTTATTTCTTTAAAAGAAATTTAGAACGAAATTACAAATTGCATCTGGTGTGACATAATTTTACCTTTCGATTGACATCTTTACCATTTTCCTACGTGGAAATGGAGAGCAGGAATCTGCGTAAATGTGAAATGCAATGCTAATCGCCTATGTAGGTATACATGTATGGTGTTACACCCGGTATGTTAATGAGAAGCTGAAAAGATTTTGGTAAAAATCTGCCAACCGGAAATGGTATTTTCTTGAAGCATTTTAACATTTTTTGCAAAAAATATAGGAAATACTGCGATAGTTACAATTTGTCATTCGACAAGTGAAAGAACAAATTATCTTTTACAATATTTATTTAACATCGTTTCTATATCTCTTACCAATAAAGGCAAATTAATTTTCAAAAATTTTACCTACCACGATTTGTAAATCATAATATAGGAAAAAAATTTAAAAACAAAAATGAAATGTCAATGTGATAGATGAACAGACGTATAGGTACACAGTTTCTGCAATTTTTGTGACACCATTTTTAAATGGAAATTTCTAATCGCACAAGACCCGTTCACCCGTTCGGGAATCATCGAGGCGCTCCACCTATTTCACCCGTTTACGATCCACCCGTCAGGCGCTCCACCTGTTTCACCCGTTTACCATAAATCCGCCGGCCAGGCCACCCGTTTCGCCCGTTTCCCCACCAATCCGCCGGGCACTGGCCCGTTGTACCTAACCTAACCTAGGTACGTAAATAATTACGAAATAACAAAGGAGAATATAGAGATATATTCGAGACATTTTCTTCGGAGATTCTACGCAGATTTAAATTTCTGCGTGTTCTTATTCTCCGGAGAATATCGCGAGAATCTACGGAGAATATCCGGAGAAATTGTATAAATTTCTGCCTGTTCTTGTTCTCCGGAGAATTTCGGGAGAATCTCAGTAGAATCTTCAGAGAATTTCCGGAGAAAAAATATAAAACACACGGAAAATCCGTAAGTTCCGTGACCCGCGACCCATGGACCCGTGGAACAAAGTTACTAGACTCCGTGACCCGTGCGGGGGGCTAATACTCTCTGCTACTACAAAACGAGTCAAACGGGCGAAACGGGCAAAGCGTAAAGTGTCAGTGACGGTTAATTTTAAAACGGGTGAAACGGGCAAAGTGTGAAACGTGGCTGATTATAAAACTGGTGAAACAGGTGGCCGGCCGGCGGATTGGTCGGGAAACGCGTGAATGAAACGGGTGGGTGCCCAGTGAATTGGTCGGGAAACGGGCGAAACGGGTGGCCGTCCGGTGGATTGATGGTAAACGGGTGGAGCGCCTGACGGATGGATCATAAACGGGTGCACGGGTGAAACCCCGATGATTCCCAAACGGGTGAAATGGTATTTGTATCTACAAAGAGCTAATTTGATTTCAATGCCGCAATAGGAAACGGTACTTTGCTTGAAGAACTATAACAAAAATCTGCTGTGGCCAGCACAGTACTTCCCCGACTATAAGTTTTAATAACTTACTTTCGTAACGCCTTTAATTTTATGTTTCATACTCTGAATTATTAACAATAATTTATTTTCTAAATAGTAGGTATCATGTACAGATAAAAATGTTAAATACGATTTGTAGATGACAAAAATATAATCCATCATTTAAAATAGAAAATATTGTGATAAATTAATTATTTATCGAAATATTTAAGCAAAGTACTACGTCCGGTTTGCGGATTACTACAAAAAATAACTGGATTCTTAAGATTTGTATTAAAACCTTAAATGTAAAATTTGGTTGTTAAATGTTTGATATTATTTGAGTTATCGTCCACAAAATATTGTAACACACACACAACCGCGCACAGACATCATCTCGAAAATACTGTACCTATTCGTATTCTATGGATTGTAAAACGTACTTATTCACTAAAAACTCAAACTCGAAAATTTTAACTCCTCACAATACCTCCCCTTATAGAATATAATGCGGGAGATAAAAACAACTGACCATCGTTTAAATGTTGTTATTAATTCTCCGACTAAATTTTTTCTTTAGAGAACTTTTGATAATACACTTGAAGAAATTTGAATAATTGTTTGAGAAAAAATTGAATATCGCATAAATGTCATTTTTTACATTTTTACTAAGATCATCTCCCCTAGAGCTTTAAATTGACACCAAACTCGGTATAAATTGAATGATGTATAATATAAAAATTGACGATCTGTTAAATGTTATTTTTATTTTTGTACGATAGTATTTTAATAAAAATAAAATAAGTTAAGTTTATAAAGTTGGTACCACTGGTTAAATAAAAAATATTGAACAATTTTTTGAGAAACAATTGAAAATCACATAAATGTCATTTTTATTAAAGTTGTCTCTCCGAGCGCTTTAAATTGACACCAAACTTGGTATAATTTGAATAATTTATAAAAAAAAAATTGACGATCGGTTAAATGTTATTTTTATTTTTCTACTAGAATTATTTTCCCGAAAGCTTTAATTTGATACCACACACGATAGTATTTTGATAAAAATAAAAAAAAGTCATGTTTATAAAGTTGGTACCACTGGTTGAATAAAAAAAATTGAATAATTTTTTGAGAAACAATTGAAAATCACATAAATATAATTTTTTACATTTTTACTAAACTTATCTCCCCGAGCGCTTTAAATTGACACCAAACTCGGTATAATTTGAATAATTTATTTTTTTTTAAATTGACGATCGTTTATATGTTATTTTTGTTTTGATACTAGAATTCTTTTCTCGAGAGCTTTAATTTGATACCACACACGATAGTATTTTGATAAAAATAAAAAAAGTTATGTTTATAAAGTTGGTACCACTGATTGAATAAAGCTCATTAACGAACTTGAAGTCAGAATTTGGGTCAAGATCTTAAATATAAAATTTCAGTCCAAAATTCCAACGCGTTTTTAAGTTATGCAACATCCAGACAGACTAACAGACCGACTTTTTTTAAAATTATGTTTTTTGGGTTCAGTAGGGTCTAAAACGTGAAGATTCACCAAAATCTCGAACTGTCAAAAAATCACGATTACAATACTTCCCTCTATTACATAGATCGGGGAAGTAAAAATTACAAAAAGTAGCCTAACCAAATCCAAATTCACATATTACAGTGTCAAGGCGCGAGGTCATGTGCTGGCCACAACAGATTTTTTTATATAAATTCATATTATATAAATTTTATGGAAATTGCTTTATAAAAATATAATAATAAATTCTACCTTTTCTTAGTGCAGATAAACATTCTATTTATGTTTGTATCTAATAATTTATATGCAGAAAACAAAATACTCTAAAGTTTATAAGCAGAACAGAATACATGTCAGGAGTGGACACTAGGGCGGACGACGTGTGAAAGACAGAAAATATACTGGCCAGCAAAACACGGAACGATGGTAACGCACGGACCCAGTAGTGATCTCTCTTCGGATCTCTCTCTCTCTCTCTCTCTCTCTCTCTCAGGGTAAACAGAAATGCAACCAATTTTACAATATTGCTAAGATACAGAGTTTCCACTCCTGTGTAGTATTGGGATCTAAGATGGGGGCGTGGCCTAATCAATATGGCGGCGCTAAGCGTGCACTTGTCAATTTGCGGGTAGCGTCAAATACAACTTTTAAATCGGAATATGTTATTAAGTAAGGAAGAAATTTGCAAGTGGGCTGGCACAAATCCAGCCCAAAACAATTTTAAACAAACGGAATGACTTCTAAACGCGTGTCATCTTATAAAATGCGGGAAATCGAGTCCAAACGATGGAACCTGCGCCGTGAAAGTGACAGCTCTGTGCCTAAAAACATCAAATTTAAAGGACATACCGCACGAAATCGTCGTCAAAATTGGAGAAGATCATAGAATACTGTCCGTGGTGTGTTCCTGCAAAGCTGGTGCGGGCGAAAAGTGTAAACTTTGCGTCCCAACGCTGCTACACTGTTACAGGTTAGTTGAGTGTTTACGTTTGGCAGACGACAAATGTTCCATTTAGACATTATCTTTTTATTTCTGCATTTGGGATATTATATAATATGATAATTTTATTAAACAAAAATGTCTAACAGATGTTTTTTTATTATAGGAATAATATCGATGACATCAGTGATTTGTCTTGTACAGACTCCAAATGCTGCTGGAAAAACAATCAAAAGGACGTTTTGCAAAATTACTCTTCAGTACCCTTATCTGAACACTCGTGTTTCATGACAAATAAATAAATAATCGTGTTAAATTACGGAAAAAAAGACTTTTTGCCGAACCTGTCACTCTACAAGCTGACGAGACTGCACGCTTCCTCTAGTTCAGCCATGCGCCACCAGATGTCATATTGAAGTATCTTAGATCCCAATACTTAGGGCCGGTATTTCAGTTTTGTCTTAATCCGAAGTTTACGTAACTAAAGATTAAATTTTAAGCGACGTTTAAATATATACGCGTATTTCAATAAAAATTAAACTCTAGATTTATTAAACTGCAGTCTTGTTTAAGTTGGTACTGCGCCGCCAAATAATAGCTGTGTTCGTAGACGTTTATGCCTATGTTTTTTCAAATGTTTGTATTAAATTAGAGGCTTTTTTGACATAAACTTTCATTTGACATTTGATAAAAATAAAGTATATTGTCAAAATATATTATAAAATTGTGTATTAACTAGGTTTATTTTAAGATTTGAATTATAAATGATTTTATGTACGACTGCATTATAAAGTACTGTTTATAACATAATTTTGCAGCTATAAAGTAGCTCTTTATAATACTAGTAAAAATTTTTATTTTTATTTTACTAATAGAAATAATAAAATAGACCATATTAATTATTCAATACGCATGCTCAGAAATCACCAATCACAAAACAGGGAGTACTACCGAAATGGAACTAATGTTACCTTATGGGAAAAAGTGAATTTTTAAAGTAAAATAGTAATTAATGCAGACAGAATCACATGGCCGTTTTTTAATATATGTTATATTTAATAACGAAGTATCGAATTCTGCCCGTGTTTAATATAAATGATCATTAGTTTATTATGTGAAAATAATTATGAAAATTTGAATTTTTTTAGCGGGATCCCGACAGCTCGAGTGACAGATAACTTAAAAGTGTGTTTTTCTGTTGATGTAGTATCATATAATTTTAATCAATATACTTAGTTACAAATATTGTGTTTCAAATCATGTTTTAGAATTTAAAAATTAAAATTTTCAACACTGAAGGGGTTGATCATTGCCAACTTATTTACAAAAATAAGAAACAGTTGGCATCCTGGCACGCTTTTTTATATTTCATAAATCAGTCGGTAGAGGCGCTATAATAATTAATATGGTCTATAATAATAGAAAAGGCACACTTCGCTAGAGATTAAATTGTAATTTGTCAAATGTGTCATTTTGTAAATGTCATTATAGATAATAGAAAATCTTGCGTATAGGGCAGTCAAACATAAATGATTTTATGTATGTATGTATAGACAATAATTTACTTTGGTACAATAATTATGACAAAAATTCAAGGCGAACAACTAAAAAGTTCACTGTTAACTTCACTTTTGTGCTGCGCTGTTCTGTTATCGTCTGTTTGTTGCGCATTGCGCATATTCTGCTCAGTGCTGGTGCTGGAACTGCTTGCTATTGTTGCGCTTACGTTTGCGAGCAATGCTCGAGCAACTGATCAGCTGATGCTGTTCTGTCTTTAGCAGTAAATCCAGTTTTCAAGTTCCAGCCTAGGTAATCAGTTGACAATACAAATGATAAACATTTTTGCTGCTGGTGTATTTTGCGAGAACCCATCCATAAAATTTATTGACGTCTAAAAGGTATATCTAATTGTAGAAAATGAGGAACTTTTTGTACATAGTATGGATATAACATAACCACGATCTTTCTTGAGTTGCAGACTTGAAAATGTTGTAGGTACAACATTTACAAATGTGCGGATATTACTATAATAATTATTAGGCACATGTAGATTCGATATATGCTCCATGTAAATTATTGGGCTTGAAAAGCGATCCCTAGAGCTCCACTATCGGTATTAGTTAACACACTAATGTCCATATTCGTAAAGATAGGCATTTTGAATGTACCAGATTGAATAATATTAAAATTAAAGCAAAGTGAATTCTTGGGACAATTTGTTTGACAGTTACAAGATAATCGACGTTTATCTCAGTAAACGCTACCCAGTCCGTGGATTAACTTAAACCATAGTTTAACTGTTAAACTGATGTTGAAATACACCTTATTTTTCTTAAACGGAGTTTAACGATAAGCTACAGCTTAAACTGTATCTGAAATACCGGCCGTAAGTGTTTAAAACCAAAAGTTTTTAGGGTTTTCTGACCTGAAATAAATTAATACGACAAAAATGCGTTGTAATTCAAACTCAAATAAACTAAATAAAAAGTTGAAGGTCATTTCAAGAGCCATTATTGTCATCTGTTTAAACATTCAAGGGTAACAAAACAAAAACAAAAGGTGCGGCGCGATATCGCCATTTTAAATGACAAGTTCACGGCCCTCAGAAAGGGTAATAAAAGGGGAGATGTCACATACAGGAATTTGAAACGAAATTATTTAAATTTCGTGTAGACTTCTGGGTGGTAGTGGTGTGAATGTAACACTGTAGAGTAGGCGTAGGGGGATATGTTGTGAACTGCAAATGAAGTCAAATGTTGGACGATGTTTTGAAATGTTCAATATGTTTTCTCTTGGCTGATGTTCCTGTTACCAATTAACAAAAATATGTTTCCCTGTTTAGAAACTTGCCAACTTATTGCTTGAAAATTTGTAAGTCGGATTTAAAGAAATTGGTACTACTAGACTGCTGATTAGAAATATTGTAAATTATATTATTATATTTTGTCAGACGGCGGGATAGTATAGTGGTAGAATGCTAGGTTCTGGTTACAGAGGTCGTTGGTTCGAATCCCGGTCAGGTAAGGAAAATTTCACGGCCTGATTTGGATCGGTACCTGCTCCCGTTACCATTCCAAGTTGGGATCTAATTAACTTGGCAACCTCTAGCTATCGGGAACCGACTAAATGCTGTAACAAGGGCTTGCGCCGGGTTGACTGGCAACACACATGATAGTAAAGTAAAAAATCTGACGTGGACACCACATGACTTCCTTGTAACGCCTATTAAACTGTTCATACTTTTCTTAATAACTAAAATGTAGAATAATATAAAAAATCTGACGTGGCCACCACAAGACCTCCCGCCATATCCACTTTATTCTTTTAACTTATTATACAAATATATTAATATATAAATACTACTACTACTGCTACTATTAATACTAATATATTTGAGTCATTTTATTTAAACTGCAGAACAAGATATAAAGCATATTTTACTATTGTCACTGTCATGTCATAATCATTTAAATTTTACGCAGTAACAAATGTTAATCGATCATGGACTACAAGATACCGAAATACTAAATTATAAATATATACTTTAATTATTCTTAAATAATACCAGATACAAAAATATTTATAAAATATCGATTGTAGGTAATGATCACATAATCTTTCATTTAAAATAAAAAAATTTGTCTTAAATTAAATATTTATCGAAATATTTGAAAAAAGTACTACTTCCGGTTTGTAGATTGAAACTAAAAATAGGAGGTGCACAACTAGATGCTAACAGTCCTAAATACAAAATTTCAACTTTCTACGTCTAACCGTATTTGAGTTATGCGACACACATACGTACGTACAGACGTCACGACGAAACTAGTCATAATGAATTCAGAAAAGATCAAAACGGATATTTCCGTCAAAATCTGAGAACCGAAATTTTTCGCGATTACAATACTTTCTTTTACTCCGTACAAGGAAGTAAAAAGGCCGTGGCAAAGTATAAGTAAAACAATTAATACTGTGTGTGTGTGCGCCATCAAGTCACCCTAGGGATACAAACCCGTGAGGTTCAAATCCCGAAATTCTAATACAATACAATACGATATTATTATATTTTGCCATTTCATTCTATATTTTTCAAAAACTTTGCATTTTATTTAGAAAAATTAATACTCTTGAATTGGTTATTGGTTTATATAAGTTTTTAAATAATTACGAAATAATTATTAGACGCCATGAACCACTAAACAATCCCAGTAACACAAAATGTCAAAAATTAATGAAATAAATATGGTATTGCATATCGACTAAGTATGGTATAATGAAAAATATATTGGTGTTATATTGAATATCGGTATTATATGATTAAATGAACAGCCAACATCAATTTTAAAACTATTTGTAGTCAATATGGATTTACCAATGTTTAATTAATGGAACAGCGTTATTACATTTCCAATATTTAGTATAAGATTACAACATTTTTCATGCAGCATAGCAAGAATTTCATACTTAAAAATTAGTACTTACTTGTTTTTACTAATATTTTAAAGTAATATTTTTTATGTTATCAATTTTTATTTTAGAACATATTTCCTCTAAGCAATGAACTTTCCTGGGATGTTGCAAAATGTTATTTTTGTGACATACTTAAATGACATTCACAGAAAATATTTAAGACGAAGGAAGCAACAATTTCAAGTTTGAAATCGTGCAATGTATCTGTGTCTAATGCAGCATCGTTCCTAGAGGGCCATTTAAATGGCTAAACACTGGGGTTCGTCTGCGACGACACGAGGGCAATCCCTCTCGTATTGGAAAATACAACTAATAGTAATAATTTAAATTGTAATTTCTTGACTGTTTAGGTAAATGGAATGAAAAAGTAACAGAGGTCTCATTCTTCAAAGTTAAATTTATTTATTAACAGATGATAATCATCACCGACGCTCGGTAGCAAATCTACCTTACTCAGGGTTCTAGGAGAAAACCACAATACAATAAATTAAAAACATCATACAAAAATAATACAATTAAGGTAATGTACTTACAATTATCAAAATCTTGAAAAATTAAACATTTAGTTACACAAAAATTTAGCAACTTGTCGTCATAATTTGAAACATACACCATACAAAATTATTTGAATGGATGATAGTTCGAGAGTCGGACCATAAAAAATGTTTTTCAATTGAAATATCTAACTAATATTGCTCGTAATTTGGGAATTGTTTGTAAAGGGGTTACTCGAGCGTTTGAACAATCTATTGATGTCTCAATTTCTTTATTGATATGAATGATTCCTCAGCCCATGTTGCAATGAATGAAATGTAGTATTTGATATTCAATCGCCCCATCTAATTTCTGGTCGCCATGTTTTTTGAATCATCATTCAACCTTTAATAAAAATTAGTGACAACATCCTATTGGATCGTACACAGACATTACAGTGTGCAGTAACTAACGTTTTGTTCGTATTTTCTGATGTATGATTAAATATTTGTCTACTTTTTAAAAATAAATTGGAAAAGAAAAGCAATTAGTTGAATTCCAAGTAATCCCTAAAATTCTTCAATTTCGTGTAGTTATTCTCTTCTACATTTGTGAAAATTTTTTTAGATACAGTTCTTGAGGAATTTTCTTTAGTACCTCAGGTGAATAAATCCTCGCAATTCAAATCCGCCAAGTTTGTGAATATGAATTACTTACTTCTAATGCGTTTTTGCAATGCAGCTGCATTGAAGAAGCAATATAAATTATGTTGATGTTTACATTGATGGAGTAAACTAGTTTACTCCATCAATGTAAACATCAACATAATGATTATCAAATATAGCTCTTAAAACGTCTGGATATTCTGCTTTCTATTTTAGAGCATTATTTTGTTATTTTTGATGTTAACCAACCAACAGGATTAACCCCCAGTTCCAGAATCGAACTGGGGACCGCTAGCATGCTAGGCGGATTCTCTACCGCTGAGCTAACCACTGGCCGTCATTGAACTATTGTTTCTAAAAATAACTTAAGATAACGATAATTCAAAGCAACAGAATATTAATGCCATCTTGTTACACCATCCCCTCGTAATAATTATACCTACCATGAGATATAATTTACAACTGCAACTATGCACCTGAAAGGTAATCAAGAAAAATCTAAAAATACAAAATTCAAAAAATATAAACACAAATAGAAATATATGTTCATAAAGGTACGCATGTAATACAACATTACAAAAAAACTGATAACAGTTAGAGCAAAAAAAAATAATATACAATAAATAAAATAGTAAAACTAAAAAAATAACAATAAAAATAAGAACCAAAATAAATCAATACCTAATAGTAATAAAACATCGATAAGTAAATTTACTTCAAAAAAATATAACCTAATTGCGTTAATAACTAAAAACGAAACATAAATATCACACAAAATAAGGTGAGTGGTAAGGACTTATGCCCATGCGGAGTGGGTACACATAGTTTAAGGTTTATAGTCACAAAAAATACTGGAGGAGGCTCATCACAAGGCTGGCTTCTAACGACAAATATCTAGATCCTCGGCTGGAATTGTGAATTTCTTCCTGCTGCTACTAACTGTTGCTGTCTTTGTCAGAACGGCCGAGGTTGACTACGCCATATTATAATGAATCGTCGCCGTCGATCTCCTATACCTCGAGATGATGTTCTTCTTTGTCTAATTACCCAGAGGCGGGGAGTCAACATTCTTTCTTGGCCCAACTATGGCCCGTGACATGACAATTGTGTTATTACTAAATCACCAATAATTGCTGTGTGACATCTGGTCACCGCATGGGAGCCTGAATTGTACGTTGTATTTCCTCGCACGACTTTGCTTTTTAGCCATCTTCAAGGGTATCTACAACAGTATCTTCCTTATCAACGACCTTTAACGCAGCGTCTATAGACGACTCTTTCTTATCTCTTCCACGGGCATTGGATACGTGGCATAACCATACCCATATGATTGATGCCCCGGCGCTGGTATTGGCTGAAACCATGGCGATGGAGGTGGCACAAACCATGGTGATGGTGTGGCACATACCATGCCGGTTGTGACGGAACTAAGTATCCCGGCGGTGGAATAAACCGAGGACCTCTCGGAAACTGCATTGCACAATCACTACTTTATATTAAACGGAATTTTGCATTATTAAAATGATTATGATAATCATAACTAAGCAAGGTGCTATTTGTAAGTCCAGGTTCTTTTCATTGCCGGTAACGAGTAAAAAGTTAATGCGTCAATGTAGCAATACTGGGGTAAATATGGGATAGGATGAAAAGGGCAGAAAGTTTTTTGGAGGAAAGGGAATAACCAGTCGTGGCTGAATTTGGAAGAAATGTTTTGGGAGCGTGACATCATACTTAATACACTCTCACTTTTAATATACTAGCGGAAAAAAGAAACCGCCCCCCAGAAAAGTTGAAAAATAGGTGCATTTTCAAACCGTCATAACTCGGCTGTTTTTCAATGAAATTGGATGAAACTTTGAGTCCGATAAACTTTCAAGTGTCTACTGTAAAGTCATGCATGCGAACTTAAGCGCAACCCCTTGTGCCCCCCTCTAGGACCCCTATGAAAAAAATGTTTTTAATTTAAAAAATGTCCAACTTTGACGATGTGTACGGAGTTTAAAATTTATTTTTGACCTGATCCACCAAAAGGGCATTAATATTTGTTCAATTCCCTGTGCAGGACTCAAAGGACGAAGTTCCTACGATGATTTGGCACAAAGTTATTGGTGTTTTTTTTAGGTGCATTTTTAGGTTTTTCGCACATAACTCAGCAACAACAGGGTTTTGTTAGTATTGATTAGTTTATGTCAAAAAACGGAGTTCTGTTGGACTCAATTAGGGTTTTGTTAGTATTGATTAGTTTATGTCAAAAAAACGGAGTTCTGTTGAACTCAATTAGGGTTTTGTTAGTATTGATTAGTTTATGTCAAAAAAACGGAGTTCTGTTGGACTCAATTAGGGTTTTGTTAGTATTGATTAGTTTATGTCAAAAAAACGGAGTTCTGTTGGACTCAATTAGGGTTTTGTTAGTATTGATTAGGTTTTTCGCACATAACTCAGCAACTTTTCAACCAAATTAGACGACTCTTTCGGGGAAAAAACCCATTGTGGCTCTACTTTAAGGGGGTAAACTCAGATTAGGATGATTTCTTTTCGTACCCTTCAAAATCCGAACAAAAAAAACACGTTTTTGGGCCAAAAACGTTCAACTTTGGCGATGTGCGATATTAAGAGGAACGGTTACTGCACTACCAAAATTTATCGGTCCGGGTCGCTTATTATCAAAAGAGTCAATTTCTTAGAATTTTAATAAGTGTACCCAATACAACTCTAGTTTGGAGGTGGAACTAAATTGAAATTCGAATATTTATTCGAATATTTACACTGCCTGACCTTATTTTTGTTTCAAAAAGGGGTTTAGTTTTCACTGTAAAATTTGAAATTTTAAAATTCAAAACATAATACACTTTAAAATGAATTACAAAATTGCCAATGTTTATAACGCCTATAATAACAAATCAAGCAAAAATTTAAAATTGTAATACATAAATGTCATACAAACAACCTTCCTCTACAAATTAAAAAAATAAATATTTTAAAATGTTAATATTTAGATTAGATATGATGGTGAAAACGAAACATTGTTTTCACTTGTAAATTGCACCAGTATCCGTTCCTCTTAAATTGGAAAAAATTTGTCGACTCGATCCATCAAAAGCGTGTCCAGACAATTCATCGCAGGAAAATTCATCGCGAAAAGTTCATCGCGGAAAGTTAATCGCAGGAAAATTCATCGCGGGGAAAATTCATCGCGAGGTAAATTAATCGCAGGAAAGTTCATCGCGGTAAAGTTCATCGCGGTAAAGTTCATCGCGGGGTAAATTCATCGCGAGGTAAATTCATCGCGGGCAAGTTAATCGCGGGAAAGTTCATCGCGGGGAAAATTCATCGCGAGGTAAATTAATCGCGAGAAAGTTCATCGCGGGAATGTTAATCGCGGGGAAAATTCATCGCGGGGAAAATTCATCGCAAGGTAAATTAATCGCGAGAAAGTTCATCGCGGAGAAAATTCATCGCGAATATATTTATTGTAGTAATGTGGAATGGTATGTTGTGTTATGTTAATCCTTATTGATCACGAATTATTTTATAATATGAAATTTAATATTTTCCCTTACAAACTGCACTTGAAGAAAGTTCATAAAATTCTAACGTTTGCAGGTGTTCTTTGGCTTACAATTTCTATAATAGGATTAAAAAGTCATTTACCATTCGTTCACAACATCAATAGCTAAGAAACAAAAGTGTAATACTGCAAATTTCGAAGAAAGATATAGAAACTCAATAACACTTGAATATATTTAATACCTCAGGCCTCAGGTATACCCAACTGGTGTAACAAAGTTCTGTTGGACTCAATTAGGGTTTTGTTAGTATTGATTAGTTTATGTCAAAAAAACGGAGTTCTGTTGGACTCAATTAGGGTTTTGTTAGTATTGATTAGTTTATGTCAAAAAACGGAGTTCTGTTGGACTCAATTAGGATTTTGTTAGTATTGATTAGTTTATGTCAAAAAAACGGAGTTCTGTTGAACTCAATTAGGGTTTTGTTAGTATTGATTAGTTTATGTCAAAAAAACGGAGTTCTGTTGGACTCAATTTAGGGTTTTGTTAGTATTGATTAGTTTATGTCAAAAAAACGGAGTTCTGTTGGACTCAATTAGGGTTTTGTTAGTATTGATTAGTTTATTTTTTAAAAAACGGAGTTCTGTTGAACTCAATTAGGGTTTTGTTAGTATTGATTAGTTTATTTAAAAAAAACGGAGTTCTGTTGGACTCAATTAGGGTTTTGTTAGTATTGATTAGTTTATTTTTAAAAAACGGAGATCTGTTGGACTCAATTAGGGTTTTGTTAGTATTGATTAGTTTGGGTACAAATGTGCAAATCGAAGTGTGAAAATTGGTATATGGGTAGCTGGACATTGTGGTGCGGGAACATTTATACGCTGTGGTTTTTCGGACGTGTGGTTATGGTTTTTATACGCTGTGGTTTTCGGTGGTGTGGCATTTACTCTTCGAGTAAGTTCAGAAAAATGTTAGGCAAAAATATTTTCTAGTTTTAAAAAATTCAAAAAATCTTGTTAAAAATACCTACTCTTCGAGTATGTTGGGGTTATGTTCAGAAAAATGTTAGGCAAGAATATTTTCTAGTTTTGAAAAATTCAAAAAACCTTGATAAAATACTCCTCGAGTATGATGTTAGACAAGAATATTTTCTAGTTTTAAAAAATTCAAAAAATCTTGTTAAAAATACTCTTCGAGTATGATGGGGTTAAGTTCAGAAAAATGTTAGGCAAGAATATTTTCTAGTTTTAAAAAATGCAAAAAATATTGTTAAAAATACTCTTAGAGTATGATGGGGTTAGGTTCAGAAAAATGTTAGGCAGAAATATTTTCTAGTTTTAAAAAATTTAAAAAATATTGTAGAAAAACTGTCGTACCTACAATCCCTAAAACCATCGTGCTTTTCAAATGTGCACTTCTGCGCTTATGCAACTGTTGTTAATAACACGCAACATTGTGATTTATTTGTCTGCAAAGAAGAATTTACAGATCATGAATATGTCTGAAATTAATTTTTTGGCGATTAATTATCATCGCGATGAACTTTTACGTAATTAAGTTACCTCGCGATGAATTTATTTCGCGATGATCTTTCCCGCGATTAATTTACCTCGCGATGAATTTTCTCCGCGATGAACTTGTCCGCGATTAACTTTCCCGCGATTAATTTACCTCGCGATGAATTTTCCCCGCGATGAACTTTCCCGCGATGAACTTGCCCGCGATGAATTTACCTCGCGATGAATTTACCCCGCGATGAACTTTCCCGCGATGAACTTTCCTGCGATTAACTTTCCGCGATGAACTTTCCGCGATGAATTTTCCCGCGATGAAATTTCCGGGAATCACCAAAAGGGCATTGAAATTTGATCAATTACCTGTGCAAAACTCCAAAAACGAAGTTCCTACGTCGATTTGACACAAATTTATGGGCGTTTGAAAAAAAGTGCATTTTGTGGTTTTTTGACTCATAAGTCGGAAGTTTTTCGACGAAATTGTTGTTTTTTTCCACGAATGAAATTTTCATTAAAAATTTCTATTTTTTTAGGCAATTTGAGTTATTCCCACGAAATATCCAATTTCATTTTTAAATTTTATCGGTGCACATTTTTTTCAAACACCCATAACTTTGTGCCAAATCATCGTAGGAACTTCGTTCTTTGAGTCCTGCACAGGGAATTGAACCAATTTTAGTGCTGTTTTGGAGGATCAGGACAAAAAAAAATTCAACTCCGTACAAATCGTCAAAGTTGGACATTTTTTAAATTTAAAAAAAATTCATAGGGGTGCTAGAGGAGGGCGGAAGGGGTTGCGCTTAAGTTCGCATGCATGACTTGAAAGTAGACACTTGAAAGTTTTTCGGACTCAAAGTTTCATCCAATTTCATTGAAAAACAGCCGACTTATGACGGTTTGAAAATGCACCTATTTTTCAACTTTTCTGGGGTGGGGGGCGGTTCCTTTTTCCGCTAGTGTATTTAGGCTTTAATAACACACAAAATCACGTTTAAAACACCAACAAAATTAACAAACTAAAAAATTATCGTTTCAACTAACTGAAATATAAATTTATAATTACAAATGCCGCAGAGCGGCTACATTTTACAGATATTTCTACCCTCGCTGAACAAGAACTGACTGCAGACGTCAAAAAACCGAGAAATATCAGACTGTATTATTTTAAATGGACGCCATATTGAATTATCACATATTTAAACAGGATATTTTTTTCCCTTTTCAACGATGTATGACAACAAGTGTTTAAACATAAAATTATTTTAATACTAAGGCAAGAACGACAATAAATAATAGTCCAGGCAAAATGCTACATAATTTGCCAAAAAATATAAAGCCGCCATATTGAAAAAGTTTTTTTTCAAAAAAACTCGGTAACTTTAAATTTTACGGTAAATATTGTTACTTATTGTATTATTTAATTGTAGCTTATAAAATTTGC
Organism: Agonum fuliginosum; assembly: GCA_947534325.1. Taxonomy (NCBI): domain Eukaryota; kingdom Metazoa; phylum Arthropoda; class Insecta; order Coleoptera; family Carabidae; genus Agonum; species Agonum fuliginosum. The sequence continues at coordinate 25,807,771 of OX384032.1, forward strand.
TGCAAAAAGATGTCATCACTTTTTACATGGAACTAATTGTTTACGAGAAAAGCGAGAAAACAAATGTATTATTTTTATTTTTTCAGAAGAGGGGCTGGTTTAACCTTAATATACAAAATTCAGAAAATTTGGTATTATTTAAATTTTTTGTGTTTAATTATCTCTAATTTCTGAACAAATTAAGATATCGACTGCCGGTTTCCGGTATTAGACATTTTTCTATAAGATACATTATTTTAAAAACTTTTAAAGGCCTCTTGATTATGCTAATATTCAAAGTTTTTGTGCGAGAAAAAAAAGTGAAGTTTTAATATTTTTTCAGTTAACTGTGTTTAATCAACTCTAATTTCTGATCGGATTAAGGCATAGACTTCCGGTTTCCAAAATTGGGTTTGTCGGACATTTTTCTATGAGATGCGTTATTTTTTGAGTCCTTAGTTAAGCCGCAATTTAATGTTGACACAAAAAGTTTTTAAAAATACACTAACATTTTTTAAATTTCTATATTAAATTATGGTTAAACCAGGCCCCCCTGCAAAATTAAAAATAATATATTTGATAGAAAAATGTCTGTAGAATGGAATGCTTCAAACCGGAAGTCGGTTTTTCTATCCGTTCGCAAGTTATAGCCGTTTTATGTCAGGAAACAAAGTTCTACCAAAATATATTTTCTCGTAAACTATTAGTTCCATGTAAAAAAGTAATGGCATCTTTATGTAGGAAATTTTATAAGCTACAATATTATAATAACAATATTTACCGTAAAATTTAAAGTTTCAGAGTTTAAAAATTTATTTTTTTTAATATGGCGGCTAGAACACACTTTCTGCTGCTCGGGACTCATCGGAATCTTGAATGTTACATATTTTTTTATAACTCTGCAAATTTTCAGAAGTCTTCTACGTTTTTTCTTCAATTTATGCAATTTTCATGGTCTGTAACAATACATAACAATAAAACAAATGAAATTTCTTTTCTTCTTAATTATTTTGTGTTATTGTTATTCATTGTTGTACTTGCGTTCAAATTAAAATAATTTGTATTTTAATATTTTTTTTTAAACACATATTGTTATAAATTTTTGAAAAGAGAAAAAAAATTATATTAAACTAATGTGAAAATGCAATATGGCGTCCATTTAAAATAAGATAGTTGCTATCAATATCTCGGAAACCGCCATCTTGAATTTTATACTGACATCATTTTTGAGTTTTTCTCATCAAATCATGTAACTTTTATACGAAACATTTTTTTGTATCTTTCTAATAACGGAGTAGTTTAACGTTATTTAAAATCACGATTTACAGTTTTTTTTAAATAACTAGTTCCGAACTTTATACATTTCTCAACGGAATTTAAATATGCACTAAAAACTGCACAACATTGCCCATTTAACTGACCTCGTAGCTCCTATAGTTTCCAAGATCCCAATAGTGACCCAATCTATTTGGGACAACCTGTATATTTCTCACTAGCTAAATATAAATTAAAATATGATTAATGAATTTTCTCTTTGATTAATTTCCACATCCTAATCCCATCAACTCTTCTGAAAAACTCGTTGGTCAACCTGTCTATCCCTCAGGAAAGTGGCCGACGCCAGGGTTGCCAACCACAACTCTGGTTCCCTATCCTGGAGCTCATGATCAGGGACAAGGTAGTGCAGGGGAAATTCAAGCGTGGACAGGGAGTGAGAAATTAGCTCGCTGATAACCATCAGTTTCGGTGTAGGCCTATGCATAATTGAATTCAATTGACGCGCTAGCAAACATCGTCTATCTATAACATCATGTAATTGATGCTTAGTTAATACCTGCTCTCTTTAACTGATTGTATTCCCTAGAATTGAATGAATGTTTTAAGATCGTGTGAGGTAATTTGATTGGTTTATTGGATTTCGATTCTAAGAAAAGTAATTTCAGTGAGGTTGCTGGTCATTATTATTTACGTATTGTAATATTCTTGTTGATTAAAGACTTTCTGTGTCTGCGTGTAATAGGATTTGAACAAAATAAAACAAAACCTCAGCGAATTATTATCCGCTCTCCAAAAGAAGCGGTTGTTTCACAACTTTTATTTTAAAATAATTTTATTTATTAAGAAATTGTTACTAAGCGGACACTTTTCGAGTAGTATTTTAAATTTTAAGTACTTTTACCTTGTATGCAATTCTAAAAATAAAGAAATTATAATATCTAGGCTCACTGATAATATCAACATTTCAAAATCGAATGCGAAAATTAAGGTCTCAACTGCAAATAAATGAAACATGTATAGGTACGTTTCTGCCATGAAAATTATTAAAATTATCATTGTACAGTATAAGTGAATCTTTCCTTAAAATTCCAATTTTAAAATTTTCTTACCTAAGAAGTATTGCGAAAAGCATAAGTGAATATCTGTAACAAGTACAAAGTACTATATATACAGGGTGTCTGTTTATAAATGAAACAGCATTTATCTCGCTTATTTGTTGATTTAGCGTTTAGTATCATGTTGTGTAGTAAATGATAGCGGATGCGAATCTTTGGTAGGTATCACTTCACAACTTTAAAATTTCAAGTGGAACATTGTATTTTTTTACGAATTTGAAATAGTTATTTGTGTATTAAGAGCATAAAGTGACCTTTTGTTACTCGCGCACGGTAATTGCAGCGCGAGCCGAAGGCGAGAGTTGCAATAGTGCAAGAGGAACAAAGACACTTTATGCTCGTTATCTACGATTAAAATTATTTGTTATAATAATAATAGTATTCAGTTAGTTCTATCTGCGTTCAATCAATTGATGTTTTATTCGTAACCATGACGATACCAATAATATCGAAATAAATAAATAAAAAATTTGTTTGATTCTGTCATTTTCTTTTATTTTATGTAATCAAAAAGTACTTAATTGCGCGTTGTCATAGGAGACACGCAATAAAATGTTTTTTTGCTTGGTCCTCAGTAACAATCAACTTTACGTTGACAATTGAAAGCATAAATATAAACTTTTCATAGTAGTCGTAGATAAAGTATATTAAATTTGCTTTACGGTGGTATAAAAAAGTCATTATGTTGTATTATTAAAATATTAAATTACGGACACTTACATTATGTATCTATGAACGCTGAAATAAGTAGGCCTTGCCGTGAAACAAAAACAATAGTTGAAAGCAGTTACCTGTCAACAATCAATGAAAATTACAATAAAATTGTTGACAGGTAACTGCTTTCAACTATTGTTTTTGTTTCGCGGCAAGACCTACAGTTATTTCAGCGTTCATAGGTGCATAATTTAAGTGCCTGTAATTTAATATTTCAGGTGCGTGAAGTTAGCGAACCAAATATGCATTTATAATAAAATAATACTGAAACATTTTAGTATTGTATTATTATAGTTTTGTAACCAGTATGAAACAATTTGTATTATTTTAGTTTCTGCAAAATATTCATTTTTTATATTGTCCGCCAAATTCACACTTAGAAAGCATTTTACCGAAAATTATAATTTTTTTCTAGCAAATCGTTAGTATATTGTTTGTATTGTTTTGTAAGCATATTAAAAGTAACTAATTATCATTTATTTAGCCGTAATTACAGAATGAAATTCTACCGCTAACATCACGCTTTGAAAGCATATTACCGAAAGTTATAATTTTTTTCTAGTAAATCGTTAGTATATTGTTTGTATTGTTTTGTAAGCATATTAAAAGTAACTAAATATCATTTATTTAGCCGTAATTACAGAATGAAATTATACCGCTAACATCACGCTTTGATAGCATAATACCGAAAGTTTTTATTTTTTTCTAGCAAATCTTTTATATATTGTTTGTATTGTTTTGTAAGCATATTACAAGTAATTAATTATCATTGATTTAGATGTATTTACAGAGAAAAGATTACCCGCTAAATTCAGGATTACAAAAACTTGCTGCCTGATTCTCCAAATAAGTGTTAGGTAATTATATTCTAGAAAGTTATTATACGTTACTTTTGTTTTGATCAAGGTGTATAAATCATGATTTTTTTGCAAAAAATCAAGTATCAAGTCAATATCTATAACAACATTTTAAAATTCAAACACAACACTTTTGTATTTCACTTATTTATTATTTTATTTTTAAAATGTTAAACATCTAGTCAAATTTCCGTTTATGTTTGTAATATGTGTTATGTTTATGTTTAATTTATTCAATTTATTTTTTTATAAGTGTTTCCAACTTAAGTTAAGGCCAATAGGTTGTCTGACCGTACACTTGTCTTACTTAGTTTTTTACAGTCCATTGAGGTGCACGATTTTTAAATTTCTGATTAAACTATTTAATGTTTAAATTATTTTTCTATCTATTTATTTTTTATGTATCATGACATACTTTTGTAGTTTTTCACGACATATCACGTAAGTTTTTAAAAATTTTCAAAATTTATTCATATCATATTACAATTATTGTAATACTTTTGATAGCACCTGAAGATGACTCACGTGGGGGCGAAACCGGTCGAGGTTGATTAAATTTTAGATCCATTATCCTGGCCCATCAATATTAAAATTTATTAAAAATAAGTATGCCGGGACAATGTGCTTGCAATGTGCTGGCTCCGTTTTCCATTAATTTCAAAATTTCAAATGATGGGCCAACTTAACGACAGCCCAGCCAATTAGAAATTTTAAAATTTTCTAGACTGAAAATGAATGTGCTTGCAATATGCTGCAATGTGCTGTATGTTATATAAAATGTGCTGGTTTCGTTATTCCTTTTTTTAAATTCAGTATGATGGGCCAAGTTAATGCCGGCTCACCAAATACAACTAGTAATTTTAAAGTTTTTTTTGGCTGAAACTGAATGTGCTTGCAATATGATGCAATGTGCTGTATGTTACATAAAATGTGCTGGTTTCGTTGTCTGTATTTTTAAAAATAAAGTTTTGGCGGGAAACACGAACCATTTCAAATAGTAAATTTAAAAATCAAGCTCCGCGGTGAGATAATTCGACACATCGTATCTCATAGAACTGCAATTTTACATATAGCTGGCCGATCATTTGAAATTTTTAAAATAATGGAAAACGGAGCCAGCATATTTAATATAATATATAGCACATTTCAGCACATTGTCCCAGCATACTTATTTTTAATAAATTTTAATATTAGTGGGCTAGGTTAATGGATCTTTAAATTTTAATAAATTGACTGCATCCCAGCATTGTGTTTTATTTATAATAATCCTTCAGCCAAGAAGCTTTCATTGTTAAAATTTTATGTTTTAGCAATCACTTGTAAAGAAAAAGTAACCTATTATGTTATGTATTATTACAAAATTTGAGACTTAGTACTATCGGAGAACAGCGAGGAGTATTTTTGATAGGTACATTTTTATGAAAAACTCGCTCAAAAAAGTTTTAAAAATATTTTTAGATTCTTTGAAATGTGCTTTTTGCAACGATATAACGTGCCAATTTTAAAAAATCTGCTGTGGCCAGTACACGACCTCTCGCCTAATTCTGCTTATTCTACTTTACTTACATTTTAATAGTTGTATGTTCATATAATATGTAAACGATAATGTAAACCAAGATGCAAGCAAAATATGTCAACTGTACTGTCACTGTCATAATAATTCAAAATGTAAAAACAAATTTCATATGTTCATGGACAACAAGATACTGAAATTTCAAAAAAGTAGAATATTAGTTACACTTTATTTTATTGTTAAATACTAAAAGCTTCAGCAAATTGTATTTAAAATTAACTGTACCCATACATAATTATAATTTCTTTTATTTTTAAATGCAAAAATTGTCATAAATAAATAATGTACCAATTTATTTAAGGAAAACTATTTAAAGTTTCAAAAAGTACTACTTCCGGTTTGCGGATTTCTACCAAAATCTTATCCGGTGTTAAGATCCTTATTAAAATCTTAAATATGAAATTTGGTTATTAAAGGTTTGATACCTTTTAAGTTATCGTGGACGAAAAATCGTCACATACGTCCATACATACATACGCACACACACACACACACACACACAGACATCATCGTGAAAATATTAAATTCGTATTCTAGAGACCCTGAAACGTGCTTATCCACCAAAAACTCATACTCGAAAATTTTGACCCATTATAATACCTCTCTTATAGAATATGAGGCGAGAGGTAAAAATCGATTTTTACCTCTCGCCTCATATTCTATAAGAGAGGTATTGTAATGGGTCAAAATTTTCGAGTATGAGTTTTTGGTGGATAAGCACGTTTGAGGGTCTCTAGAATACGAATTTAATATTTTCACGATGATGTCTGTGTGTGTGTGCGTATGTATGGACGTATGTGACGATTTTTCGTCCACGATAACTTAAAAAGAATCAAACCTTTAATAACCAAATATCATATTTAAGGTTTTAATAAGGTTCTTAACACCGGATAAGATTTTGGTAGAAATTCGCAAACCGGAAATAGTACTTTTTGAAACTTGAAATAGTTTTCCTTAAATAAATTGGTACATTATTTATTTATGACAATTTTTGCAATTAAAAATAAAAGATAATATAATTATCTATGGGTACCTATAGTTAATTTTAAATACAATTTGCTGAATCTGGTAGTATTGAGCAATAAAATAAAGTGCAACAAATACTCTACTTTTTTGAAGTACCAGTATCATGTTGTCTATGATATGAAATTTGTTTCTACTTAAAATTTGAATTATTATGACAGTGACAGTACAGTTGACATATTTTGCTTGCATCTTGGTTAACATATTACATGAACATGAACCTGTTAAAATATGAGTAAAACTATTTATTAGATTAGTAGAATAAGCAGAATTAGGCGAGAGGTCGTGTGCTGGCCACAGCAGATTTTTTTGTTTTGTTTCTGTCTCTCCTAGGGTTGTGAAATAAGAAAATAAAAATTTGGCATTCGGATTATCTACGGCATAAATCAAATACCTACTATTTTATCACGTGTCATAATTTCAATTTTCTATAATTAACTGATTCTCTGTTATAAACGGGACGAATGGACAACGGAGTCTAGCCATAAGGGTTCCCGATTTTGTAAATCTGAGACAAACTCCTAACAAGAACAAAATAAAAGAAAAAAATCCTGATATTTAATTTTTTCCAAAAATCATGATTTATAGAATATAATTAACACTGGAAAATTAGGCATCATGTTTTGAAATCATGAATTTAGCGGGAATTCTTTTCTCTGCAAATACATCTAATAGTCCAGTAAATTTAGAATTCTGCCTGGAAAGTTTTGGAGAAGTACTTTTTCTTTCATCCTATGTATTTTTTGGGATGCTGAACACAAATTTCAGGTTTGCCACCTTATAAATTTACTGCTTAAAAAGTTATAACCCCGAAAAACCAGGTTTTCCTCGGGTTTTTCCTTGTATTTGGTAGAGGGTAAAACTTTTTTCAAAAATTATTACACCAAATTAAACTAGAGAAATTTTCCTACATTTTACATAAAAAAAGAATTTATGCTAAAATAAACAATTCTCGAGAAAATCGTTAAAATATAATTGAGCAATTTCTAGTCATAGTAAAACCGTAATTTTGTTTTTTAAACAAAAACTGCTTTTATTTTTAAATAAATCAAGATATCGACTTACGGTCTTCTTCAACATTCGATTCCTTAGATATTTTTTATTATGTAGATAATTTTCAACATTTCGGGAGCACTAGTTTAGCCACAGATCAAATATAATTTCCAGACAAAATAGTGAAATTTTAGTACTTTTTGTGTTTCTTGAGTTGGCATTTCTAAACGAATTAAAACATTGACTTGCGGATTCCTGCATTAGATTCTCCAAATAATTCTCTATAAGGTACTTTGTTTGAATTTTATTTTAAAGCCTTAGTCAAATCGATGTTCAAATATTTTTTCCTCGGAAAAATAGTAAAATTTTAAAATTATTTTTATTTATTGTGTTCTGTAGTTTCTGAAGGGCTCAAAATATTGACTTGAAACTCGATTCGATTCGATAACATTCCTTGAAGATTTTTCTGTAAGAAACATGTCAATATTTTGATCCCTAAAATAAATAAAAAAATAATTTTAAAATTATACTATTTTTCCGTGGTAAAAATATTTCACATTAATTTGAAAAAGGCTTTAAAATAAAATTAATACAAAGTACCTTATAGAGAATTGTTTGGAGAATCTAATATGCAGGAATCCGCAGGTCTATATTTTAATGCGTTTAGAAATACCAACTCAATAAACACAAAAATACTAAAATTTCACTATTTTCTCTAGAAATTATGTTTGATCGATATCTTGATTCATTTAAAAATAAAAGCAGTTGTTTTTTAAAAACACAAAATTACGGTTTTACTTAAAATGACTAGAAATTGCTCAATTATATTTTAACGATTTTCTCAAGAACTAATCATCTTCTTTTTTATAGAAAATTTTGGAAAATTTCTCTACTTTAATTTGGTGTAATAATTTTTTCAAAAAATATTAATCTTCTACCAACAATGGTTTTTCGGTTATAACTTTTTATGCAGTAAAGTTACGAGATGGCAAACTTGAAATTCGTGTTCAGCATCCCAAAAAACATATCGGATGAAAGAAAAAAATACTTCTTCAAAATTTTCTAGGCGAAGACTTTTTTTGATCTAAATTGACTGGACTATAAATCTATGATAATTAATTACTTGTAATATGCTTACAAAACAAGACAAACAATATAGGTACCTACCTACTAAAGATTTGCTTAAAAAAATTATAACTTCCGGTATTATGCTTTCAAAGCGTGATGTTAGCGGTAGAATTTCATTCTGTAATTACGGCTAAATCAATGATAATTAGTTACTTTTAATATGTTTACAAAACAATACTAACAATATACTAAAGATTTGTTAGAAATATATTACAACTTGCGGTATTATGCTTTCAAAGTGTGATGTTAGCGGTAGAATTGCATTCTGTAATTACGACTAAATCAATGATAATTAGTTACTTTTAATATGCTTACAAAACAATAAAAACAATATACTATAGATTTGCTAGAAATATATTACAACTTGCGGTATTATGCTTTCAAAGCGTGATGTTAGCGGTAGAATTTCATTTTGTAATTACGGCTAAATCAATGATAATTAGTTACTTTTAATATGTTTACAAAACAATACTAACAATATACTAAAGATTTGCTAGAAATATATTACAACTTGCGGTAATATGCTTTCAAAGCGTGATGTTAGCGGTAGAATTTCATTCTGTAATTACGGCTAAATAAATGATAATTAGTTACTTTTAATATGCTCACAAAACAATACAAACAATATACTAACGATTTGCTGGAAAAAAATTATAACTTTCGGTAATATGCTTTCAAAGCGTGATGTTAGCGGTAGAATTTCATTCTGTAATTACGGCTAAATAAATGATAATTAGTTGCTTTTAATATGCTTACAAAACAATACAAACAATATACTAACGATTTGCTAGAAAAAAATTATAACTTTCGGTAATATGCTTTCAAAGCGTTGTGGGAGGGGGGATCTAACGTTTTTAATATTTAGATCTTTGCTCGATAAATCGTAACGCTAAATCAGGATTACTTATTATCGAACAACCTCCACGATATCGTAAGCCAAACGGTATTATAACACTTGGGTGATGCTTTATAAATGAGAATGAAAGGAATATATAATAATAAAACACACACAGCGGTAATTAACGATTAACTATATTAATAAAAATGTAAACTAATATTTAAATAAAATACGAGAATTTAATAAAACGATACTTTCGACATTTGTCTTAAACGTTTAGGAAAACCACTAATTAATTTGTTAACTAATTAATTAGATGGATAAAACACTAAACAAAAGATCGTGATGAATTTTGGAATAAGATTAACTAGCAACTAATATATTGCTATAAATTACGGAAAACACACAGATAACAAAACACACATAAAACATAAAATATTAACTTACTCAAAATACGTAATTTCACATTCACAAATAAACAAATAAAAACGGAGAGTATTGAGATTCACTTGAGCACAAATAAACAACGATTACAACAAGACAAATTATTCTCAATATTTAAAAGCGTCTTTCTCTTTCGAGATCTTAAAACTATATATTTTACAAAACGAAAAATGCTACAAAACTCTATGGTCAAAGCCATCCCTTAATTCTAAAAATAGTTACTGACCGTTGCTACAGTGAATCTCAAACATTTCCAAATGAAGTTGAAATACTTTTCATTGAACAAAACGGTTTCCGTATCTTACATTTTGACATCTGCCGAAATGCCAAATTCGTAGGTACATTTTAGAACTGATATATTTTAACACCAAAAACAGATGGTCTTCTTAGAAGTCGGAAAAACACGTGGGAAAAACCGTAGAGCTTTTACAAAAATATTTCAACTTACAAAAACAATAATTATTGATATAATACAATAAATTAGCCCTGCTACAACTCTTCCCCCTTTACGATGTAACTTAATCTCCAAATAGATTAATGTTACATATAAAAAAATGACCCACGACTAGTTTAGGAATCGAACCTAAACGAAATGTCAATAATTATTCTGTTCTGGACATGGAGTAGCTCAATCCAACATTGGTTACTGCGATGTCCTCGACTTGATGACTGGTCCACTATTTCTCTCTCTGGCCACACTTTGGCTGATGACGTATTTTCTTGGGGTGTGAGTAGCAGGTACAGACTAGGTTGCATTGAAAGACCTACAACAAATTATCCACAGCAGTATCTCTTTCTTTCAATTACAACAACAGTTTCTAACTGCTTAAAAAAAATTCATTCATTTGTTCATACTCAATAATAATATACTCGTAACATAAATTCAAACTACTTTCATTTTTTTCACTTATAATAATCTCAAATTGTTTATATTTATATAAACATGCTTAATTACACTTCTAATTTATATTTACTTCATGCTGTCCATAATAAAATTTTATTTTTAATCAAATTAAATAAATCGTAACCTTTTCCATATGCCATAATTATTGTTATCTCCAATTTAAAAAAATCCCAAAAACTCAATTACTTAATTTTCTTTTTCTTACGTTTCTTGAACGTCAAATATTTTAAAATAGCCTTGCTTGCATTAATTAATTTCATTTTAATATCATTAGCATTGTCATATTTACTTTCATTTCCGATAAAATTGTTAAAATTATTTGAATAATTATTCCATGCATTTTTATAATTTATAAGAAAACAAAATGGATTTTGCTCACCTGTAAATTGTTTTGAACTTGACCCTGTATCTCTTGATTTTTCTGTTTCCGGTGAATTCGGCTGCATGTGACCTCGGGCGCGGGAACGGGCGCGTTTGACTGGCTCCTGGTTCTGGTATTTTCCCTTCCCCGCCGAATTTGATTCGCGACTCCGGGCGCGGCGAATCTCTTCTTTCAGGGCTCGCAATAAAATTAATTTCTTGATTTCTTGTGCTTCTTTTTCTTTAATTTTCGCATATTTGATCTCAAATTCTTCTTTTGTTTCAATTATTATTTCCTTTATTTCTTTTTCTGAATTCCTATTTGAATCATAATTTTTCACATTTCCTTTTCTTTTCTTCCGTGGCTGTTTTTTCTTCGTAATTGTTTCTTCTTTATTTACTTTTTCAATTAATACATTTACTTCATTTTCATTTTCAATATTCTCTTCTAGTGCAACCGGTATATTAAACTGAACTTCTTCTTTAATAATACTCATATTGATGTGGACCGTAAATTCTTCAGGAACATTAAACAAAGTTTCTAATACATCATCTTCAATATCAAATTCCAAATTCTCTTCTTCGGTAGCAGTAACAGCTGATGATTCTTCATAATAACAATACTCATTTTCAAACATAACTCTCTGCGCAACTGGCGCCAACACTTCCAAAGCCGCTTTCGTGGGGCTGGAACAAAACTCTTTAAAAATATTCATAAAACACGTCGCCATAACCTCCTCTGGGCTGGGACAATACTCTTTAAAAATATCCATACAACACGTCTCCAAAACCTCCTCTGGGCTGGGACAAACTTCTTCAAAAATAATATAAAAATCATCATAAATAGCATCAGCTGCGACTATTACTTCCAACGACACAATATCCTCTGTGGACTTTAAATCTTCTTCTACCGATTCTAACTTATCTTCTTGCTCCAACTTTACTTCTAATGAATTACATTTCTCTTCTAATATATCTAACTTTTCTTCAACTGGCTCCACATCACAATTTACTTCGTACTTTTCTTCTTTACGGTGCACAACATTTTCAACAATTACATTTTCAATTTTTACTTCTTCAAACGACGTTAAATCTTCTGTTTTCTTCTCAATTGCCACACAAATTTTTGTTTCTACTGCCTCAATCTGCTCAATACTCTCGGTACACGATTCTAATTCGATAGTACTATTATTTATTTCTACCGCGTTATTTATTTTAATTTCTTTTTCTAAAATACTACTGTTATCTGTGCTTTTCTCTGATTTTTTAAATTTTTCTCTTAAAATGCCTAATCTTTCTGCAACAGTATATGCCGCGTCTAGTAACTTGGCAAAAGTAATGTCTCCGCGGGGTAACACTTCATCTTTTATGATTGGTAACAACCCATGCAAATATTCTCTTATGTTCTCAAACTGTGTTCTTTTAGTATCAAATTCACTAGCACCACCAAAAATATTATAATTATTTATCATAACTCTTCTAGTATATTCCAAAAAATTTTCATTCTCTTTATGCGGTTCGTAAGTATGTATTCTGCTGCAAAAATAATTCTGCAGTCTAAACTTTAAGTCATTCCAAGAATTTGAATTAATAACAAACGGATCATATTTTACAAATTCGGCATCACCCACAATTAAATCTAAACAATTTCTAATTATATCTGCCTGTGTCCAATAGTAATTCGTTCCCGTTACTTCTAAACAATTAATAAAATTTTCCAAAGAAACATTTGTATGTCCAGAGTAGCGTAAACACTCGTACAATCCAGCAGTTCCTCTATATTGATTTTGATAATAATTATTTTTATTAGATCGACAACAATAAGACATTTTTAAAATTTAATTTTTAAAAGGCGTACAAGATTTTTTTAGCTGCCACCAGTTATAACGGGGGGTTTATTTATTTATTTATATAAATTTTAACATTAAGGCGTACTGATTCAAGATTTTTGCTGCCACCAGTTGTGGGAGGGGGGATCTAACGTTTTTAATATTTAGATCTTTGCTCGATAAATCGTAACGCTAAATCAGGATTACTTATTATCGAACAACCTCCACGATATCGTAAGCCAAACGGTATTATAACACTTGGGTGATGCTTTATAAATGAGAATGAAAGGAATATATAATAATAAAACACACACAGCGGTAATTAACGATTAACTATATTAATAAAAATGTAAACTAATATTTAAATAAAATACGAGAATTTAATAAAACGATACTTTCGACATTTGTCTTAAACGTTTAGGAAAACCACTAATTAATTTGTTAACTAATTAATTAGATGGATAAAACACTAAACAAAAGATCGTGATGAATTTTGGAATAAGATTAACTAGCAACTAATATATTGCTATAAATTACGGAAAACACACAGATAACAAAACACACATAAAACATAAAATATTAACTTACTCAAAATACGTAATTTCACATTCACAAATAAACAAATAAAAACGGAGAGTATTGAGATTCACTTGAGCACAAATAAACAACGATTACAACAAGACAAATTATTCTCAATATTTAAAAGCGTCTTTCTCTTTCGAGATCTTAAAACTATATATTTTACAAAACGAAAAATGCTACAAAACTCTATGGTCAAAGCCATCCCTTAATTCTAAAAATAGTTACTGACCGTTGCTACAGTGAATCTCAAACATTTCCAAATGAAGTTGAAATACTTTTCATTGAACAAAACGGTTTCCGTATCTTACATTTTGACATCTGCCGAAATGCCAAATTCGTAGGTACATTTTAGAACTGATATATTTTAACACCAAAAACAGATGGTCTTCTTAGAAGTCGGAAAAACACGTGGGAAAAACCGTAGAGCTTTTACAAAAATATTTCAACTTACAAAAACAATAATTATTGATATAATACAATAAATTAGCCCTGCTACAGCGTGATGTTAGCGGTAGAATTTCATTCTGTAATTACGGATAAATAAATGATAATTAGTTACTTTTAATATGCTTACAAAACAATACAAACAATATACTAACGATTTGCTAGAAAAAAATTATAACTTTCGGTAAAATGCTTTCTAAGTGTGAATTTGGCGGACAATATAAAAAATCTGTCGTGGCCATCACACAACCTTCCGCCATATCTAGACTTTAAACAGAAATGTATACGTACAATCCGGTGCCCATTTAAAATATACAAATAAAAATCTAAAATATTCAAACACAGAAATTTGCATCACCTGAATAAAAAGATTCTTTCACAGGAAAACTCTGCTGTGTTGAAGCCATCCTCCGTTCAATTACTACATTTAATATCTTACTTAGGACTTATATAGCGCTAGTATGCCAACTTGTCACCCGTCTCACCTGTCAATATTTTTTACGCAGAAACAAAAATCAACCGATCATGGATTACAAGATATCAACGTTTTATTTGAAAAATTTATTTTTTAAATTTTACTGCAGTTCTTTAATGCTACCAGATAAAGACAATTTTTTTATAACGTAAGTTGCAAATAACTTTTCCTCTTATTCTTATTACAAATAAATACCATATTTTTCCAAATTTATATACAATTTTGACAATTAACCTTTGCAATCTTCAAAAAATATCACTTCCGATGCAGATATTTGTACCAAAATCTACGGAGCTCTTCCAATTTATATACAAATGTTAAATACCAAATATCAAAATTTTCGGGTAATTCGTATTTGAGTTATGCGACTAACACTCCTTGACCACACACACACACACACACACATACACACACACATACACACAGACATCATCGTGAAACTATTAAAAATGAGTTGTAAGGACCCTAATTCGTGCTCATCCACTAAAAATTCACCACCCGATTTTTTGCATGATTCCAATACCTTCCTTTACAGGTAAGCGGAAGGTAAAAATGAATATTTTGCAGAAACTAAAATAATACAAATTGTTTCATACTGGTTACAAAACTATACTAACACAATACTAAAATGTTTCAGTATTATTTTTTTATAAATGCATATTTTGTTCGGTAACTTCACGCAGCCTAATATTTCAATGCATTGTATCTTAGTATTTTCTGAAAATAAATAAATATTTTATTATTATTAGGTAGGTACAGTATTATTGAAAGTAATAAGGGCCTTAGTTAGGTCAAAATTTTAAGATTTTTTCTGAAAATTTGATACCACACACGATAGTATTTTAATAAAAATAAAATAAGTTATGTTTATAAAGTTGGTACCACTGATTGAATTAAAAAAAATCTGCTGTGGCCAGCACACGACCTCTCGCCAAATTCTGATTATTCTACTAATCTAATAAATAGTTTTACTTACATTTTCATAGTTTTATGTTCACGTAATATGTAAACGATAATGTAAACTGATGCAAGCAAAAGATGTCAACTGTACTGTCACTATCATAATCATTCAAATTTTATGTAGAAACAAATTTCATATCGTGGACAACAAGATACTGGAATTTCAAAAAAATATAATATTAATTGTACTTTATTTTATTGTTAAATACTACCAGATTCAGCAAATTGTATTTAAAATTAACTGTACCCATAGATAATTATATTTTCATTTATTTTTAATTGCTAAATTTGTCATAAATAAATAATGTACCAATATACTTAAGAAAAACTATATAAAGTTTCAAAAAGTACTACTTCCGGTTTGCGGATTTCTACCAAAATCTTATCCGGTGTTAAGATACTTATTAAAACCTTAAATATGAAATTTGGTTATTAAAGGCTTGATACTTTTTAAGTTATCGTGGACGAAAAAACATCACATACGTCCATATTTACGCACACATACACACACAGACATCATCGTGAAAATATTAAATTCGTATTCTAGAGACCCTAAAACGTGCTTATCCACCAAAAACTCATACTCGAAATTTTTGACAATACCTCTCTTATAGAATATGAGGCGAAAGGTAACAATTGAATAATTTTTTGAGAAACAATTGAAAATAGCATAAATGTCGTTTTTTACATTTTTACTAAATTTATCTCCCCGAGCGCTTTAAATTTACACCAAACTCGGTAAAATTTGAATAATATATCAAAAAAATCTGCTGTGGCCAGCACACGACCTCTCGCCTAATTGTACTAATCTAATAAATAGTTTTACTCATATTTTAACAGGTTCATGTTCATGTAATATGTTAACCAAGATGCAAGCAAAATATGTCAACTGTACTGTCACTGTCATAATAATTCAAATTTTAAGTAGAAACAAATTTCATATCATAGACAACATGATACTGGTACTTCAAAAAAGTAGAGTATTTGTTGCACTTTATTTTATTGCTCAATACTACCAGATTCAGCAAATTGTATTTAAAATTAACTATAGGTACCCATAGATAATTATATTATCTTTTATTTTTAATTGCAAAAATTGTCATAAATAAATAATGTACCAATTTATTTAAGGAAAACTATTTCAAGTTTCAAAAAGTACTATTTCCGGTTTGCGAATTTCTACCAAAATCTTATCCGGTGTTAAGAACCTTATTAAAACCTTAAATATGATATTTGGTTACACAGACATCATCGTGAAAATATTAAATTCGTATTCTAGAGACCCTCAAACGTGCTTATCCACCAAAAACTCATACTCGAAAATTTTGACCCATTACAATACCTCTCTTATAGAATATGAGGCGAGAGGTAAAAACAATTGACGATCGTTTAAATGCTATTTTTGTTTATGTACTAGAATTATTTTTCCGAGAGCTTTAATTTGATACCACACATGATAGTATTTTGATAAAGAAGTTATGTTTATAAAGTTGGTACCACTGGTTGAATAAAACTCATTAACGAACTTGAAGTCAGATTTTGTCTCAAGTTCTTAAATATAAAATTTCAGTCCAAAATTCCAACACGTTTTTAAGTTATCCAACACACAGACAGACTAACAGACTGACTTTTTTTAAAATTATGTTTTCTGGGTTCAGTAGGGTCTAAAACGTAAAGATTAACCAAAATCTCAAATGGTCAAAAAATCACGATTACAATACTTTCCTCTATTACATAGGTCGGAGAAGTAAAAATTTGTGCTTTTGTCAAATGTGTCCAAATCCAATCTAAATTTGACGTTAATCTGCTTAACTACTATTATTTTGTAAAATATAATCACTTAAATCAAGTAAAATTTTATGAGTTGGTAGCATGAGAAATTCTGATTACTTTTGAGTATGATAACCATTCAAATGAAGTTGTAAGAAATTGTATCTTTTACTACACTGCATACATTGAAGGTTACCAGTTTCCATTTCCGAGACGCGAATAATAATAATTAGTTATAGTTTAGTAAAATAAGTAGTAAAATTTTAAACCACGCAAAGTCGTTTAAACCGTGTCGTAAATTTTGCCTGCTCATCTCGTATCTGTCGTTAGACAAGTAGGTAGTAAACAAATGTAACAAAATTTAGTGACGTTCTGACGTTAGTCAGTTTGGGCTTCAGCTTCGGCTTCGACACTCACTTATGCGTGGCAGTGACGACGGTGTTGCCAGTTCTCATCGCAGCATCCACCGTAACGGTCCTTTATGTAATGAGAGCACGTTTCTCCTTCAAAATCTCATAAACTGCAAGAGTACTCGAGCACAAACAACGGCAAATTAAAACTTTATGCTTGTTCTCGACAAATCACGTTTGTGCGGTTGCCGGTCGCGTTGGTGATGTAGGGCGACGGAGGGCTACGCCAACGCGAAGTCTAACTATGTTTTAATTAACAAATTGTATAATACTATAATAGAAGCGAAGCTTTCAATTGCAGTCGAGAGATAAAAATACTACGAATAATCAAGAACTGGGAAATCAATGAACAATGATGCATAAATAAGAACTAGCACAAAATGTAAAAAGTAAATTATTTTAATGCAACCCTCATGCAATATCTAATTTTATCCAATGGCATATTTTTATTTTTTTTATATAATAGACCAGGAGATAGTGACACATTTTAGAGAAACTCTCATACCAGGCTGCCTCTTGGAGGACTTATTATTTGCGTTATTTGCGTACAATAAAAGAAATAAAAAAACCCGCTACCTTGTAGCGCCTGTAGGGCATTACTTAGAAAGTGTATTGAAAATGAGACATAAAAATCTGACGTGGCCATCACACAACCTTCCGCCATATCTAGACTTTAAACAGAAATGTATACGTGCAATCCGGTGCCCATTTAAAATATACAAATAAAAATCTCAAATATTCAAACACAGAAATTTGCATCACCTGAATAAAAAGATTCATTCACAGGAAAACTCTGCTGTGTTGAAGCCATCCTCCGTTCAATTACTACATTTAATATCTTACTTAGGACTTATATAGCGCTAGTATGCCAACTTGTCACCCGTCTCACCTGTCAATATTTTTTACGCAGAAACAAAAATCAACCGATCATGGATTACAAGATATCAACGTTTTATTTGATAAATTTATTTTTTAAATTTTACTGCAGTTCTTTAATGCTACCAGATAAAGACAATTTTTTTATAACGTAAGTTGCAAATAACTTTTCCTCTTATTCTCATTACAAATAAATACTATATTTTTCCAAATTTATATACAATTTTGACAATTAACCTTTTCAATCTTCAAAAAATATCACTTCCGATGAAGATATTTGTACCAAAATCTAGGGAGCTCTTCCAATTTATATACAAATGTTAAATACCAAATATCAAAATTTTCGGGTAATTCGTATTTGAGTTATGCGACTAACAACCCTTGACCACACACACACACACACACACACACACACACACACACACACACACACACACACACACACATACACACACACATACACACAGACATCATCGTGAAACTATCAAAAATGAGTTGTAAGGACCCTAATTCGTGCTCATCCACTAAAAATTCACCACCCGATTTTTTGCATGATTCCAATACCTTCCTTTACAGGTAAGCGGAAGGTAAAAAGCAATTCATACCAGGCTGCCTTTGAAGTGGTCGAAAATTTATGAAAAATAAATTATCGAAATATTAATGGCAGCCGGTTTTAACTTGTAGATACCTACCTGACAGTAACTTGCAAACGTTAAGAAAAATGAGTCATAAAAAAAATTCATACCAGGCTGCCAAAGACATGAAACAAGTCAAAATATCCAAGAAAAACAAGTGGCAGCCTGTTTGCACTTGGACATGACATTTATTTTATTTTTTTTAAGTGTTCAATTTTCGTTACATAAAAAACGATTCATACCAGTATGCAAATTAAATATTGAGTTTGTTTGATGGAATTATATTAGAAAATAAATTTGGCAGCCGGTTACAACTTATAGAAGCTCTTGGCAGACGTAAAACGGTTACCGAAAAAACGCCGTTTTAGAGAATTATTCATACCAGGCTGCCATTTTATTCATACAAAAAATAAGCCATTTTAAGATGCTTATTTCATTGGCAGCCGTAGAACAGCATGTAGAACAATTTTTTTTCAATTAATATAATGCGAAAATTTTCGATGATCTTAAAACGATTGATACCAGACTGCCATTTTATTTTTATCAAAAATATACTATTTTAAGACGTTCACTTCACTGGCAGCCGGTTACAGCATGTAGAACCATTTTTTTTCAATTAATATAATACGAAAATAATTTTGGAATATCTTGGATCTTGGATATAATGGGGAGGGTGGAGTAAAAACACCACATGCACTTAGGCCGCTCAAACGGGCCCATTGTACAACCTCCGGGAAGCACAGCTCCCTGCTACAGGTCCTGAAGCCATTCTACATTCAGGAAGAACGCTAACAGGTCAGCAGCGGGAGTTATGCTTAGGGTGGCCATGTCCGGCCAGAATGCCCCTAGCATGGATCCTCTTTTTGAAGACAAAGCAGGACATTCACATAGAATGTGCTCCACAGTTTCATCTTCTTCTTCGCAGCCTCTACATAGAGGACTGTTGACGATTTTCATGCGATGCATGTGTTTGTTTAAACGACTGTGTCCCGTCAAAATACCGACAAGAAGTTGAAGGTTGTTCCTAGAGAGTCGAGTAAGATAATTTGCCAGTTTAGTAGTTGGCCTCGCAATTAGCCTCTTTGCATGCCAGCATTGAGGTGTGGTAGTCCAATGGACTAAAAATTTTTCAAAGCTAAAGTCTTTGACAATATCATGAAGAGTTGAGGTTGTCAATGGAAGTATAGGTTCCGGGCCGCAAGGCAGAGAAGACGAGCCTTGTCTAGCAAGTTCATCGGCCTTAGCATTACCTTCATTACCACTATGCCCTTTAACCCAAGTGAGTTCTACGACATTGTTTTCGGATATGTCAGACAGTGCTCGTTGACATAGCTCGACAAGCTTTGACGTGACTTTGCAGCCATTGAGAGCTTGAAGAGTTGCCTTGATGTCTGTTGTTATCCTAATTGACTTGTTTTGAACCTGGAGTTCATTCACAAGTATTGCACTCTGCATTATCCCCATAATCTCAGCCTGGAAGACAGTGGTGTGAGCACCAAGGGGTATGCTAACGTTAAGGTTCAGTTCTTCGGAGAAGATTCCCGAGCCTGAGCCTGTGGACGTTTTGGAGCCATCTGTAAAGATGAAAATATCAGGGCTGGAGGCTCCCTGACCATCTAGTATAACACGATAGGGTTTATCGAAGTTGAAAGTAGGAGGTGTGCAATCCGCATTCGTCTGCAGAAGAGGAGCAGAACGAAATGCCTCTTGCAAAATAGAGCTGTGTTTGCAGCTTACTGCTGA
This sequence comes from Agonum fuliginosum, assembly GCA_947534325.1. NCBI lineage: Eukaryota > Metazoa > Arthropoda > Insecta > Coleoptera > Carabidae > Agonum > Agonum fuliginosum. Next base: position 25,828,701 of record OX384032.1, read on the forward strand.
TTTTGGTAGAAAACCTAAATGTGAGAGGCGTAGAGCAGTCTTTAGTGCTACCTCCTCTATATAAAGATTAAGAGGAGTGAGACACAGAAGGACATCCATAGCCGCCGTCGGTGTAGTGTGCATTGCACTTGTAATTGCTAAACATGCCAGTCTCTGTACATGTTCTAATTTCGAAGATGCTGTTGATTGCCTAACTTTAGGCCACCATACCAGAGCACCATACGTAATCATTGGCCTGATGATCGCTGTGTAGAGCCAGAGTGAGAGCTTGGGAGTCAGCCCCCAAGTTCGACCCATAACACGACGGCATTGCCAGAAGGCAATGCAGGCTTTTTCAACTTTCTGGTTTAGATGTTGACTCCAGTTCAATTTACAGTCAAGTGTAACTCCCAGATACTTGACTGTATCTGAAAAGTCCAGAGTTTGGTTGAAGAGTTTCGGCTTGTTGAGTCTGCCGATTTTACGTTTTCTGGTAAAGAGGACCATCTCAGTTTTGGTTGGGTTAACTGAAAGAGAGTGTTCCTCGCACCAGGATTCGAGAAGTTTGAGAGCATTGTTAGCCACTTCGCAGAGTGTGTTCTCAAATTTACCATTTAGCAGAATTGTAATGTCATCTGCGTAGCCAACGGTATAGAATCCATTGCTGTTGAGCAGCTGTAAAAGGCTGTCAACTACAATTACCCAAAGTAAAGGTGAAAGAACTCCGCCTTGAGGACAACCTTTGGTGACGTAACCCCTTATGGTTGAGTCTTCCGAGGAAAACTTAACGGCTCTATGTTCAAGCATGAACTGAATCCACATAATTAGCGGTTGTTCAACGCCATGTGCCCTTAGCGCGTTGACTATGGAGTTGAATGTCGCTTTGTCAAAAGCTCCTTCTATATCAATGAAAGCACCCAGGGTGGAATTTTTACATTCCATCGATCTCTCGATCCTACTAATTACAGCGTGTAGTGCGGTCTCGGTAGATCTGCCCTGGATGTAGGCATGTTGATTAGGGTGGAGAGCGTGGCGAGAAAGCGCAGTCTCTCTGATGTATCTGTCGCACAGTCTTTCCAGAGTTTTTGTCTTTGGAATATCTAAAAACGATTCATCTGATACGTCATTTTATTATTACAATAAATTATGCTATTGTTGTAGGCCGTTTACTTTATTGGCAGGTAGTGACAAATACGAGATTTATAATATTTGCTGTACAAGAGTAAAACTTGAAAAAGTACATTTTTTAATAATATAGTCCAGTCATTCTGGCATTTGAGGTCATAATCGAAAGAATAAAGATGAAAATTGGTATACATATTTGTTAAAGGGTCCTTTTTAATTTGGTAAAGTAAAAGTTGTCAGGACCATGAGGAACCGCCGCCATCTTGAAAAATATGTCTCTTTTTGCAGATTTTTACTAATATCTCGTAAACAACGAATGAAATCAAAATTATATCTTAAAAATGTTGTAGAGCTTGAAATTCTGAGTAAAATGTGTACCCACACTTTACATTTTTATTGAAAATTAGGCTTACAACTCTATTTCAAAGTTTTGCCTTAATCGTGAATCAAGCGCTTGCAGCCAGTACGGACCAAGTTTTTTGTTTACTGTTTTTAATCAACTCTAATTTCTGACTGGACAAAGACATGTACATCCGGTTTTCGGCATTAGATTCCCCAGACATTTTTCTATATAATGTATTATTTTTATAAAAAATTAAGAGCCTTAGTGAACTTAGAGTTAATGTTTTGTTTCGGAAAGAAAGTAGTTAAATAAAAACAAAATACTTTTTCTCCGAGACAAACATTAAATTTCGGCCTTAACTAAGGCCCTCAAATTTTTTAAAATAATGAATCTTGTAGAAAAATATCCGGAGAATCTAATGCCGGAAACCGGAAGTCGATATCTTTATCCAGTCAGAAATTAGAGTTGAGTAAAAGCAGTAAACAAAAAAAGAACTGCCATTTCACTGTTTCCCTTCCGATTCAAAACATTAAATTCCGGCCATAACGAAAGCCTTTCAATTTTTCAAAAATAATGCATCTTATAGAAAAATGTTTGAGGAATCTAATTCCGGAAACTGGAAATCGATATCTTTGTCCACTCAGAAATTAGTGTTGATTAAATACAGTAAACAAAAGAACAACTTAAATTACACTTTTTTCCCACGGAAGAAAACATTAAAATTCGGCTATGTTTTGATCTAGGATGACTGGGCTAATAGTGAAATAAATATCGTGTAAATAAATAGTGCGTAGTGTTAAGTCTTTTAATGAATAATCTTAGGGTTTAAGTATTTAATAATAATCCTTAATATCCAATTAGTGTTTATTTAATCATCATTTTTAGTTACATTTATTATCTTCTTATCATTTATTAAATTAGTTATATAAATATTCGTGTTTTTCTTATTTTTACACTTTACCCAAATAAACAAAACATTACAATAGCATAATTTATTGTAATAATAAAATGACGTATCAGATGAATCGTTTTTAGATATTCCAAAATTATTTTCGTATTATATTAATTGAAGAAAAAAATGATTCTACATGCTGTAACCGGCTGCCAGTGAAGTGAACGTCTTAAAATAGCATATTTTTGATAAAAATAAAATGGCAGTCTGGTATCAATCGTTTTAAGATCATCGAAAATTTTCGCATTATATTAATTGAAAAAAAATTGTTCTACATGCTGTAACCGGCTGCCTATAAAGTGAACGTCTTAAAATAGCATATTTTTGATAAAAATAAAATGGCAGTCTGGTATGAATCATTTTAAGATCATAGAAAATTTTCGCATTATATTAATTTAAAAAAAAATTGTTCTACATGCTGTAACCGGCTGCCACTGAATCAATGAACATTAGACAGCATGAACTAAACCCAGAAATAAGTTTGATGCTGGTATGAATCGTTTTTTATGTAATGAAAATTGAACACTTAAAAAAATAAAATAAATGTCATGTCCAAGTGCAAACAGGCTGCCACTTGTTTTTCTTGGATATTTTGACTTAAAAATTGTTTCATGTCTTTGGCAGCCTGGTATGAATTTTTTTTATGACTCATTTTTCTTAACGTTTGCAAGTTACTGTCAGGTAGGTATCTACAAGTTAAAACCGGCTGCCATTAATATTTCGATAATTTATTTTTCATAAATTTTCGACCACTTCAAAGGCAGCCTGATATGAATTGCTTTTTATGTCTCATTTTCAATACACTTTCTAAGTAATGCCCTACAGGCGCTACAAGGTAGCGGTTTTTTTTAATTTCTTTTATTGTACGCAAATAACGCAAATAATAAGTCCTCCAAGAGGCAGCCTGGTATGAGAATTTCTCTAAAATGTGTCACTATCTCCTGGTCTATAAGGGGAAACCCCTATAGCTTTAGGTACCATGCCTATCAGCCAGTAACATTTGTGAATTATGCCTCGTTTTCATGTATCCGGAATCCGCAGATTTCTTGCGGAATAAAATGGCCGCCACGAATTCCGTCAGTAGTTAAATTATTTTTAACTTTCTGCGGAACTCCGCAAGTTTTGACGTTTAAACTGTCAGTTGTTATAACTTCAAATATATGTTTATTTATGTTGAATATGGAGATGGAATTCGTGGCGGCCATTTTATTCCGCAAGAAATCTGCGGATTCCGGATACATGAAAACGAGGCATTAGAATACATATTTATATAAATCAATGTTTAGACAATCACAACGCCCATGCTCTTCAGTGGGACTTGAACCCACAACCTCGCTGCCCGCCCGGACCACAGTCAGTCTAGTCACGTTAATCCGCGCGGCCATCGTGGCCGGCCCAATGGCATATCACCGCATATGTAGTAAAAATCACTTAAATGGTCAGTTTTAGTTATTTTTACAAAATCTCTCTTATACACGAGGAAAGTTTTGTCAGCTCCGACGCACGACTGGAGTTTACTCCTTAAGAGCCTATTGCGTGGCAATATACGCATTGAAAAACGAGTAATTTTTGTGAGGATCTCAATCTAATACTGTTATACGTATGATGTTGAATTTTGTATGTAGATTAAGGAAGAATACTAAAAGAGCGGAATCTTCAAAATCTTTAATTAATGTAATTAGTTTGGCTTTAATAATTATGCGAAATTCGGCGAAAATTGTACAAGTTTAGACATAATTTATGGCAATTCTGTTGATAAAATTATAGTTTTATTGTTTTTCCGCCCTTTTTACATCTATGTTCTACTCAGTTTGTCTTTAAACTAAATGATAACTTTTATAGTTTATTCATGAGATCCTCACGAAATTCTAGTGTTTAATTTCTTTTATCTCTAGTTGTTGTCGGAACAATATATAGTTTGAATTTTTCAATTCAACAATGCTTTGTCGTTACTAATGCAAAATTTCAGATTTTTACTTCCCCGATCTATGTAATAGAGGGAAGTATTGTAATCGTGATTTTTTGACAGTTCGAGATTTTGGTGAATCTTCACGTTTTAGACCCTACTGAACCCAAAAAACATAATTTTAAAAAAAGTCGGTCTGTCGGTCTGTCGGTCTGTGGGTCTGGATGTTGCATAACTTAAAAACGCGTTGGAATTTTGGACTGAAATTTTATATTTAAGATCTTGACCCAAATTCTGACTTCAAGTTCGTTAATGAGCTTTATTCAACCAGTGGTACCAACTTTATAAACATAACTTTTTTTATTTTTATCAAAATACTATCGTGTGTGGTATCAAATTAAAGCTCTCGAGAAAAGAATTCTAGTAGAAAAACAAAAATAACATATAAACGATCGTCAATTTTTAAAAAAAATAAATTATTCAAATTATACCGAGTTTGGTGTCAATTTAAAGCGCTCGGGGAGATAAGTTTAGTAAAAATGTAAAAAATGATATTTATGTGATTTTCAATTGTTTCTCAAAAAATGATTCAATTTTTTTTATTTAACCAGTGGTACCTACCAACTTTATAAACATAACTTTTTTATTTTTATCAAAATACTATCGTGTGTGGTATCAAATTAAAGCTATCGGGAAAATAATTCTAGTAGAAAAATAAAAATAACATTTAACCGATCATTAATTGTTTTTTTTTATAAATTATTCAAATTATACCGAGTTTGGTGTCAATTTAAAGCGCTCGGGGAGATAAGTTTAGTAAAAATGACATTTATATGATTTTCAATTGTTTCTCAAAAAATTATTCAATTTTTTTTATTCGACCAGTGGTACCAACTTTATAAACATAACTTATTTTATTTTTATTAAAATACTATAGTGTGTGATATCAAATTAAAGCTTTCGGGAAAATAATTCTAGTACAAAAATAAAAATAACATTTAACCGATCGTCAATTTTTATATTATACATCATTCAATTTATACCGAGTTTGGTGTCAATTTAAAGCTCTATGTAGGGGAGATAAGTTTAGTAAAAATGTAAAAAATGACATTTATGCGATATTCAATTTTTTCTCAAACAATTATTCAAATTTCTTCAAGTTCTCTGAAGAAAAAATTTAGTCGGAGAATTAATAACAATCATTTAAACTATGGTCAGTTGTTTTTACCTCCCGCATTATATTTTATATAAGGGGAAGTTTTGTGAGGAGTTTTTCGAGTGTGAGTTTTTAGTGAATAAGTACGTTTTACAATCCATAGAATACGAATAAAGTATTTTCGAGATGATGTTTTGTGGACGATAACTCAAATAATATCAAACATTTAACAACCAAATTTTAATACAAATCTTAAGAATCCAGTTATTTTCGTAGCAACCCCCAAACCGGACGTAGTACTTTGCGTAAATATTTCGATAAATAATTAATTTATCACAATATTTTCTATTTCAAATGATGGATTATATTTTTGTCATCATGTCATCTACAAATCGTATTTAAAATTTTTATCTGTACATGATACTATTTAGAAAATAAGAGTATGAAACATAAAATTAAAGGCGTTACGAAAGTAAGTTATTAAAACTTATAGTCGGGGAAGTACTGTGCTGGCCACAGCAGATTTTTATTTTGAGCAATATAGCCAGAATCGTGAATTCTGATTCTTATTGCACTCAAGAAGTATAGACCCTTAAGTACGATTGTCTTTGAATATGCAATTAGCAAAGATGGAAAATAAACGCATCTCTTATAATATTGAAAGCATGTATGTGTTTTTATTCTATTATTGTTAACAATAAATACACATACAATTCACCTTTATCAATTCACCACATCAATTCTATTATCTGAATGAATGCTTCTCCCACGCTTTCCCCGTATGATCTGTATTGACAGTTTTCTTATGACAGCTTCTAGCACTTGTTTTACTTTCAAGAAACTTTTTTATTAAAAACTTTACTCGTGTGAATAGGGCTTAGAGCATAAGATTATTGAGTAAATGATTACACGTTACAAGAAAATTCATTGATGAACAGTTCAGTTGTTCAGTAGATAGCGAAGCATGCTGTTACTGTTATAATCGAGGAGTCTATTAATTATCACTATAACTAGAGTTATCTTATAGAATTTGCATTTTGCCCCATTCATAACTTGCCCCATTCACGGCGCCTCTCCCCTAATATTTAAAATAAGTTTAGGTATACTATTGTCAACATTGTAGTTTTGTAGAGTTTGCAAAGAATTCAGGGATATCTAACTTTTTGGTGTTGATTTCGTAGCAAAACCGCAGAAGCTGTTCTTTTCCGTAATCTTGCGGGCACCAAAAAACGGTGATCCCATTGACTGGTGACTCCTCTTCGTCCGGATTCTGGTCTTCTGATTATCAAGCCAGTTTCCTCATAGCGTTAGTTCACTATTTGTAGGTATAGCAAAAAGAGTCTCACCAACAATTCTTGAAATTTTACATTATTCTCGGGCATCTTATAACAACGCTACAATTCTTGCCACAGCAATAGGACCTCCAGGTATTACGATCTATTAAATAAACACTATACACACTACGCCATGCAACCGATAAGTTTAAGAGAGAGAAATCAACGCTAAACAAAAAAAATCTGAAGTGGCCTGCACACAACCTTCCGCCATATCTGGACTTATAAACATAAATGTATACGTATAAAATCCGGTGTCCTTAAAATATACAAATAAAAATCTAAAATATTCAAACACAGAAATTTGCATCACCTGAATCAAATGATTCGTTCACAGGCAAACTCTTCTGTGTTGAAGCCATCCTCCGTTCATTTACTATACATTTAATATCTTACTTATGACTTATATGGCGCTAGTATGTCAACTTGTCACCCGTCTCACCTGTCAATATTTTTTACGCAGAAACAAAAATCAACCGAACATGGATTACAAGATTTCAACGTTTTATCTGATAAATTTATTTTTTAAATTTTACTGCAGCTCTTTATGCTACCAGATAAAGACAATTTTTTTATAACGTAAATTTCAAATAACTTTGCCTCTTATTCTTATTACAAATAAATACTATATTTATCTAAATTTATATAAATTTTTGACAATTATCTTTTTCAATCTTCAAAAAATTTCACTTTCGGTGAAGATATTTGTACCAAAATCTAATGAGCTCTTCCTATTCGTATATAATTGTAAAATACCAAATATCAAAATTTTTGGGTAATTCGTATTTGAGTTATGCAACATCCGGCATCGGCCCGGACCACACACATACATACAGACATCATCGAGAAACTATCAAAAATGAGTTGTAAGGACCCTAATTCGTGCTCATCCACTTAAAACTCACTACCCGATTTTTTGCATGATTCCAATACCTTCCTTTACAGGTAAGCGGAAGGTAAAAAACTATCGAAGTTGGAATTTTTAATTTGAGCGATACATGACAGATACAAAAAATCTGACGTGGGCACCACATGACTTCCTTGTACGCCTTGTGTGTTCATACTTTTCTTAATAACTAAAATGTAGAATAATATAAAAAATTCTTTTAACTTATTATACTAGTATACTCACAAATATATTTTAGTCATTTTATTTAAACTGCAGAAGAAGATATAAAGCATATTTTACTATTGTCACTGTCATGTCATAATCATTTAAATTTTACGTAGTAACAAATGTTAAACGATCATGGAGTACAAGATACCGAAATAATAAATTATAAGTATATACTTTAATTATTCTTAAATGATAGAAGATACAGAAAAATTTATAAAATACCGATTGTAGATAATAATCACATAATCTTTCATTTAAAATAAAAAAATTTGTGTTAAATTAAATATTTATCGAAATATTTTTAAAAAGTACTACTTCCGGTTTATAGATTGAAACCAAAAATAGGAGGTGCACAACTAGATGCTATAACAGTCCTAAATACAAAATTTCAACTTTCTACGTCTAACCGTATTTGAGTTATGCGACACACATACGTCCGTACGTACGTACGCACGTACGTACAGCCGTCACGACGAAACTAGTCATAATGGATTCAGAAAAGGTCAAAACGGATATTTCCATCAAAATCTGAAAACCGAAATTTTTCGCGATTACAATATTTCCTTATTACTCCGTACAAGGAAGTAAAAATAGATGATATTGCTCGGAAAACAAATTATTATTAATTGAAATTTATAAATATAAGTTTAAAACAGAAAATTGCGAAAATACATCATAATAATTATAAATTGACATAAATGTTTTGTTTGCAAGTGTATATATACACTAATTTCGCCTTGTATTAAAATACTACATTATTTTTATCCTATAAAACCTGAATTAATTAACAATTAAAACATTTATAATTATTTAAACGAGCATTACATCAACACAAATAAAAATAAATAAATCATAAATAAATATAAGCATATAGACCCGGACCCACTGTTTGTTACATCCCAGTAAGAATTCTGCATTGAAAAAGTAGGAAAGTAAATTTGGTTCTTAATTGACATAGTAACATAAATTTTGATCACTTATTCCTTGGAGATTTTGGAATAACAACTTGATTTAGGTATTTAAATAATAGTGGGGTTAGGTATATGATCGTATTTGTTATTATATATGTTACCGTTTAAACCCGAAGTTAAAACTCGTTTTTACTAGTTAAAACTCGAAGTAACGAAGGGAATTTGTGTAAACTATTTTTGACTAGTCAAAATGCGAAGTTTCTAAACGTATTTGTAAAAACACGAATAATTTTTGTTTTCTACTTCAATACGGGTTTTAACTGAAGAAAATACTAAGAACGAATCGCTCGAAAATCGTTACTCGGGGGGTTTCGGGGATGCCGAATTCAATTCTGGCATTAAAATTACCCGGGGGTGGCTATGCGGGGGTGGACGCTGCAATTTCCCACCCCCGCAGAGCCGCCCCCGAACGCCCCCGGCTAATTTTAATGCCAGAATTGAATTCGGCATCCCCGAAAAACCCCCCGAGTAACGATTTTCGAGCGATTTTCATGGACGCTGCAATTTCCCAACCCCGCAGAGCCGCCCCCGAACGGCCCCGGCTAATTTTAATGGCAGAATTGAATTCAGCATCCCCGAAAACCCCCGAGTAACTATTTTCGCGCGATTTTCATGGACGCTGCAATTTCCCTCCCAATCACCCCCGCAGAGCCACCCCCGAGCGCGCCCGGGTAATTCTAATGGCAGAATTGAATTCGGCATCCCCGAAAACCCCCGAGTAACGATTTTTCCGAGTTTCCAGTCGTTCTTATAATGTTGCAAGTAATTATGCATTTGCAAAATGCATTTATTGCACCAGAATGCATTTTTCGAAAAATGGCATAACCAGACGATATAGACTTTTTTCCTGGAAGCTTTCTGAACACAATGCAGAAAACCACATCTCGATATCTGCTGTCCCTAAAAATTTCTTTATTTCGGGCGATTTTGATCTAAATGCCCTGGACTAAATTGCGCGCTGTCACCGTCGACCTGGAGTTCAGCACGCCGTGCGTGCTCCTCCAAAATCTTTCTCACGACGAACGGCATCGTCAGAGTGTCTATGTCCCGACCCTCGAGTGCGGTGACAAGTCCATTGTATGACTGCACAACAACGCCGCGATCTCGTCCTCGCGGTCCAACTTGATACCTGACGTCCTGAGCTGACTCGCCAGCTCCTGCATGGCGGTGACGTGTTCCTGCATGCTACCGCTCACGTATCTCTTCGACCAGTAACTTCGCCAAAGAAATACCTATTAGTTGAGGGTGTTACGCTCACACAACCTTTGGAATGTCTGCCAAACGTCGAAGGCGACCTCCAGGTCACGGACATGAATGAGCTGATCCTCTGATACAGATAGCATCAGTCCTGCTATCGCACGATTATTTTTGACAGTCCATTCCGAGGTGACTCTTTTTTCACAGTCTTCATGGCCTCCCAGACATTGTCACGGATTAAGCGCCATTTAATTGTGGCCTTCCAGTTGGCATAGTTCGAACTGTACAGGTACAATACCTTATTTTCACCAGATTTGCCCATATTTTTACTACACGCTGTAAGGTACTGGGCCCATAACCTATTGAATTACGTGTTTAATAGAGGTAAAAATTGGGGAATCAATAACTGTTTTATTATGTATATTTTACACAGAGATGAAAATTACATTACACAGAAAACAACTTAATTATATGAATATATAATTCATGTATCACGTGGTACATATTTGACTAATTTGATTGGCTGAAATAGAGTAGTAAGGTGCTATCAAATCGATGATATTTTTATAACCGCTGTTACATGTCAACTGTTTTTGTCAATTAATTTCCTACTGTCAGTTTCATATTTAAATATTGCTGTTTGTCAAAAATAAGACTTAAATTGAATGAACCTGATTGTATTCGGTGGGGAAATGTCAGTGAAGACAAAATTGAGAAAGGTAAACAGAATTTAAAACGTTTTTTATAGCTATTGAAAAAATATAACGAAACATTTTGGACTCATTCATTATATATTCTCCGCAAATATAACTCGGGCTATGATTAATCATAGGTGATAGCATTCGTTAGTCTTCAGAAAATCGAACTCGTGTTGCGCACTCGGTCAATTTTCATCGACTAACTCATGCTATCACCGATGATAATCATAGCACTAGTTATATTACCCCCGACAGTAATTTAAACATTCGACAAAATCAGGCACACTAGAAAATGGCGGCAATAGCCACGCAGTCTTGAGAACTTTCTCCGGTGTCGCATATACTCCAACAAAATTATATAACCTATTAAAGTTGCATGCAGAGGTATAGAAACACCCTGATTACGTTTCTTGATTAGGTTGAAATAAAGGATATATTTTATATTATTATATTATGATCATATTAAATATTACAACTATAATAATGTGACTACATTTAACAATGGCTTCTTCTATTAATATTAGGATATTAAGAGTAATAAAATGTAAGATTTATGTTGCTTTTACAACGTTAAATAATAATACATAAAACCAGATTTTAAAACAAGTATCAAACCAAAACATCTTGAAGTCACAAGTTAAATGGTCTTCCTTTTTAATCAAAAATAACGACATAATTTACTATAAAATAAGGGAAAATTGTCTTCCTTCCAATCTAAGTTGAAGAAGGAGTCAAGTGGTTAAACGAATCGATTTCAAAAGCAAAAGCTGAGAAAGAGGAAGAAACATCACGCTAAGAACACGTAGTTCAATGCAATTTAATAAAGTGTTTAATTATAGTTTTATTTCAAAGAGGTAAAAACGTTCTTAAACTTGAGATTAATTCTGATTAAAGTATCGCTATAAATTTACGAGGACAAGGTAAAAAGTGTTAACTGAACGTGATTTATCTGTGTGAAAGAACGGTTGCTACTCTGTTTCTGCTGGTACTTCCTTAAATGTAGATGTTAAACATTTCTGTTTCCATTTTTATATCCTAAATACAGCTTTGTCGAGAAAAAATCTGCAAAGCAAAAGGGGATGTATAGTGTATTTCTATTGCTGTATCTATACTTGTATATACACATTGAAAATTAAATTAAATTAATAAGCTTACGATTATTTAATAAGATTTGTTTGTTTCAGATATCCTTCTTTGCAGTTCTACTGCATTATATAAATAGGGCCAATGTATATACAGGTTGGTGGAGGTGAAATGCGAACATAGGGAAATATATGAAAATGAAGTTATCATGTTAGGCATCTTGATGTACGTGGAATAAGTACTGTCAATGTCAAAGTAGCTGCCATATTATTGAAATTTTTATTTTCATTAAAATATTTTCTTTGCATAATAATGTATGTGTCCGAGAAGAACGAGAAAGTTTACATGCACTTTTAGATTCTATTATTATTTCTGTTAATGATTACTCTTTTTGCCACACAAATTCACATTACTTAGTTTTGTGACACTACTACAAAATATATCAAGATACCTGGCATGAAAGTTCGATTGTCATGTATGTTCCCTATGTTCGCATTTCACCTCCACCAACCTGTATATGAAAATGATCACGACTGAGCAGTTAAGGAAGCAAAAATAATTTCACAGGTGTGCAGTCAGTAGATGGGTAAATAAAAGAAGTAGGCTCTTTTAAGTTACTGTCAAGCTTTCGGAATTAATTTTATTCCTTCTTCAGGACGCTACAATATGAGAAATAGTATCATCAGTATGAAAGCATTTTTACAACAAAGTATTCAAAATTGAAAACTTACTACTTGTTGAGGATATACTTGAAACTTAGCATTGATGAGCAATAAAAATCGAAAACAATATAGTTTAACGATACAAAAAAACATGTTTGTACAAACTTATCACAAAGTTATTTAAAATTTCGAAAATTTTTACAAAATGGTTCAATTTTAGAGCAGCCAATAGGTCAAAAATGTTTTTAACAGTTCAATTCGCACACGTGGACGAGCAGTGCCAAGACCCTGTCAAATTTTTAGTACCAACTGACTACTAAAAATAATAAAACTTTTCGCCCAACTGTCAAAAAAGTTGTCATTAACGTAAGCAATTCAGGCCGCAAAGTATGACATTTGTGTACAATTAATTTCGCGGCCGTTACTATTAATAACTTTTGCAAAGTTGAAGTTCGCGAACTTAATTGTCAATATCAAAAAATTTTGACAGTAGTTAAAAAATTAAAATGGATGTTTTTTTATTATATGCACTGCAGTCGCAAAAAAATGTAGGTATGTAGGTATTATACCTCGTCTGCGAAATTTTAGTTTAGTGTCCGATAGAATATTTTTATACTCTTCCAAAAATTTCGTCATTTCGAAGCCTAGGTATTCAAATAAGTAGAGTGCGGATTATATATGCAGAAAAATGTGATTGAAAAATATGCAAATATGCAACTTACTTTTATTCATTTTAACTAATAATTTATTTTATAAATCAGCAAAATAAACTAGATTTTGTTATCTTGCACAAACACATTATATACAATAAACAAAACTACATACAACTTCTAGAATACGAATAAGTGTAAATGAACACATCATTTTTTAGGAGAGTGGCATGTATTACGTGAGCCACTGTTTACTTATTCCGCAACGTAACAATAAGTAGGTAACTTATTGAATTAGGTGGTATTAAATTTAAGCGTATATTAACGATATATTCCGAATATAAATTTTATACCACAATTTCAAATTTAGAAAAATGACATTTTAATTTAATAGGTACCTATAATTATGCAGTTGTATGCATTTTTAATAGAAATATGTAAACAAAATATGTAACAAATATTTATATACTTATCCAAATATGCAAAAAAAATCACCATATTTTTTTTATTTTTGTATGAAATTCAAACATTTGTAAATAAAATATGAATATGCACAATAATGCAAATGCTTAAAAATCCGTACAAATAACTATTCGTCAAAAAAATCAATTTTAAACGCTACTTTACACAGTTTATTGATCAATAGAGTCTGAAATAAATAAAACAGATTAATTTTAAATGTGACATTTAGTTGTGACATCTCCAAGAACTTGTTTCAAGGCTACTTGACAGAAGGAAATTTTTGTGCAAATGTCAAATGCTTCTTAGTAGAAAATACGATACATTAAATAAAAAGGTATGTCGATCAAAAATATAATAGATAATGTGTACGTTACGTATTTGTGCAACGCTTGGTTTTATTAAGGCTGGCGTTTAAAACGATGAAACGCGTAACAAAAGTTCCCGCCGGTCTTGAACTATGCGATGCTATTTTAATGGAGGGGACAGCACTAGAAGCGAACGTAAGCTGAGAGTAACCGAATAATAACGAGCAGACTACAATAATTATTGCTGTTTCGTTACTATATTATAAAATATTTTAGTAATTAACGTTGTCAAAAATGAGAGAATAATATTTGACCCATGAAACTAAATAATTGCGCTCTGGTAATAAAAATAAATTTTTAGAACACCTATGTATATATTTTCTATCAATATTTTAAAAGTTAAACAATCTCTTAGGAAGAATTCATTCACTTTAACAGAGCTGTATATTTATATATAGAAATAAATATTAGGTAGGTATATTATTTGTTAATTATTATCATTTATAAAAATCCGGTGAAACAATCAGGAAAGGAATAGTAGGGTAGTTTGGCATAATAGGATAAAATAATAATATAATACCTTTTTAGTTGTACTATCGTTATTATTTTACATGTTGTTGACGCTCGCTAGTCGACTGACGTACATAGAAGTCGAACTTAGGAGCTCCGGCGGGGGATGGCAGCGAGCGCGGTACAAGAACACACGTAATGCCGTCAGCAATAATACGCTCTTATGGAAAAATCTCCGTTCTTCCATTATTCAAATTTGGTACATGTTATTAAGAAACTGTAAACATTTCAATAACAATAACAATTTCTGACAATTGATTGCAGGGGCAGGTATGTTTTATTATTTTTCATTTTATTAAAATTAATTTTTTTTGTTTATAACTTTTACATTTATTAACTTATAAACAAATAAATAGTGCCTGCCCCTGGATACCATATTAAAATTGTAAAAAATATTTTTTTTTTCTGCTGAATCAATACTTTTTGAACTGAGAAAGAACTACGATTTCACTGCTTCAGACGCCAGCCTTAAAGCTCTCCGCTTCGCATCGTACATTAGTATAGAACTTCGCGTTGTAAAATATACTCTACCGCATTTATAATGTAAATAACTACTTTCACTGTTTTCTCACGATTACGTGTATTTTTACTTTTGTATTTTATTATTAAGTGCGTTCGAATAACTTATTAAATAAGTGAGATTCAGTGACGTACCCAGACATCTGCCCCGGAAAGAGATATGAAAATAAAAATAATATCGAAATAATATTTTAAAAAATTCGATCAACTCGTGTTGCCGGATATCATTGCAATTCGTTCAGTTGTGGTGATGTATATTTACAAGAATTATGAATTGGATCATAGGAACAAAAATTATTATTTAAGTCAAATACCTTGAAATGAATTTTAGAGATGTATAACCCAGCAGGGTTTTTCCTTATGTGAAGAATAAATAAAAACGAATAAGCGACTTTTGGTACATTTCATACTCATCATTCACAAATTACATTTTTATGGTGAATTTGGATATCAATAATATAGAATAAAAGTTTTTCTTAGAACTTTGGGGAGAATATATGCAGCTTACTGGAGCAGCACTGGTGACACAAATGCACAAAAACATAAACATCTCATACTTAATACAAAATTAACTATTACTTCCTTGTACGAAGTAAGGAAGTATTGTAATCGCGAAAAATTTCGGTTCTCAGATTTTGACGGAAATATCCGTTTTGACCTTTTCTGAATCCATTATGACTAGTTTCGACGTGACGTCTGTACGTACGTACGTACGTACGTACGGACGGACGGACGTATGTGTGTCGCATAACTCAAATACGGTTAGACGTAGAAAGTTGAAATTTTGTATTTAGGACTGTTATAGCATCTAGTTGTGCACCTCCTATTTTTGGTTTCAGTCTACAAACCGGAAGTAGTACTTTTTAAAAATATTTCGATAAATATTTAATTTAAGACAATTTTTTTAATTTTAAATGAAAGATTATGTGATTATTACCTACAATCGGTATTTTATAAATATTTTTGTATCTGCTATCATTTAAAAATAATTAAAGTATATATTTATAATTTATTATTTCGGTATCTTGTAGTCCATGATCGATTAACATTTGTTACTACGTAAAACTTAAATGATTATGACATGACAGTGACAATAGTAAAATTTGCTTTATATCTTCTTCTGCCGTTTAAATAAAATGACTAAAATAGATTTGTGAGTATAGTAGCAGTACTTATATATTAATATATTTGTATAATATTATATTTCTACATTTTAGTTATTAAGAAAAGTATGAACAGTTTAATAGGCGTACAAGGAAGTCATGTGGTGTCGACGTCAGATTTTTTTTCTATATCAGACTTACTATTAAAGTTTCGTGCACAGGTTAAGATAGGTATATTATATAATTAATTAATATTATATTATATAATTAATTAATTACCTAGTTGTTATTTAATTTCATTTATTATAAGAGTATATGAGTAAACATATAACGTCTGGAAATTCAAATTCAAGAATATCATAAATGTTTCTTGAAATTAAACATTTCAGTTGTCTTTATAGCTTTATACATATTCCGAGATATTTATAAATGTAACTCACGGTTAAATGATTTATC
The DNA here is from genome assembly GCA_947534325.1 of Agonum fuliginosum. Taxonomy (NCBI): domain Eukaryota; kingdom Metazoa; phylum Arthropoda; class Insecta; order Coleoptera; family Carabidae; genus Agonum; species Agonum fuliginosum. The sequence continues at coordinate 25,845,289 of OX384032.1, forward strand.
CAATTATACATATTTTAATCCTTTGAGGATAAAAGATTATACATAGTTACTGTATTTCAATACTTACGTAAATAAATTAAATTTGTGGGTTTGACGTTAAAAAGAAAATATGATTAATCATGAACAGATTTGCGTTTACAAAATAATGTACTGACAATATGTGTTCCGGCCATCCAGTAAATAAAGCATTATTGTTTGTTAACTCGCCCTCAAATTTGATCCACCTGCCCGTAAAACCAAATTCGATAAACGATTTTTACACATGATATATGGATATCAGATAAATACATCAAGGCACCCTTTAATGAAAAATGGGGTGAAAAACAGCTAAAAATTACTCACAAATATTTCCGGAATTTATTGAATTAATACTCTTTGTGCGTAACTTCCAACAATATAGAATTACAATTAAAATTTTCAAACAAAAAGTTATTGATTTAGTTTGTATATTCAAATTGTGTGAAAAAGCGACAAAATTGTGCGTAGTCACCGTCACATCCTCATCGTGTAAGCTAACAGCTGAAGAGATTGGAAAGCTAAAAATAGAAAAATTAAATTCCGTCGTGTAGCGAAAGGAAAAGAGAAAGAATAAGAAAAAATTAAAATCTCGACTATTATTCAAGATTTTCTCCAAAGAGAAGATAATTTATATCCTCATACACGACTCGCTGGAAATGTAAATTGTAGCCTGAAAGCATGTGATTCTCCAGAGACGAAATCAATGGAACGTTTTGCGGTTGCGACAAAAAAATTCACTTTTATTTTTGATACTAGCTATAAAGAAATATTGTGCTATCTACCCGTATTACATCCACATATTTGTCACTTTTACAGTGCACATAATTTAGGTAAGGTTTAACTGAAAATAGAATAGTAGCATGTTATTTAACAAGAGTTTAACTAGGGCAATTAGAATTAATGAAAATGAAAGTTAACTAACGAACCGCGGGCGAATGGAGTAATCATTTGAATAAGAAATTGTCTTGAATTTTTATTCTTACCATATTTTTTACTTCCCCGATCTATGTAATAGAGGGAAGTATTGTAATCGTGATTTTTTGACAGTTCGAGATTTTGGTGAATCTTCACGTTTCAGACCCTACTGAACCCAAAAAACATAATTTTAAAAAAAGTCGGTCTGTCGGTCTGTTAGTCTGTTAGTCTGTCGGTCTGTCTGGATGTTGGATAACTTAAAAACGCGTTGGAATTTTGGACTGAAATTTTATATTTAAGATCTTGAGCCAAAATCTGACTTCAAGTTCGTTAATGAGCTTTATTCAACCAGTGGTACCAACTTTATAAACAAAACTTTTTTATTTTTATCAAAATACTATCGTGTGTGGTATCAAATTAAAGGTCTTGGGAAAATAACTCTAGTAGAAAAACAAAAATAACATTTAAATGATCGTCAATTGTTTTTTTTTTATAAATTATTCAAATTATACCGAGTTTGGTGTCAATTTGAATCGCTCAGGGAGATAAGTTTTTTAAAAATGTAAAAAATGACATTAATACGATTTTCAATTGTTTCTCAAAAAATTACTCAAATTTTTTTATTCAACCAGTGGTACCAACTTTATAAACATATCTTATTTTATTTTTATTAAAATACTATCGTGTGTGGTATCAAATTAAAGCTTTAACTGATCGTCAATTTTTTTATCATACATTATTCAAATTATACCGAGTTTGGTGTCAATTTAAAGCTCTCGGGGAGATAAGTTTAGTAAAAATGTAAAAAATGACATTTATGCGATAATCAATTATTGTTTCTCAAAAAATTATTCAAATTTGTTCAAGTGTATTATCAAATTAAAGTTTTCTGGAAAAAAATATTAGTCGAAGAATCAATAACAACATTTAAACAATGATCAGTTGTTTTTACTTTCCGCATTATATTCTATAAGGCTATATAAGGTATTGTGACGGGTTAAAATTTTCGGGTGTGAGTTTTTAGTGAATAAGTATCAGATTTTTTATGGTATTTAAATTATGCCGAAGTTGGTATCAACTTAAATAGTTTGGGGAAAAATGATAAAATTTATTTAAATTTTGCAGAATAAAGCATAAAATTAACGGCGTTACGAAAGTAAGTTATTAAAACTTATAATCGAGGAAGTACTGTGGTTGACACAGCAGATTTTTTTATACGAAATGAGATATGAGAAGTGATTTTTACTTTATTTTACCGGTTTTATCGAAGTTTTATCTTCCACTATTCTATTCAATGTTATAGGTGTGCTTGTAAGTTTTCCCAAATTTTGTGTATTTTGTTAGGTAGTACCAAAGATTAATTTTCATCTCTTTTTTCTTCCCCGATCTATGTAATAGAGGCAAGTATTGTACCTAATCGTGATTTTTTGACAGTTCGAGATTTTGGTGAATCTTCACGTTTTAGACCCTACTGAACCCAAAAAACATAATTTTTAAAAAAGTCGGTCTGTCTGGATGTTGCATAACTTAAAAACGCGTTGGAAATTTGGCCTGAAATTTTATATTTAAGATCTTGAGCCAAAATCTGACTTCAAGTTCGATAACGAACTTTATTCAACCAGTGGTACCAACTTTATAAACATAACTTTTTACTTCCTTGTACGGAGTAAGGAAGTATTGTAATCGCGAAAAATTTCGGTTCTCAGATTTTGACGAAAATATCCGTTTTGACCTTTTCTGAATCCATTATGACTAGTTTCGTCGTGACGTCTGTACGTACGTGCGTGCGTACGTACGTACGGACGTATGTGTGTCGCATAACTCAAATACGGTTAGACGTAGGAAGTTGAAATTTTGTATTTAGGACTGTTATAGCATCTAGTTGTGCACCTCCTATTTTTGGTTTCAATCTACAAACCGGAAGTAGTACTTTTTTCAAATATTTCGATAAATATTTAATTTAAAACAAATTTTTTAATTTTAAATGAAAGATTATGTGATTATTACCTACAATCGGTATTTTATAAATATTTTTGTATCTGGTATCATTTAGGAATAATTAAAGTATATATTTATAATTTAGTATTTCGGTATCTTGTAGTCCATGATCGATTAACATTTATTACTATGTAAAATTTAAATGATTATGACATGACAGTGACAATAGTAAAATATGCTTTATATCTTCTTCTGCAGTTTAAATAAAATGACTACAATATATTTGTGAGTATAGTAGCAGTAGTAGTAGTACTAGTATAATAAGTTAAAAGATTTTTTTATATTATTCTAGATTTTAGTTATTAAGAAAAGTATGAACACACAAGGCGTACAAGGAAGTCATGTGGTGTCCACGTCAGATTTTTTTATTTTTATCAAAATACTATCGTGTGTGGTATCAAATTAATAGTCCGGGAGCTGGCGTCAAATTTGACCGGACCATTTCAACAAAGCTGATTTTTATAATATAATTAGTTCTATAATAACTAATTAAGAATTGCAATGTAAGCTGGTCCGAAAGCGGGGCTCAAGATTTTAAGAGGCTGTGGAACTTGCAAAAAATAAAAGTTTTTAAAGTGAACCAGCAAAGCTAAAATTTTGTATAATGATAATAATTTACCAATTATATTTAACAAAAAATATGTTAGCTGGACAGGGCAGGTGGAAAACCTTGTTAGCTGTGCAGGTGAACATTGACAGTGACAATGTCAAAATAGTGACACATCGTTTATATCTTCTTCTACTGTTTACATAAAATGAAAACGATGTGTCACTATTTTGACATTGTCACTGTCACTGTCACTGTTCGTGCCAGCTTACACTGCAATTCTTAATTAGTTATTATAGAACTAATTATATTGCAAAAATCAGCTTTGCTGCAATCACCCATGAAAATTTGACGCCAGCTCCCGGACTATAAAGCTCTCGGGAAAAGAATTCTAGTAGAAAAACAAAAATTATATTAAACGATCGTCAATTGTTTTTTTATTATAAATTATTCAAATTATATCGAGTTTTGTGTCAATTTAAAGCGCTTAGGGACATAAGTTTAGTAAAAATGTAAAAAATGACATTTATGCGATTTTCAATTGTTTCTAAAAAAATTATTCAAATTTTTTTATTCAACCAATGGTACCTACCAACTTTATAATCATAACTTATTTTATTTTGATTAAAATACTATCGTATGTGGTATCAAATTAAAGCTCTCGGGAAAATAATTCTAGTAGAAAGATAAAATTAACATTTAACCGATCGTCAATTTTTTCAAATACATTATTCAAATTATACTTCAATAGTTTGGGAAAAAATATAAATTTATTTAAATTTTGTTGTATAAAGCATAAAACTAAAGGCGTTACGAAATAAGTTATTAAAACTTATATAGTCGGGGCAGTACTGTGGTGGACACAGCAGATTTTTGTTATTGAAATTATGAAACAAAAATCAACAAGGACGTGCGAATTGAAAAATTAGATTATTTTAAAATTAGTATTGACTATTAAATGAGCTGTCGAAATGGATTTAAAAATATAAAATAATCATGCAAAAATGCAAAATAAATATTGAATGTTGTGGAATTACGTAAATTCATTATACATATAGGAATTTCATAACTTCAAGTACATGCGTTAAAGGTATTTGTTGTTTGAAACAACATAATTTTTTTAAATTCGAAAAATTAAGAGTAGTTTACCTGCAGTACTTTTTTAGTACTGCACTGGATTCGCTTTCTTATTAAACGCAATCAATAGAAGTAGGTAATCGACAACTTAAATTACATAATTATTTACATTATTTAGCAGTTATTTATAATAGATATTCTATTTAATTATTAACTTTAACATAACCATCCACCCAGTGGCAGTGGCTACGAAAAATTTTCGACTGGGAAATATGGAAATTAGTTTTGCTATAAAAAAAATCTGACGTGGCCATCACACAACCTTCCGCCTTATCTAGACTTTAAACAGAAATGTATACGTACAATCTGGTGCCCATTTAAAATATACAAATAAAAATCTAAAATATTAAAACACAGAAATTTGCATCACCTGAATAAAAAGATTCACTCACAGGAAAACTTTGCTGTGTTGAAGCCATCCTCCGTTCAATTACTACATTTAATATCTTACTTAGGACTTATGTAGCGCTAGTATGCCAACTTGTCACCCGTCTCACCTGCTGTCAATATTTTTTACGCAGAAACAAAAATCAACCGATCATGGATTACAAGATATCAACGTTTTATTTGATAAATTTATTTTTTAAATTTTACTGCAGTTCTTTAATGCTACCAGATAAAGACAATTTTTTTATAACGTAAGTTGCAAATAACTTTTCCTCTTATTCGTATTACAAATAAATACTATATTTTTCCAAATTTATATACAATTTTGACAATTAACCTTTTCAATCTTCAAAAAATATCACTCCCGATGAAGATATTTGTACCAAAATCTACGGAGCTCTTCCAATTTATATACAAATGTTAAATACCAAATATCAAAATTTTCGGGTAATTCGTATTTGAGTTATGCGACTAACACCCCTTGACCACACACACACACACACACACACACATACACACACACATACACACAGACATCATCGTGAAACTATCAAAAATGAGTTGTAAGGACCCTAATTCGTGCTCATCCACTAAAAATTCACCACCCGATTTTTTGCATGATTCCAATACCTTCCTTTACAGGTAAGCGGAAGGTAAAAAACTTCTTTTGGTTCGTACTCAGTATATCAAACAACATACCCTTGACGTATGTACCCTAAGTTATGAAACAGCCTGTATTTATAGTATTTTTATTAAAACGAGATTCATATCTCACATTTTTAATGAAATTGATTATTTTAACTGCCTATGGGTTTTTATGTACATCAAATATGGTTGAATTTTATGTAGAAACTTCAAATGCAATAAGGATTATAGTTTCAATGTTATTAAGCTTTGAAATATAGCCATAAAACACAAGGAGAACGGGGAATGTGTATAGGAAACACTGCAAGAAAGGTGAATGCCATGTCTCTTTACTGTGAAGTGTATTTATCGTAAAGTGAATTTATGACAAATTTTTGGTTGTAAGTGGATTTCAAAAAATGTTGATAATTGTTTTTTTTTAATTTCTAGAAAACTACAGAAAATTACATCTCTTTTTTTTGCAGTGTCTTATGTATTTGTACTCAACTGAACATGGAACAAAAAAACTGTAAATATTAAGTGCAACTTTTGCATGGAGTACATGTTTGGTAAATGAAAATTTAGTTTTAATTACCTTATTATGCATTGGCAAGAAATTTATGAAATACCATGCCATCGACGGCCAAAAACTGTTTGAATATGAAACATGAAAATTAATATTGTGAGCATTGAAAATAATTCAAGTACCAGTGATCAGTGATTTAATTTGGTACTTTATGCCAAGTTGGAAATCACCTTGAATTCAAAAGGTACCTATATCTAGGTATATACAATTTTAATTTTTAATACTAGCATATTATTATGCATTATATTGTGATAGTACAAAAATATAAGTACATATATCTAAGCTTAAGCAACTAGTAAACAGACAGCTGTACACAACAAAAAGATCCATTTAAACTGGAACGGCAATCCGCGAAATATGGTACGACTGATGCGACAGTTAGGGATGTTGTGGGCAAGGGCTGAGGGTGGTTTTTATTTTTCGGGCATCGCGTTGTGTCGTGTGTAGGAATGTGCGAACTGTCACAGTGTTTTATGGGCGGGGTGTTGCGCCGTAGTTGCTTTAAAAGGCAATTACACAGGGGCACGCCTTTCTGTTTAATGTCAGTTTAACGTCAACGATTTATGAACCACAATGAAAAGTAGTGAACGGGATTTTGTTCCTGTCTGGTTAACGCCTCTGAAAAACGAAAAATGGATTAACGAAACGGACAGCCCGATGCCCGTACAATCGTAACGAAACAAATGTGACAATGATGTACCCACAATAATCCGTCATTTTTTACGTTGTGGTTTTTGTTTGGTTTTACAGATAAAGGAAAAAATGTTTTACCACTAGATTGACTTTAAAATTATTTGTTTCTTGTCTACCGGATTATCGATAATTTGGAATACTTCCGTTATTTCGTTGTTCTTTTAAGGCGTTTCTGAAAGATGGAAGCTTTTTAGTTAAACAATTTTGTGCTTCTAGAAAAGAAAAATCATAATCATAGCAATATTATTCGACAATCCTCTTTCAACGGAACAAAATTTCAAAATAAAATCATCATAATTAGTAATAAAGTAAACACAATATTATCTTCTTAAAGAACAATCTTGATATTACATTATAATGCCTATTTAAAAGTGCCGTTTACTAAAATGCTCTTTATATCAATATAATAAGAGCAATACGTTGTAATTTATTTTAATTGTTTTATTTTTGTCGTAGACACAAATAAATAAATAATGAGTAGTAAGTAGTAGGTACACATACCGCTAACGTATGACATCCAATTAATTTTTTACAAAATTTACAATTTTACGCTAAAAATAACGTAGTAAAGTGAACATAAACTGTAAACTACAAAAATGTTTATAGTAAAAGAAATAAATCGAAAATAAAATTTCCTACTCTGCATAATGTTGGTCTCAACATCGAGAGTTATCCGGTAATGCAGCTTATTTTAATCAGAAACTACATGATCATTAAACTAATTGAAGCAATTTTATCTGATCGTTTTTCCAATCATTTTGCTTTTTTTGTGAAGTTTTTGTGCGTCCAACGTCAAAGCACTTACACAGCGACACGCAAGTATAAAGTGTTCTAAATCCCACATGACTCGTGTACAACAAGTCCAATACTGTAAAATGCATGAGCTCTATGCTCTACGTAGTTTCGATTCACATTATGCGGTTCGCAAAAACGATGCGGAGATGCGGTACTACATTGTATTTGCTCGATTTTTACTGCGAAGTGCAATCTTGTTTTTCTCTAAGTGCTTGGTCTTACATGAATATTACAAAATTCCTGAAACCCAGAGTAGTAGGTACTTACCTCAGTATTATGTATTTCGTATTTGTATAATAAATTACAAATTACTGTGAAATTAATGTAATTTTGTAAGTGAAGATATTCAAGAAATTATTTTAAAAGTACTTTTTTAGTGCAACCGTCAAAAAAGTTGACATTGACGCATGCAATTCAGGCTTCGAAGTAAAACATTTGTGGACAATATATGTATTTAGCGGTCGTTGTTATTTAGATTACGATTGCGAAGATAAATTTCTCGGATTGAATTTAATTGTATGGTTGAACAAAAAATAAAATGTTTGTTTTTACCTCTCGCCTAGAGAGGTATAGGGATCGTGAAAAAATTCGATGTCGAGATTTTTGTCAATTAGCACGTTTTAGCACCTTTAGAACCTATTTTGACTATTTTCATGATGATGTCTGTGTGTGCGTGTGTGTGTGCGCGTGTGCGTGTGTGTGTGTGTGTGTGTGTGTGTGTGTGTGTGTGTGTGTGTGTGTGTGTGTGTGTGTGTGTGTGTGTGTGTGTGTGTGAAAGTCTGCATGTACGCCTACTATAGCCTTTCGTCCCGGTTCATTATCTCAAATTCTACTGAACATAAAATTCTAATATTATAAAGAGCTGAAAAGATTTTGGTAAAAATCCACCAACCGGAAATGGTACTTTTCTTGTAGCACTATAACATTTTTTGCAAAAATTGTATAAAATAATGCGATTGTTACAATTTGACATACCACACATGAATGAATAAATTACATTGTACAATATTTAATCTTACTTGTTTCTATATCTTTAACCAATAAAGAAATATAATTTTTTTAAATATATAATTTTACCTACCACGATTTGTGAATTCCGAAATAGAAATAAAATTTAAAACAAAAATAAAATTGTCAATGTGACAGATAAACAGAAATAATATAATGTATGATTATTTTATATTATTATATCAAACGTTATACGGTGTTGTTGTATTTTATCTAAATTAAAGCTTAATATTTGGTTAAATACGAGGTTAAATAATAATACTTCAATGTCAAGGCGAGAGGTATTGAAACGGCAACGTCAGATTTTTTATTATACTTATGCATGGCAGTTGTACAAAAAATGTAGCGTCGAGGATTCTCTTGAACGCTAAAAAGTTATTTCGTAGCCTAGGTATACAAATACCTACCAAGTAGAATATACAGAGGAAAAACAAAAAAATCTAAACTACCCAGTATTTATAATTAAGTTAATTTTGATTTAAGCCTTAGAAACTTATAGCTTATAGCGTTTTCGATTGGCATGCTCTAAAAGTGCTCTCGATCTTTTGTGATGACGTCATAGCTCCAGAACAGAGCAGCATAAAATTTTCAGAGCGGTGAGAGCGCAGTGTTTTCAATCGAACAAGTAAACTGTAGAGAGCGATAAATTAAAATATAGCTGTCTGTGATATTTTTAGTTTTCACATGTTGTGCGAGATAATCGTAAATTTTTTCGAAACTGCAAGGAAAAGGGTCTATAGCTGCTTATTTATTTATTATTAGCGTATAATATCAAAACAACTAACCTCTAATTCACTGTAATTATCAACTACGTTAGAAATAAAATTTTCTACTTTCTTCCTTTTTATATTCCAATAATTCTTCATCTTCGCTACTTGAAGAAGATTCGATTAATATATGCAAAATTAACGATTTAGTTACTTTGTTCGCCGCCATATTTGCTCTAAAAATGTTGCTCGGCCTCTTGACGTCGAGGAGTATTTTTTGATCGCCGAGCACTCTCCGAGCGGGCAACCGATACCAATCGAAAATAAATCGAGCAAATTTTGTGCTCTGAAATTCCCAATCGAAAACGACTGTTGCTCGCAGAGCACTCTGAGAACATATGCGAGCATCCAATCGAAAACGCTATTAGATATATATATATATATATATATATATATATATATATATATATATATATATATATATATATATATATATATATATATATATATTGCGGCCGCTCTAGTCTATAGTCAACATGTTGGTTGCACAGCTTCTTAAGTAACAGGACCCAATTTGTTTCTTTAAAATTAAATAAAAACAATTCTTATCATAATGTTCGGTCAGATACTCTGCAAACCAACATCGGTGCGCCGCAAGGAACTATTCTTGCGCCAATTCTGTTTATTCTATACGTAAACGACTTACTAGATGCAATCAACAATGATTCCTCAATCATACAATATGCGGATGACACTTCAATGGTAGTCACCGGTAATAATGTAATTGATGTGAAACAAAAATGTGAGATTAGCATGGAGCTACTTACACAATGGTTTAATGATAATAAACTTTATCTCAATGGGTCTAAAACCTCGTTTATTCATTTTCGTAACTACCAAAACATAAATGTTTTAAATTTAGACATCTATGTCAATGGTCAGTTAATGCAAAAATCACACAAAACGGTCTTTTTGGGAATCACAATTGATGAATTCTCTATATGGCGTCCTCATTGTGAAACACTCATTATCTCTGTGAATCGCTCTTGCTACTCTCTACGTTTCTTCAAAAATTACTTAAACGTATCTCAACTACGTATGATATACTTCGCTTTAATTGAATCTCGGTTAAGGTACGGAATTTGTCTCTGGGGCACCTCTTCATGGGCAGCCCAGGTTTTTGTTGCTCAAAAGCGCGCAGTGAGATGTATTTATGGAGTTAGCAGTCAACATTCTTGCAAACAGTTATTCAAACAATTGGAAATACTCACTTTACCTTGCCTATATATTTTGGAAATATGCAAATTTATTTATAAAAACAAACATAACTTTGTTACTAACAAAAACTGTCATTCATTTGATACCAGATCAAAGGATCAGTTTAGAATTCCATGTGCCAGAACTAATATAGCGATTAAAAATCCAAATGTTTTTGGCTTGAAAATTTTTAATGCCTTACCTAAGGAAATTTCGAATATCCCCAAATACAATTTATTTAAATATCATTTAAAAGTCTATTTAATAGATAAATGCTGGTACAATATTGATGAAATTTTCTTATAAAATTAACTCATTCATTATCTCTTTGAAGAACTTCTCTGGTATCTCAGGTGGGATCCCCAGCACAAACTAATTTTAATTTTTATGTTATTTTATCTAACTTCTCTGTGTACATATTATGTAATATAAAATATTTATCTGTAACTGACGCTATCCATATACATTATCTATGTATCACAGGATCAAAGAATAAATACATACATACACATACATACATACATACATACATACATACATACATACATACATACATACATACATACATACATACATACATACATACATACATACATACATACATACATAGAGACGATTTAAATCCATATAGGAGTGACGTCATATCAGATAAATTCTATCCACCACGTTCACTAAATAAGCTATCTCTTTCTTACACATTTTACTCGTATAAATCTATTCGCATATCGTATGTCATAAAGGGCGGGGCTTAACAATTTGTGTCTTAACGGCAGTAGCAGAAGAATTATTCATATAATATAGTATTCATTACATGAAATATATTTTCTTACATATTATTATTTTCTTTTAGATTCACAAAAGTTCGTTATATACCATTTATTGTTTATTGCTGACAACTTGTCAATTTTCTCCTTCTTGTTGTGTCAAGTGTCAACATAAAATTTTGAGGTTAACGTGTTTTGTTATTTAGTTTTGTTCTATTTTATTAATCTTTGATTATTTACTACAGAATCATGCGATGTATTAAAATGGTAAGATAATGATTAATTTTAAAAACAGAAATAAAAACTATTGCTTTTAAATTTCGCGTATAGAGAAAGACTGCCAGCACCATCTACCAAACTCATGCTGTACTAAAAAGTAAACTCTTGATTCATACGAATAATTTGCTTGTTTTTTATGACGTCACTCCTATATGGATTTAAATCGTCTCTACATACATACATACATACATGTGTGAAACTAGAGAATTCCGATTTGGACTGAGGTCTATAAAAAAATTGAAAATTGAAAAATGGCATAAAAATTATTTCAAAAGTTATAACCAATACAGGGTGTTCATTTTAAGTGGCGCACCATTGCTATCTCGAGAAGTATAAGAGCTACGAAGTTGGTTAAATTAGCAAACAATTTCTATTTTATATGGCTACCTACTTTAATGAACGAAAAAAAAATTTAGACCAGTGGTTCTCAAACTACAGGGTGCAAATTTCTTATTTCAAATTGGGACCTATTTTTTTATTCGATTCAGTATTTTTTTCTGAATTCAACGAGATATTAATTTTATACTCTGGCATAACAAAAACATGAGAAAACGCTATTGAAAATTATGATAATTTTGTTTAATTTGTATTGCTTTCGCGCGGTATTGTATGAACACTGGAAAGTATTTGCGGCGTATTTACACCTGCTTTTGCAAACATTGAAATGTACTTTTCTTGAAAGTATTTAAAGGTCCAACTGAGATAGTGACGTCAGAGATCACATTGTTGCATCATTATTTGTTTTTTTGCATCATCACTTGTTTTATTGCGTCAACGTATGCCAGCCTTTGGTAACTTAGATTGCAGGCGCTCGGCCTTTATTTATAGTACTCAATTACAGTCAATAGATGGCGCTATTGACAGTTGGCAGCCAAGAATGATAACAAAATTATCTATTTTATCAACTTTACCAACAATTGGCAGCTATGAAACTAGTTGACATTAGAACATTTGAACAGTTCCATTGTTACCTTTATTATGATCCACCACATCTCCTCAAATGCATGAGGAATAATTAATCAAATACGATTTAAAATTTACAATTGACGGGGCAGAAATGACGGCAAAGGGGCAACACATTGTCGATGTTTACGAAGAGGACATCGAGGAAGAATATTTTTTGCTGATGTAATGTATTTCGAAATTTAAATTTATATTACACACATTTATTGTAAATATAAATAATTTTCAACATATTTTATGTGAAATACAATTTCAAGGAAATAATTGTGGTACAATATATGTATGTAATAAAAATTTTAATATCGAAATACATTAAATCAGCAAACACTTAGAAAACAAATTTGGTTGTTAAACAGGTTGCATTTTTTACTCTTTAGTTCCAAATTACAACCGCTAGGAGTAGCGTTCAACCTAGTATCATAGGAGATTCCTGTCTAAATATATCTCTTGTCTATGACGTATGCCTAGACTACTGAGTAGCACAACCATGTTTTTAGGTTAGCCTGCGGCACACTTTAAAAAATAACTCGAGGACTGCGCGCGCCTTTGGGACTACAGTGAGCCGTTAGTCGGGAACAAGATCCAACTGGGATAGTGACGTCAGAGAACACAATGTTGCATCATCACTTGTTTTTAATGCATCTGTGTCGAAATATATTTGCAATAGTCTCGACATACGTTGTTACAAATATACAAGTGATGGAGATGCATTTTAACACAGTGGCAATTTGCAACTATACTGTCACTGTCATAAATAATATTGAGAAAATTACATTTCGGTGTTTGCACAAGGAGGTGTAAATAAAATACGCCGCAAATACTTTCCAGTGTTACATACAAGTAAAAGTCAGTACTTTCGAGTATTGTACGTTGTCCTCGTATTTGGCATCGCTTTATTAGATTTAAATTTAATATTTGATGGATTCGTTTCAATAACAATCTTCTTAGATTAAATGCGTAATGTAATCATATAAAATTATATCACAATCAATAAGAAGGGTATAATTTAATTAATTTATATAATGATTAAATATTTTAACTCAAAGATTGAATTCAAAATAAAATAGCACCATTTTAATCAGTTAATATTATAATTTAATCTGTAGAATATTTTATTTTTATTTATTAAAACTAAATTATAATAAATTATGTATTATAGTTTAATATTTAATTTTAATTTGGGATTATAAATTAATAATAAAAAATATAAATATACTTGTACAAATATTATTTATTATTTATCACAAATATTTCAAACATAAAGTAATATCAAAATATAAAAGCAAAAGATGATTTCCTCGATAATTTCTTTGGATACACAATACACTCGATCGGAAAACATCTTACTTACGTTTTCCGTTGATCGTTTATTAATGAGTATCATTAATGTAAAAAAATCATACATTAATGACCCCTATAAATGCATGATTTTTTATTAATCAACGATTTATTGGATGCGTTCAGAACACGTAATATTGTATTATATTGACCAGATCTAACGATCTAAGTTTTATCAAAATGCAAAACAAAATTTAAAAATATGATTTTCACACTTCTAGGTAAATAATATTTACGTAGAATTGCTTTAAAATGAATATAAAAATAATGACATCATTCTAAAACCGAAAATACCTTGCGATTTAGTACTGCTAATCAATATTAAGTGAACTGACTGCACCCGTTTCTCCCTGAAAACAGCTAATTGTTCGATTGTTGTTGTTGAGTTGTCCATTGTTGTCGATACAATTGTGGTGAACATTTAAAGCGGAAATAACCTAATTTGTTATGGAAATGGAATAAAATTTAAAAAATTTCAAATTAAAAAGGTATGATCAACGGAAAAATATTGTAACTAACTCATGTGTTAATAGGCGATTAATAATCTCAACAATTAACGCGTGAGAGAAGAAATGTCTCAATTATTAATCGCCTTTATTACCACACTAGTTTGTTAAATAACTATTTCTTGTATCTACGATTCAAAATCCATCTCCATCTTTCACTGTTTCACAGTTTGTTTTTCTCGAAAGCAAACAGTAAACATAAACATAAATATGTTGAATCTGTAAATAATATAGAATACTAAAATTATTATCTACATCTGATATGTTTTAATTTTAAACTTACCGTCAACTGTGTCATCTGTATTAGATATATCATTTAGTGTATCTTTAAACATTATAATTATTTTATTTTCATATGGCGGAAACTTTGAAAACATCAATTTGTTCTGCTTTGGTTTAGTAGCAAATAGCAATTGCAAGTAATGGACATCGAACCTGTTCAGAGATGTATAACTACCTACGCGTCTAATCAAAATAATCTTTGTCGATTATGTTTAACTTGAAAGAAATTGAAATGTAATACTACAAGTATAATATATTCACCAAATATATTTTCAGGAATTGAAATTCATCTTTCACAGATGAAATTGAAATAATGTGATGATAAAATTTCATCAATTAGGTATATTAAAAATTACATTTAATCATTCAATATTACATGTTTTTAATCCATAAAGAACATAAAATTATAATAATTTGAAAGATTGAGAATCTTGATTATAAAATAACCAAGTCGATTGTATTCGATTAGACTAAAAGATTTAAATTTTTAATCTTCTTCTCTGTGAGTGTAATTTTAGCACCCCTTTAACTGGAATTCTCTATTTTCACACATGTTTACTAGACTACTCGGCTCCTGTGGGTTATCCGATTATTTTAAACAGAGTAAAAGTGTAAACATAGTAAATGTGGTGCTCAGCCGTTAAGACAAGCGTGATAGTATAAACTGAACCTAGTGAATGTGGTGCTGAGCCGTTAAGACAATCAAGCTAGTATAAACTAAACCTAGTTAATTTGGTGCTCAGCCGTTAAGAGAAGCGAGCAAGTGTAACCTAAACCTTGTGAATGTAGTGCTCAGCCGTTAATTATATACAGGTATTATTATTCTTACTATTTATCCTTCAGTCGATTTTCAGTCGGTTCCATCTCTACAAAAACCCTGACCATACGCAATACCGACCAATCAGAGGTGCACATTAACTCGAACTCGACATCAGCTAAGGAATAACTCCCTTGAATCCATCTAATTGTTTTGTTTACTATAAAGAAAAATATTAATCATCTTAATTCAACAAGCTACAACCAACAATTCGCGATTTATTCTACTAGTTTTACGGATTTAGAGACATATACTTTTAAATTTCAAATAAATTGCATTGCTAGCCCGTAAAAAATACGACAGAACATTGTTTGCAACAATGGACCGTCTCAATACAATCTTATTAAAGTCCAGTGAGTGTAACAATCTTACAATTCGTTATAATACGTAGTTAGTAAGTGAAGCGAAGTAAATTTTTATTGTTTTGTAATCTGTGACATTACAATAATGATTGCTAGTTTATTTGAATTTTTAAATGGGTTCAATGGCCCGAGTTCAAATTGCAGGAGCAAACTAAAATAAAATCTCAAAATGCTTCAGCAATATACCCGACCTTATGTACTTTTTAAATTCTACTCTTACTCTCTTTACTAACTTATGTTTTTTACACAATTACGGTTATTTTACATTGCGTGTCCATACAAAATCTATATAAGCTAGAAATAAAATACATGTTTTATAAACAGTTAAGATTATAATCGCAATGCCTTTCTCGGCTATCGAATGATAGATTTTTGTTAACTTTGTAAGACATACATTAAATTATGTAATCTATATCCTGCATAAATATTAAGCAAATTAAGCTTGGACGTGACAGGATTTTATTATAAAATTACTTGTAGAGCAATTTTTTATTAATTAGATACCTTATACACCATAATTAATTTAAATTTTGTTCTTGAAGGATCCACAAATCGAGTTTTGTTTAAGAAAAGGCTTTAGGAAGTCATTTTTAAAATTTTTATTTATTGTCGGACGTTTCGGGCAGAGATTCTGTCCATCTTTAGCGGTTATAAAATATTTTTATCTATAATAGAGTTGTAAAAGATTATACATTGTTATAACAAAATTTTTTTGTCAAATATCTTCTAATTATTACATTCTGTTACTTAAACGGCCCAATAATTTGAGCGTTGTAAACTAATAAGTAGGTCAATTTATGCCCTGTCATCGTTGTAAGCTAAAACGAAAAACATAACAATAATTTGTTGTCAATCAAAAAACTATGGTGTATTACCAAATTAATAGATGAAAGCGAAATAAATAAGTTTGCAAACTTTAGATGTAAAAATTTAGTCAGTTCATTACCGCGGCGGAGGTTAGCGTAACACTGCCGTCGACAGATGTGGACTTAAAACTTCCTAAGAAATAACGCGCGTATTTTAAAGTAGTGAAGGCTACAGTTTGAGCATTAACACATTTATCATGATGCAGATTGATATGGATGGTTTCATATAATAATCTTTGATTGTTATGTATGATTAACTCTGTTAATAATTATTGAGGTTTCATCAAACTTGAATTTATGTCATGTTTCTTGATTATGTTTTCTTAGGTATCGAACTATGATGCGGAATACCTAAGTAATTTGCAATTATATTTGTGTTGATTGATGCGTTTACGCAAGGGTTGAGATGTTTCATTAATATAACATTTGTCATAGGAACCACAATTTACCCTGTAAATGACGTCTTTAAGTTCGGTCTTCTCTGTATTGTCTTTTAATTTACTGAAAAGACTGTTAATAGTTTGTCCACTAGTTTTTTACTAAGTTTATATTTACAACCTATTTTTTTAAAAAAATTTGACTTCACTATTGATTTTTATATTGAAAGGTATTTTGGAGAAAATTATATTGTTTTATTTTTATTTTTAATAGGTTTAGATGAATTAGTATAACGGAGGAAATTTATTTTTTGCCAATGTTGCCACAAACAAATTGCTGGGGATATCCGTTTTGGATTAAAGTTTGAAAAATGTGGTTTAAGTTTTGTTCATGGAAGGAAGGCTCATCTTTTACAACTCTTATTATATATAATAATATTTTATAACCGCTGAAGATGGGCAAAATCTCTGTCCGAAACGTCCGAAAATAATTAAATAATTAATTTAACTAATTTAAGGAATAGATATTATTACTTCTGATAGTTAAAAAATCTGACGTGGACACCACATGACTTCCTTGTACGCCTTGTTTGTTCATACTTTTCTTAATAACTAAAATGTAGAATAATATAAAAAATTCTTTTAACTTATTATACTAGCATACTCACAAATATATTTTAGTCATTTTATTTAAACTGCAGAAGAAGATATAAAGCATATTTTACTATTGTCACTGTCATGTCATAATCATTTAAATTTTACGTAGTAACAAATGTTAATCGATCATGGACTACAAGATACCGAAATATTAAATTATACATATATACTTTAATTATTTTTAAATGATAGCAGATACAAAAATATTTATAAAATACCGATTGTAGGTAATAATCACATAATCTTTCATTTAAAATAAAAAAAATTGTCTTAAATTAAATATTTTACGAAATATTTTAAAAAAGTACTACTTCCGGTTTGTAGACTGAGACCAAAAATAGGAGGTGCACATCTAGATGCTATAACAGTCCTAAATACAAAATTTCAACTTTCTACGTCTAACCGTATTTGAGTTATGCGACACACATACGTCCGTCCGTACGTACGTACAGACGTCACGTCGAAACTAGTCATAATGGATTCAGAAAAGGTCAAAACGGATATTTCCGTCAAAATCTGAGAACCGAAATTTTTCGCGATTACAATACTTCCTTACTTCGTACAAGGAAGTAAAAAGAATTAATTTGTTTGTAATTTTGTTTCAATGCCATGGCTATCACTACAAATGAGCAATATTTATAAATTTTCATCACGAATATTTCGGTTAAAACGTGTAAATTAAAATATGTCAGTAAATTGGCCAAAAAAATTAAAAGTAGACTCTTTAAAATTTGCCAAGCTTTCGATTTTATTTTTAAATCTTCAATATCTATAGTGTAATCTCAGACTTACATAGTGTTGGTTAGTTTAAGACTAGCATCTGATAGATATTTGAATTTGGAAAAATGTCGTCTACGTTTTTAACAATATACATAATCTTGAAAATAAACAAATTTTGTAAGAATAGTTACGATGAAACAAAATATTTTAGAAGTATTTGACACAAAAACTGGTAGAACGGTAACAACTGAAACAGTTTTGTCAAGTAATAACGTCCTGTTTTTGCCGCGTTTTAGCAAGAAAAACATTTATTCTTGATACTTATATAGAAAAAAAATCAGAAAACCAAGTTTCAGAAACTGTCAATAGGTTGAAAAGGAACAAATTAGAAATAAATTTGAAATTTAAAAACCGACAAAAAGCAACTTTAACCACCTTCATCATTTGGCACATTTTGAAGTGATGTATTATGTGTTATTAATTTCGGCTAATTTTAATAAATAAATGTATATTTGGCTCAAACCATCAACGTCTGTTCTTTTATTCATAGTATTAATTTTGTTATTTATGTGGTACATCTCAAGGAAAGTACGTTTTGTGTAATTTTTTTCTATATCTAAAATACTGGTTTGTTCATAAGCAATATTATGTTCGGTGTTGTGGTTTTAAGCGGCAATCACTTTTATGTGATATAGTTCTGCTGTTTAGGTGGTTACACGTTTGACCTACGTAACATAAATTGCAGTCATTACACGACATACTACATTAGATTATAATTAAACCAGTGTTGGTGTTTTTTATTTGAAAAAAACAGATTTGACAGTCGTACAACTACTATTGGCAACTTTAACTGAGTTGTCATGGAGTATTTATTGAAGTATCGGTGTTAACTCTTCAATAAGGTAAGGATATGCATCCTTACCTTATTGAAGAGTATGCACTTTATTCGCTGGTTTGTCTCTTGTTAAGCAACAATTCGGGTTGTTGGTTGATGATTCTGAGTGACATTGAAAAGTGAATTGTTAATCAGATTTTTTGGGTAAGCATTTTTCAGTAACATATCCCTCAACTTAATTAGATTTTTATAATGATGTTGGTAGTGTGATATACGTAGAATTCTATTTTTTAGCCCTAGTATTACATTTATTTTCAATTTGTGTAGGTTGTTGGGATTTATAGTGTATGTACCTCCCAGATGCAATTGGTTTGACATACCAGTCTAGTGTAAGAAAGCCACTTTGATTTCTATTAATGATTGTATCTAGGAATGGTAGGCACATATTTTGTTCAAATTCAATGGTGAATTGTAATAGTGGGCAGGGAAAAAGAATTAAATATTTGAAGTATATTTTGTGCTTCACCAGGGCAGCGCTTTATTTGTCCAAACTGTTTTACAGTCCAACGGTCATTTGACCACACTTTTAACTTATAACCTGTTATTTCACCAAACGAAATTTATCTTACACGGGTATTTGCCCGAACTGTTATTTGACCAAACTGGTATTTTACCAATCTGTTATCTAACGAAACGCTGTTAAAGCAAAACGTTATTTGACCAAATCGTTATTTAACCAAATTGCCAAAGCGACAGACGCTAGTGACATCTTTAGTGCATTAGGAGATCCACTTATTTGCCCAAACTGTTTTACAGTCAAACGGTCATTTGACCGAATTTTTATTCTTATAGCCCCGTGTAAGATAAACTTCGTTTGGTGAATTGAATTAATATAGGTTTGACTGTAAAACAGTTTTTTTTCCTTAACAACGAAATAATTATATTAAATTAAAATTCGATTATTGATTTTTATATCGTTATATACTTATTATTGCTATTGTTGAACTGAAACTAAGGTTTCTTAACTACTAAGTGTTCAGTTTCTACTTATTCTCAACAGTAGTAAAGTGCTCTATACTCGGATAATTATACAAAGAAGATTCGAAAGTACAAACAATCAAAGCATCAAACTAGTGCAGTTGAATTAAGACACGAAACGCATTATTTTTCGCATCGTTTAACGATACAGATTAAAACCAGATAGTACATAGACGTATGTGAATTATTTAAAAAGTGTTTCATAGCTTTGGAATCCTATTTATATAAAAATCCGAGCATAGCATTTTAGCGGTACCTATACTAGATCGATTGCATCAATCGACAAAAATATCACTGGGCCTGAGAGATTGAATTCAATTAGGTACATACAATAAATCCGCACAATTATCTCATTGGAATAAAATAACATGACTAATTAGTTTTTTTTTATATAACTGATGTCTACTTACAGTGCCTATACGTGATAATTCAACTTTAAACAAAGTAATATTTTTATAGAGAAAAAGCCCAATTATTGTTAATAGGGCTTCCAGTTCATAACTTCGAAATCGTGTAACGGAAACTTCGGGCTCGTAAGCTTTTCAAGCTTTAAAATTTAAGATTATCTTTTATACAGATCAGCCATCAGTCATGTTTTTTATGATTTAATTACTTTTTAGTTATCTTCAATCTTAAATACAGATTATTTTTCAATGTATTTTCATATCGATGGAAATATGTAAATGTAGACGTGGAACCTCACAATTTAACACAAATATTATTTTTTTGAAAATATTAAATATCTTTGTGTTTGAATGAAAGTATTTATGTTTTGTACCTGTTAGCTTAGTGAAAAAATCTTATAAACACTATCATAACTAATACAAGTACTTCGCAAATTTTTAATTTGGTATATTTTCAAATTCTCTATCTGAAAATTCAGGTTATTTATTATGAGAGACCTTATTAAAAATAAATGATTTTCTTTTCACTTGTATTTGGAGCAGTGTGCAGTGAGGCATTCTGGAGGACAGCGGAAGAATTCTTTTTTGTCATAGCCAACTACGACCGACAATGCCACTATAAATAACGGCTTCTGAATGCGCAACCAACCTATATGGTGGAGGCGGCGGCAAGAAGAGGGAAGTTTTTGTATACGATTGCAGAATTGGATTCCCTAAGGAGCTTAAATTTTTTTACGCCGACTTTATAACCTTCGAATATTTACGAGTACGGTGCGGTATCTACATTTTTAAATTTCTGTGGTTTGGGAAAATATGACCTAATACTTGCATACGTTTTTCTCCATCTCTGAAATATTTAAATGGAGACAAGTTAGTCTTTTACTTTTTGCTGTCGCTCTGGCTGCTGAAAAATATATAAGCGATGGTATTGAAATTCTGTCTCTATTCAGTAACGCAGTTTTTGTTCTGGTTTGCTTCAGTTTTAATATTATTATACAATTAGCTTTAAAATTACGAAAGAATGAACATAAATATTGCAGTTTTTAAAATAATCCTTTATGCCGCACATATTCACAGAAATACAAACGATTCTTATTTATTTGTCTTTAAACATCAAAGTCAGAACATAAATGTAGGTACATGTTGGAAGAAATAAAGGTTATAAACCCACGGTTAATAGATTTGAAATTAATTGTTTTTCATACTCATTGCGCGCACAATATGTTGGGAATTATATTAAGGAGGTTCGATACCGTTTTTGAAAATATTACCATTCATCTGAAAATTTTACAAGTTGAAGATGGATGTATTTATCGTTCACTGTTAAAATTTCAGATCAATCGTCCACACCGTTTTTTAAAAATAAATTTTTAAAAATTTCTGTTTTACATGGGAGTAAATGAGAATACATTTTTAAAGGGCTGTATAATCTATAAAAATAATACCACCAAAAAGAGATTTACAGTAATTATAAATCAGATATTAATAAATCATGAAACTAAAATTCAGTGGATTCTTCCACACCGTTATTGAGTTATTCAAATAAATAAAATTTAAAACGTGACACATAACTAAAAGAGCGATAACTACGGCAACGTCGCAAATAGATTGGCGCGAAATTTAAAATACTGTTGGAAAGTAAGAGTGCGTTTATGTTGAAGCATATTATTTTATAAAGTTTGTAACAAATGATATTATATTTATATTTTCACAACAAATAAAATACACATACACAAGTCATTTTTAGGAAATTGGACACACTTTCGCAATGCGCATACAAACACCGTTACGAAACTATCGAAAATAAGTAGGAAGAACTATTTGAGTAAGAATTATTCGTGTTCATCTACTAAAAACTCTACAAGGGACATGACGGGTCCATGATCACTAAATTTGTTTGCAATTATTTCGTAACTAATTCCAAATGTCGCTAATCTTTTAATCATTCCAGAAGATCTGACTCTTTTTAAAGGCTGTACAGTAGAAATAATAATATCTGTATCTTTTGTGTACGTTTGTCATATAGGTACTTGATCAAAGCTTTCCCCATTACTAATTATTTCTGAAACAGAAAGATGAATTTCTACCAATTGTCAGGAAATGTTTTTAAATAATTTTAAAGTGTCTTGGAAATAATGAATGACTGGACGAAAACTATCAATTAAGTTCTCATTTCTTATAGCTTGCATTAATCTTGGAGCGTCAAAAGAACAATTATTATGAGCTATTGCATTTACTACCTGACAACACTTGACAGTTAGGTTAGAATCACTGCAGCCAACAGTCAACGTAAACCAGCTAAAATACTAGCGCTGTTGCCGTGTTTTCGATTGATTTTTAAAATTATGAATTTTAAAATATAAAATCTTTAATACTTAAAAATACAATTTAATTGAAAGATAGTAATCAAATATTTATAAACAAATATATTTCGCTATAAGATTTTTTATATTTTCGGTGTTTTTTACAACAAAATTTAGTGGGTAGAAGTTGTCACTCTGCAGAAATACAATAGATTTTTGTTTAGATCCCCTAGATAGATAATCGGTATCGAAACTCCTTAAGATGATTATTTTCCTCCAATTGAAAACTCCGAAGTATTGATATTTCGCTCTTTATTTTTACACAGTGCATTGTGATGGTATTTTCTTTAAATACAATTATTTAGCTTGGAATTATTGCCTTTAGTCTTAAAACAGGACTATACGGATGGATCAGTGGCGTAACTAAGAATTACAGGGTGAGGGGTGGGGTATTATACAGCAGTGAGTGAAATAAATGTGAACATTATGTAAAAAAATATATTGTTAATCTGACAACATTTACATTCGGCTGCATCATATGTTTTATGACGTTACATTGTTTATTTTTTATTTTTGATGGTAACCAACCAACAGGATTAACTCAAAATTACAGGATGGTAGATGTTATTATAGTGGAATCCAACCACTTGTCCCAGTGGTATTATTGTGGGTTGTGCTGGGAACCGAACGAGACGAGAAATTTCTCGTCTCTGCGGAATCATTATAAACCCTATCACAGAGAGGGTAAATAAAAGATGTCCTTGCGATTTGCATTTCTGATATTCCCGTGATGTCGCTAAGAGATCAATTTCGCAATATCGCATGGAAATCATAATAGTGATATCGCGGCAATATCGATTTTGCTAGGTCGCAAAAAATCATTTACCAAATAGAAATTTCGCGAGGTCGCATAGTGATCTATTTTGTAGGGTCTGCGAAGATCATAAAAGTTATATCGCTATGGTATCAATTTCGCGATATTACAAAGGATCATAAAAGCCATTACTTGAAAAAAAAACATGTTTTTTAAATTTTAAACTAAAAGTTTGTTTTTTTACTGTTTAAAGCTGTTTTTTGATTTAAAACATGTTTTTAACTGTGCACAAAAAATATGTTTTTTTTTAAGTTAAAAACATGTTTTAAACAGGGTATCTGTTTTAACTAAATATTATTTCCATTGAAAGATGTTGCCAATGCTACTTTTTGTGCGAGGACGGGGATTTACATAGCTCTAGCTGCGTAGCTGGGAATCACCGATGGTCGGTGGTTGAATTTGTTTTGTTTGTGTCGTCATGAATGGATTTCGGTATAATTTATTCACAATAGGCATTAAGGAATAGTTAATAAGTTCATAGCATAGTCAAGTGTACATTAAGTGTAGTTCTATTTAATATTATGCAATTAATATTCTTTCTGACCTGTTCACAATTCACACGAGGAAAGTTTTCACTAAAACTTGAAAGTAAAACAATTGCTAAGGAGCTGTCATAAGAAAAAACTGCCAATGGCAATACCATTCGTACGGGGAATGTAATTATTTTTATTAAACATATTTAAGATCATTAATACATTATAAAAAAATAATTCCCCTACGGTTTCTCCATGACCGGTATTGACAGTTTTTTTTAGATACAGCTCCTGGCACTTGTTTTTCTTTCAAGAAACTTTTTAGTAAACACTTTCCTTTTGTGAACAGAGCATTATGTTTATGAATAAAAAAAAATTCTCAAAAATATTTTACAGACTTTTTTATACTCTATAAATACCATTAATAAATTTAATTAAAAGTAGAAAAAAACAGATTTTTTGGATTGTTGTTTTAAACATGTTTAAAACAGTTTTAAACACTTGATCTAAAACACAGTTTAAAACATGCATTAAAACATTAAGCCGTGTTTAAAACATGTTTAAAACAGTTTGTTTAAAACAAATTGTTTTAAACATAACAACCCTGACAGGGTTGAAAAAAAACATGTTTTTTTTCAATTTTAAACAAAACATTTGTTTTTTACTGTTTAAAACTGTTTTTTGGTTTAAAACATGTTTTTAACTCTGCACAAAAAAACATGTTTTAAACATCAAAAAAACATGTTTTAAACAGGATATCGTTTTAACTAAATATTGTTTCCATCGAAAGATGTGCGAGGACGGGGATTTACATCGCTCTAGCTGCGTAGATGGTCGGTGGTTGAATTTGTTTTGTTTGTGTTATGCGTCATGAATGGATTTCGGTATCATTTATTCACAATAGGCGTTAAGGGATAGTTAATAAGTTCATAGCATAGTGCAGTGCACATTAAGTGTAGTTCTATTTAATATTATGTAATTAATATTCTTTCTGACCTGTTCACACGAGGATAGTTTTCACTAAAAAGTTTCTTGAAAGTAAAACAATTGCTAGGAGTTGTCATAAGAAAAAACTGCCAATGTCAATACCGTTCATACGGGCAATGTAATTATTTTTATTAAATATATTTAAGATCACTAATAATAATACATTATAAAAAATAATCCTCCTATGGTTTCTCCATGATCGGTATTGACAGTTTTTTTTTTATTACAGCTCCTAGCACTTGTTATTATACTCACAAGTACCAGCGAATGATTTAATTAATAAATTTAATTAAACGTAGGAAAAAACAGATTTTTTGGATTGTTGTTTTAACCATGTTTAAAACAGTTTTAAACACCTGATTTAAAACACAGTTTAAAACATGCATTAAAACATTATGTCGTGTTTAAAACATGTTTAAAACAGTTTGTTTAAAAAAAATTGTTTTAAACATAACAGCCCTGCTTCAAAGCAACCTCTCTAATGTGACGTCAAGTGTGCTAGCCATAAACTGCAGGTGCGTTGATGTTTTATTTGGGAGAGATGTTAGCAGGTTTGTAATGTCAAAATGACAGCGATTTTAAAGTTCATTTTATTTCTTACCTGAAACTACTCTTTGCACAAACAATATGTTGTAAAATTAATACTTTTATCGCTTATATCTCAAAATAAAGACAAAACACGCAAAGGTTCTATTTTGATATCTTCAAAATTTCAAAATTGTCACTGTCAACACAATCACGACAAAAACAAACTTGCCCTTTGCCCGATAGACATACGTAGCAAAAAAAAGTATAGCTGTCTTCGTCTAACACTACGATGGCACGTAGAAACTTAACCTAAACATGCGAAGCACACGTGACGTCACATAGAGCGCGAAAAAAATATCTGAATTTTCAATAATTTTTTTCTCCTGTAATAATAAAATTTATGCAAAATAAAAAAATACGTCAAACTTAGATTCAAAAATAGTTTAACATATAAAAAAATCAGCATAGGTGTTAAGTACCCTATTACTGTTTTTTACCATTTATTGCGAAATTACTGCTTTATATTTTTTTATGAATTTGGTATTAAAATTTTCATAAAGCAAAGAACAACTAATTTACTTTTTATTTTGGTAGATACCTAATTTATGTTTTAATTAATAAAAACCGATAAAAGCAGTATCTACAATATTTGCAAGTTAGTAAAAAGGAAGAAGGCAGTAAGTGAAATTTAACGTGTTCACATACTGCTTTTATGTGTAAAATCGTGCATTTACTGCTTTTTGAGTAGTAATATACGTGTATTTCTTAAAGGCAGTATATGATTTTCCTTCATATTTCCAATGTTTCTTAATTTTACTGCTTTTTTACTTCCCCGACCTATGTAATAGAGGGAAGTATTGTAATCGTTATTTTTTGACAGTTCGAGATTTTGGTGAATCGTCACGTTTTAGACCCTACTGAACTCAAAAAACATAATTTTAAAAAAGTCGGTCTGTTAGTCTGTCGGTCTGCTAGTCTGTCGGTCTGTTAGTCTGTCTGGATGTTGGATAACTTAAAAACGCGTTGGAATTTTGGACTGAAATTTTATATTTAAGTGCTTGAGCCAAAATCTGACTTCAAGTTCGTTAATGAGCTTTATTCAACCAGTGGTACCAACTTTATAAACAAAACTTTTTTATTTTTATTAAAATACTATCGTGTGTGGTATCAAATTAAAGCTCTCGGGAAAATAATTCTAGTAGAAAAACAAAAATAACATTTAAACGATCGTCAATATTTATTTTTTAAATTATTCAAATTACACCGAGTTTGGTGTCAATTTAAAGCTCTTGGGGAGATAAGTTTAGTAAAAATGTAAAAAATGACATTTATGTTTCTCCAAAAAATTATTCAATTTTTTTAATTCAATCAGTGGTACCAACTTTATAAACTGAATTTTATAGTTATTTATTATTATAATTCTATCGAGTGTGGTATCAAATTAAAGCTCTCAACAAAAGAAACTTATGCTGCGATTCTGTCCAAATATCTATAAGTTTTACAGATTTGTAAATTTTAAATATTGAACAAAATCACATCAATACTTGTTGACATGTACAAAAATGTTCATATTGATTATAGATTTCATTGCGATTTTGTTTAATATTTACAGTTTTATAAATTAAATAAATGGTGGGGCCACCTAATTAGAATGAGCAATAATAGACCAGTTAAGAAGGTGTGGAAGGCAAGACCACAAGGATGCAGACCAAGGGGAAGACCGACAAGAACATGGGACGAAAAAGTTGAGGAAACACTAAAAAAGAGAGAAGTAAACAAGACCCAGGCAATAGCGCTAGCAAACAACAGGAATGAATGGCGCAATTTCGTTGAATCCGTATGAAAATAATTTGTAATTAATTAACCTTTACACCCTAAGGGTAAAAAAAGGTCAAGATTATATATATATATATATATATATATATATATATATATATATATATATATATATATATATATATATATATATATATATATAAATTGGTAGTAACTACAGATTTTCACAGAATTGCAGCATTAGTTGAATAACATAAACATAACATTTAAACGGTTCTCAATTATTATTTAAATAAATTATTCTAATTATTTTGGATAAATACTCATGGTTATTAGTGGGGAGTACACCACAGTGGAGATTTTTGTGCATTTAAACCAGAATACGTATCTGGCTGGATTCGAACCTGAGTCGCCAGAACCTCGATCAGAACAACAGTTGGTCGCCTTAGCGCACTCAGCTATCCACCCCGTAAATTGTGCTCTATGGTATTTTTTTATTTAAACCTATGTTTTGAATTCATATTCCATCTAAAATATATATTATTCACAGGCTTATATTTAGTTCGCTACACACGTGCGGGTATAAATTTAATTTAATTACTGAGTGAGAGAGAGAGAGGGGGTGCAATACGCAATAATAAATGAATATATTTGAAGAGGAATTTTAAAATCATTAAGCTTAGTTGAGCAAGGGTAAGGATTTGTAAAATAATGGATCAAAGTGACCTTTGCGTTTGAGTTGGTTTTAAAGAGCGAATTGCGAATACAGGGTCGGTTCTTGGCGCGTCGGTTTGTTCGTGGTTAAGGGTGTGTGTGCGTCTGCTTGTGTGTGCTACAACAATGACAGGACCCAAGCGCGAAGCATGTAATGCGTTTAGTGTCATATGGAGGTGACAGTTCCAAGACCTATTGTTGTTATAACCTTTGTTTTGTACCAAAATTTGTTGTTCAGTTTCACAGAAAAGGACGGCATGTACAAGTATTTCTTACCAACTTTTTCCATTTATTGCTACCCTGTTTTCAACAAGCAAATGAAATTCAATGGGCTACTTGTATGGTACCTACTGAAAATGACAATTTTATCACTATGAACCTAATGTGAGGTCTAAAACATTGGTAGAAATAAAAATACATATTTAATTTTAAAAAAATTATATGTTTTGTAGTAAAATGGAAAAAATGCGGTGACGTCATTATTTTGTAGGTACAAGAGATATGGCAGCACATACTATTCAATTTTCATTAATTATTTTTTGATTTGTTGCTAAAAAATTTGTGAAAATAAAAGTTTTTATCTCTACTTAAAAAATATTTAATAAAAAAATCATGCAAGTAGCCCATTGTTAAAATAAAAACTTATTATTATATTTTTCCGTTGATCGTTAACAATGAGTTTCATGTATGTAAACAAAACCACACATCACAAAAATAATGACCTCCAATATGATTTTTGGATTCGTTTAATACAAATAATACGTAATATAGATATATTGGGTATCCATTCTGTAACATGGAGCCTACAACTAACCTTACCGATGACGTCACGACAACTGTAGGTGTGTCATACGGAATAAAATCCTGTTCACACATGGACACACAGAAGACACACACACAGGCAAAATGAAGAACGTTTGTGGCCTCAAAATTGATTTTTTCTTTGCTTACATAGAAGCCACAAAATAGCAGCGCCTCTATTTCACAAGCAACTCACAGAATTTTTTACAGTTGCGCACGCGCGCCGCGCGTGTGTATATGTGTGTGACGGATTGAAATATGAGTTTTTCTCGTAGAATAAGTTTACACGACAGGTAATTGGGTGTCAAATTTTTTTTGCGAATTTGTTTTTTCTCCAAAACTGTACTATTTATATGGAAGTTTTTTGTACCTATGTTGTAGAGAATTTTATGCTCTACAATTTTGTAATTAGACTTTTTATCGTAATATTAACCGTTTATGCGTAAATCGCAAAATACTAAAAAAGTAGGGTATTTTTCAAAAATATTGCCAAAACTGCCACTCATCTGAACAAGCACCCAATTTTTTTAAACTACTAGACCATTAGTAACAACTTCCCCATTATGCCCATGGGTGCTTCTCTGGTAAATGTATGACACACAGAAGTATGCTCAGCAAATGGAGTAATTTACATTTTACTTCTAATAAAACTATGATAAATTCATTCATATACTAGATTTTATCAGCCATTAAATAACAAGTTATAAGACAATTTCTATCAAAATTCTTCGCATATTAGATACTCCTGATTGTGAACCTTTTCTGCTTCATCGTCCTCAATACATGAATACGTAATTATACGGGTGGTTGTTGTTTCATGTGGTCAGGGTCGACGTCCACTCACACACAGACGAACACCATCACACCCTGGACGATTTGCCGATTTGAAGCGGACATCGATCCCCCATAAATCACCCCGCATTTCACTGTGATATTGGAATTCTTCTTGACGGAGTAACATGATTAACGACTCCCTAACATGAAAAGTGTTACACAAATATTTCATGAGAACTTTTTAATAAGAATTCGTGACAATGCAGATTACTGTTGTTGCTGTATTTGTAGTGCTTCCAATGTCGTAACAATGAACTGCGGTATAAAAGTTCTGGAAAATGGTTCGATGACTTAGAGTATTTTTGTATTATTCGGAACAGAAAATTATTATTTTGTAATTTTGTCAAAATAAAAGTATTTTATCGTTGTAGCTGGATATTAACTTTTTGTTAAAGTAACAAATGAGCTTTTCAGTTAAAAGTTCATTACTGTGTTATTATTTTTTTATGATACCATGAAATAAAAATGTAACTTTAATTAACAAAACATAAACATAGCTTTATGTATATTTTGATTATAGGTAACATATTGCTTATTAATATTAGTGGAGATTATTTCTTCTTAGATATCTAACAAAAAAAAACTTGGAATGGATGGCGATGACACTTTTACAGAGTAGGTATAGCCTGCGATATTTCGTGTTCTTTTGATTGTTTGTCACTACTCTGCAGGTCGGATGATAGTAATACTTATTTAGTAAAGAATCACAAATAATAAATCTTAATGTAATGAAATTGTATCTACAGTATTATAAGACATGAACATGGCGCTTTCAATAACTTTACGAAAATCATAAGATCGTTACATATATGTATTGATATTTCGATGTATTATATAGCACAGTGTATGATTTAGAAAGACGCTTTTACATTGATGAGATTTGAAAACCTTTTCCTTGTAACCTATATGCAGCTCTGTTGCTCTGTAGCTAACTGGGTTAGAAGTATACTCCATTTTACAATCATTCTGCATCATATATTCACAACCTGACATATTTTTCGCTTCATCTACTAATGCACACATTTTTACTCATCGCTGCACTCTCAATCATGTCAGACCATTTAGTGTGCTGAGCGCTATTCCCTTTTCGGCTCACCCCAAGTCGTAACTTTTGTTTGTTATTTTAAAGAGTGTTTTGTAGTAAGCAGAGTAGCTATTTTAGATTTAAATGGCTTCCCGTAAGTTACAGTTAATTCTACTTTAAATGAAATTAGAATTCTTCTTATATTGTTATTAGTAGGTAATTTAATATAATTGCTGTGGTAATTTTAACTGAAATATTATTATTGAAAGTATCAAAGTAGTTTGATTCTTTTATAGAACACTGAAAATCTCTTTCCATAGGTACTTAACATCTCAAGTAAGGTTTTTAGCATTTTCGCAAAAAAAATGTAGTTGACAAGTCTTGTTTTGTTTTTCAAGACATTCACTAAATTAATAAAAGTGCAAGCAGTTTGTTTTTATGTATAATAATATCTTTACTTTCAGTTAATTAATAACAAGTAATAGTCCAGTCAATTTAGATTTAACCTGTAAATGAAAGATAACAAGCTAATTGTTATAGATGTTCCTTAACGTAGTATAACTCTTCTGAAAAATCCTCGGGTTTCCCATGCTTGCTTCCTACGGGAGATGGCAAAAATGTTCGATCTAAATGTTGTAGACACGTCCACAATGGCTCAAAATATTAGGAATGATATGCACTATATACCAAAACAGTCAAAGTGGTATATTAAGTAACCATTTTTTGCATATTGATAGCAATTTGCGGAAAAATTAACGAAAAATCTCAACCAAACGGACTGAAATTAGTACTACGTTCGTCGTACAGCACACAAAGCAGTTTTAGAGTTCAATATATTTTCTGAATTAATTTCTGATCAAAACTTTTTTCGTAGAAGCTTGTTAGTTCCAAAATTAGAGCGGAGAATCCCCACCGGATATACATAAAACCGGTCAAATAGTCCGGACGTCAAAGGACAAAAACATGTTAAATCTTGCGTTTTATGATTGACGCATGAAAGTTGGAATACATATACATAAGTCGCGGGATCCGCCAATTTGACCGAACCGTAGTTCTGCCGACCCGTAGTTTTACCTAAAAATATTATGCCAGCTCGTAGCTTCACCTACCCGTAGTATCACCAACCCGTAGTTTCGCCGATCTGTAGTTTCACCAACCTGTAGTTTCACCAAATTAAAGTAATTCCGAACGATATTTAGCCAAACCGTAGTTTCACCGACCTGTAGCTTCACCGACCTTTAGTTTCACCGTATTGAAGTAATCCCAAACGAGATTTAGGCAAACCGTCGTTTCACCGACCCGTAGTTTTGCCAAATGAAAGTAATTCCGAACGAGATTTAGCCAAACCGTAGCTTCGCCGACCCGTAGTTTCACCTACCCGTAGTTTCGCCGAATCGAATTTAGCCGAAGCGCTGAATGCTGGCGACATCTGTTAAATATAATTGGGATTTTGTTCTCAATAAAGATTCGCGATTCCCGTTCGTAGTCACTAGAACCCGATTTTAGTAGTAACACGGTGCAATTTGCCTGTGCATAGGGGTGTATTTGTGTGCGTGTTATGATTTTTTCGTCCATGATAACTCAAGAAATATCAAACATTTCATTACAAAATTTTATATTTTCTTAAAAATAGCTCAAAAAATCTGAAGTGGCCTGCACACAACCTTCCGCCATATCTAGACTAAAAACATAAATGTATACGTATAAAATCTGGTGTCCCTTTAAAATATACAAATAAAAATCTAAAATATCCAAACACAGAAATTTGCATCACCTGAATCAAAAGATTAGTTTACAGGAAAACTCTTCTGTGTTGAAGTCATCCTCCGTTCTGTTACTACATTTAATATCTTACTTATGACTTATATGGCGCTAGTATGTCAACTAGTCACCCGTCTCACCTGTCAATATTTTTTACGCAGAAACAAAAATCAACCGATCATGGATTACAAGATTTCAACGTTTTATCTGATAAATTTATTTTTTAAATTTTACTGCAGTTCTTTAATGCTACCAGATAAAGACAATTTTTTTATAACGTAAGTTGCAAATAACTTTGCCTCTTATTCTTATTACAAATAAATACTATATTTATCCAAATTTATATAAATTTTTGACAATTATCTTTATCAATCTTCAAAAAATCTCACTTCCGGTGAAGATATTTGTACCAAAATCTAATAAGCTCTTCCTATTCGTATACAATTGTAAAATACCAAATATCAAAATTTTTGGGTAATTCGTATTTGAGTTATACGACATCCGGCATCGGCCCGGACCACACACATACACACACACACACACACGCACACACATACACACATACATACAGACATCATCGAGAAACTATCAAAAATGAGTTGTAAGGACCCTAATTCGTGCTCATCCACTTAAAACTCACTACCCGATTTTTTGCATGATTCCAATACCTTCCTTTACAGGTAAGCGGAAGGTAAAAATAGAACAATTTTAGTAGCAGATTTCTGAAAACGGCTTTAGCAAACAATGTATTATATGACAAAAATTAATATTAATATTAGAGCGTGAACATAATATCAAGTTGCACAACGTTAAATATTAATTTTAAGAATATAAAATATAATAAAATAACATGTTCTTTTCTTATACCTAGTGCTTTTTGAGTAAATGTGAACATTTAATAAAAAATATGTCATGCACTTGTTTGTTTATATCAACGTATAACCATCGTATAACGTATATTTTTCAAATACAAGAAGAAAATATACTCATTCAAGGTAGGTATGAAAGCTTTTTAGAAAACTGCTATTAAAATTTTTAACAATAGCTCTAAAATTAAAGGAATTATATATAATAGCTTTTTTATGGAAACCAGTTTAAATATTGATATCACTTTCTGATGAAAATGTATTTAGCAGAAATACTACTAGTAAAGTCCGTGAAGTTGGGGTGGCCCACATGAAAAAATGAAAAACAAAATATACGTGCAGTTAGTGTTATGTTTGTGCTAATTTGTTCCATAATTTAAAAGTTTGTTCTATTTAAATAACAAAAATATAAACAATTTCAGTGGGCACCGTAACTTCACGCTATCAAATACCTAAATAAAAAATCTGACGTGGCCACCACAAGACCTCCCGCCATACCTACTTTATTCTTTTTACTTATTACCTATACAAATATATTAATATATAAGTACTACTGCTACTATACTCACAAATATATTTTAGTCATTTTATTTACACTGCAGAAGAAGATATAAATGATATTTTACTATTGTCACTGTGACTGTCATATCATAATCATTTAAATTGTAGTAACAAATGATACGATCATGGACTACAAGATACCGAAATACTAAATTATAAGTATTATACTTTAATTATTCTTAAATGATATCAGATAGAGAAAAATTTATAAAATACCGATTGTAGGTAATAATCACATAATCTTTCATTTAAAATTTAAAAAATTGTCTTAAATTAAATATTTATTGAAATATTTTTAAAAATGCTACTTCCGGTTTGTAGATTGAAACCAAAATTATATTGGGCTTTTAAGAATCGTATTGAAACTTTAAATACAAAATTTGGTATTTAAATGTTTGATATTTTTGGAGTTATCGTGTCCGAAAAATTGTAACATACGAACGAACGAACGCCACGCACACACACACACACACACACACACACACACACACACACACACACACACACACACACACACACACACACACACACACACACACACAGACATCATCTCAAAAATGTGTAATTCGAATTCTAGAGACCCTAAAACGTGCTTATCTGCCAAAAACTCATACACAAAAATTTTGACCCATCACAATACCTCTCTTATAGAATATGAGGCGAGAGGTAAAAAGAAAAACAAAGAAACCAATATACTATCAGTTAGTGCTAGGTTTGTACTGGTTTGTTCCAAAATATGAAAGTTTGTTCTTTTTAAATAATAAAAATATAAACAATTTCAGTGGGCACCGTAACTTCTCGCTATCAAATTTCTATATAAAAAAGAAAAATAAAGAAACTACTATTTCATCAGTTAGTGCTAGGTTTGTGCTGATTTGTTCCAAAATATGAAGGTTTATTCTTTTTAAATAACAAAAATAGGTACAATTTCAGTGGGCACCGAACCTTTACACTATCGAATTTCAAAATAAAAAAAAATAAAATAATGAAACTAATATACTATGAGTTTGTGCTTGCTTTCTGCTGGTTTGTTCCAAAATATCAAAGTTTGTTCTATTTTAATAACTGAAATATGAACAATTTAAGTGGAAAGCGTAACTTCACACTATCAAATTTCAAATTAAAATATGAAAAATAAAGATAATAATATGCCATCAGTTAGTGCTTGGCTTGTACTGGTTTGTTCCAGAATATGATAGTTTATTATGCATAAATATAGACGTTATTAGCAAATTTTGTGAGTCCCCTGACTCACAGTCTACCAAATATGAAAAAAATAATTATATTATTACAATCAGTAAGTGCTGCCTGTATCTGTATCCTAGCTTGTTCCCTAATTTGATAGTTATTTTTATTAAAATAACAAAAATATTATAATAATTTTAGTGAGCACTGCCAAATTTCCATATAAAAAATAAAAGTAATGAAGATGAAGATTGTCGAGAGAGATAGAGATAGTTTTGTTCACGAATATTTTGTTGTATTTGTCTAAGCAGAACAAATATAATTAGAACCTTTTTAAGAGAAACTAAGCAGTTCTTCTAAAAAAATTAAAAATTATGGATGTCTGGTTATGAAAATTTCAAAAATATATAATTTCAAAGTGTTAAATTTCTATAATTAAGGTTCTCAATATAGTTGGTCCGTTTAGAAAAATACAATTAAATATTCGAAATTGTTTAATGTTTTCTAGTAATCAAAATATACACTCAGCAAAAAACCGCACCACTAGAAAATGCACTAAAAAATTTTAGACCGCCATAACTCGGTTGAATTTGTTCGAAAATGGATGAATCCTCGAGTTCTGACAAGATTGAAGTTTCTCTTTAAGGCCACGCAAATTAATCTGACGCCAATTTCATTTCACCCCTTGCCACTCTCCTTAGAAAAAAAATGTGCTTGATGTCAAAAAATACCAAACTTTGATAACTTGTACCAGGTAAAAAAAATTCGTGGAGACAATATATTAGCACGTCGATAAAGTTTATTCATTTTCCTTTCGGGGGTAAAAACTTGAGTATCTGATGATGATGATTTGGCGCGAAGTTATGAATTTTTGAAAAAAATATTGCATTTTCTAGATCTGAACATTTATCGAAATCGTATACCTTACCTTAAATGCTTAAATTGAAGTGATTTTATCTTTTAATTTTCTCGTGATCGCTTTACACTTCAAACTTATCAAAGTTCAAGCAGAGTTATGAAAAACTCGTGAAAAACTCACAAAATGCTGAGTAAATTTCAAAAGCCCATAGCTTCGGACAAAAATCATCGTATAGGTACCTAATTGAAA
This sequence comes from Agonum fuliginosum, assembly GCA_947534325.1. Taxonomy (NCBI): domain Eukaryota; kingdom Metazoa; phylum Arthropoda; class Insecta; order Coleoptera; family Carabidae; genus Agonum; species Agonum fuliginosum. Next base: position 25,881,964 of record OX384032.1, read on the forward strand.
TTTTTAAAATTTTACCGAAAAATAAATAGGTACATTTTATCGCTATGTTGACCAATTGGGCCGAAAATATTTTTTTGGCACACCATACATGTTGTCAAAGTTTGACATTTTTGAGTCAAAAACATTGTGTTTTTAGGGGGGTGCCTGAGGATAACTTGGATTTGGCGTCACATAAAGTTGTGCAAAATGTTATGAGTTATGACCGAAAAGACACAAAATACTATTTTTTTCAAAAATTCATAACCTCGCGCCAAATCATGGCAGGTACTCAACTTTTTTTCCCCTGATAGGAAACTGAATGAACTTTATCGCCTTGGTAGTGGATTGAGTCCATGATTCTTTTGCACCCGGTACAAGTTGTCAAAATTTGACATTTTTACTTCCTTGTACGAAGTAAGGAAGTATTGTAATCGCGAAAAATTTCGGTTCTCAGATTTTGACGGAAATATCCGTTTTGACCTTTTCTGAATCCATTATGACTAGTTTCGACGTGACGTCTGTACGTACGGACGGACGTATGTGTGTCGCATAACTCAAATACGGTTAGACGTAGAAAGTTGAAATTTTGTATTTAGGACTGTTATAGCATCTAGTTGTGCACCTCCTATTTTTGGTTTCAGTCTACAAACCGGAAGTAGTACTTTTTTAAAATATTTCGATAAATATTTAATTTAAGACAATTTTTTTTATTTTAAATGAAAGATTATGTGATTATTACCTAAAATCGGTATTTTATAAATATTTTTGTATCTGGTATCATTTAGGAATAATTAAAGTATATATTTTTAATTTAGTATTTCTTTATCTTGTAGTCCATGATCGATTAACATTTGTTACTACGTAAAATTTAAATGATTATGACATGACAGTGACAATAGTAAAATATGCTTTATATCTTCTTCTGCAGTTGAAATAAAATGACTAAAATATATTTGTGAGTATACTAGTATAATAAGTTAAAAGAATTTTTTATATATTCTACATTTTAGTTATTAAGAAAAGTATGAACACACAAGGCGTACAAGGAAGTCATGTGGTGTCCACGTCAGATTTTTTGACATCAAGAACATTTTTTTCTAAGGAGGGTGGCAGGCGGAGAAATGAGCTTGGCGTCAGATGAACTTGCGTGACCTTAAATAGGAAACTTCAATTTTGTCAGAACTCGAAGATTCATCCATTTTCGACCAAGTTCAACCGAGTTATATCGAAATTCGGAATTTTTGGTGCATTTTCAAGTGATGCTTTTTTTGCCGAATGTTAGATTCATAACACACGCAAAGGATTGTACAGCGAATAAAGAAAATAACAAATGTATAAATTGTGTAAATTGGAATAAGTACAACAAAGATGAAAAAGTTTCAGAAAATCATGCGGCTCTCGACAAGAATTGCCTTGCTACTAAAATGCTGTTAAGAAGTACATAAAGAAACATAAATTATTAACAGAAAAACTAACAAAAATGAGACCAGCAGATGAAGAAAACAAATTAAAAGTAATACAAATAAATTTACAGTATTCAAGGGCAGCAACGATAAATCTAATCCAATCTAAACCAATAGTGCAACAAATTGTCAGACAAAATTAGAGCTTTCGCATTTCGCTCAGTCTCCAAACATTGTCATTCATCGGTAAACTGTCCTTACCGTTCTTGATAATTAATATACTATAAATGAAGTAATAATATTGAAAGCACAAATTTAACATTTAAAAAATAATAATTAAGTTGGTGCTACTGATTGTACAAAAGCTCATTAACGAATTTCTGAGTTTAAATTGTTGTATATTTATATTAAATACTTGTCAAATTCATTTAATGTTATGATTATGAAAGGTAATCGTTCTTCTCGAGTTCTTCTTATTTGATTTGTTGTTCAAATATTACGGCAGCCAATAATTTTACCTAAACGCAATTCTTCCTAACCGTAGTTATTCCTAAAAATAACATTTTAAGCTGAACGCAATTTGACCTAAACATAATTTTTCCTACTCGCAGTTATTCCTACTCGTAATTTTTACTAAACGAAATTTTTCCTAATCGACAGTAGCGCTGATGACGAATTGTTGTACTACCAAAGTTTACCGACAGCTGGACATCTGTTGTGAAATAGATGAATGAAAGTGGATGGTACATGTGTTTATGTTAGGCTCAATTGCCGAATTCGGCCATTGGGCGATAAAAACGGCCACAACGCGATCTGGCAAACGCAAAACAGCCACAACGCGTTTTGACATAAACTAATCTATGCTAACAAAACCCTTATTGAGTCCAACAGAACTCCGTTTTTTTTACATAAACTAATCTATGCTAACAAAACCCTACTTGAGTCCAACAGAACTCAGTTTTCCGTGTTTTTGACATAAACTAATATATGCTAACAAAACCCTTCTTGAGTCCAACAGAACTCCGTTTTTTTGGAATAAACTAATCTATGCTAACAAAACCATTCTTCAGTCCAACAGAACTCCGTTTTTTAACATAAACTAATAGTTATTAAAATACACAACGCGTTGTGGCTGTTTTGCGTTTGCCAGATCGCGTTGTGACCGTTTTTTTCGCCCAATAGCCGAATTCGGCAATTGAGCCTAACATAAACACATGTACCATCCACTTTCATTCATCTATTTCAGAACAGATGTGCAGCAGTCGGTAAACTTTGGTAGTACAATAATTCGCCACCAGCGCTACAATCGAATAGGAAAAATTGCGTTTAGTATAAATTACGACTAGGAATAACTGCGAATAGGAATAACTATGTTTAGGTCAAATTGCGTTTAGCAACAACTACGTTTAGGAATAACGGAGGCTTGAAATGTTATTTTTAGGAATAACTACGGTTAGGAAGAATATTACATTGAATATTACGTGATTCAAATTTGCCGCCAAACTACGCTCGGTGATACTAGTTGTATTTCTGCTTAATACATTTTCATCAGAAAGTGATATCAATATTTAAACTGGTTTCCATAAAAAAGCTATTATATATAATTCCTTTAATTTTAGAGCTATTGTTAAAAATTTTAATAGCAGTTTTCTAAAAAGCTTTCATACCTACCTTGAATGAGTATATTTTCTTCTCGTATTTGAAAAATATACGTTATACGATGGTTATACGTTGATATAAACAAATAAGTGCATGACATATTTTTTATTAAATGTTCACATTTACTCAAAAAGCACTAGGTATAAGAAAAGAACATGTTATTTTATTATATTTTATATTCTTAATATTAATATTTAACGTTGTGCAACTTGATATTATGTTCACGCTCTAATATTAATATTAATTTTTGTCATATAATACATTGTTTGCTAAAGCCGTTTTCAGAAATCTGCTACTAAAATTGTTCTATTTTTTTTAAACTATTTTTAAGAAATTATAAAATTTTGTAATGAAATGTTTGATATTTCTTGAGTTATCATGGACGAAAAAATCATAACACGCACACAAATACACCCCTATGCACAGGCAAATTGCACCGTGATACTACTAAAATCGGGTTCTAGTGACTACGAACGGGAATCGCGAATCTTTATTGAGAACAAAATCCCAATTATATTTAACAGATGTCGCCAGCATTCAGCGCTTCGGCTAAATTCGATTCGGCGAAACTACGCGTAGGTGAAACTACACGGGTCGGCGAAGCTACGGTTTGGCTAAATCTCGTTCGGACTTACTTTCATTCGGCAAAACTACGGGTCGGTGAAACTACGGTTTGCCTAAATCTCGTTTGGGATTACTTCAATACGGTGAAACTAAAGGTCGGTGAAGCTACAGGTCGGTGAAACTACGGTTTGGCTAAATATCGTTCGGAATTATTTTAATTTGGTGAAACTACAGGTTGGTGAAACTACAGGTCGGCGAAACTACGGGTCGGTGATACTACGGGTAGGTGAAACTACGAGCTGGCATAATATGTTTAGGTAAAACTACGGGTCGGCAGAACTACGGTTCGGTCAAACTAAGCGTTCCCATAAGTCGCCTCTCTCTCAAAAAAGGGAAGCCACACTCGAATGTCGTGAATTGCGAGTTGCATATAATTTTTTTAAAGTTTTTTTTGCATTTATTTTAAGTAAATGGTTTAATGCGTAGAAACCTGTTTCCATAATAAAATAATATTTAACTTCGGCTGTCTACGTGTATTGCAGGAGCACATCATTCTTAAAATTTTGTGCTATCGTTGACGTATTATATAATTTTGCCATCCATTAGGACTTTTGCTCTTTCTCTTTTTGTATGTCCATAATTATAGTCGTACAAAATATTGTAGATGCGATTAATTGAGATTCCTATGTATCTTCCTAATTTTCAATCTTCTACAATACGACCTATTTTGAGGTTTTTGTCATTATATCCGAAATCGTTGTATCTTAAGAGGCTTGTCTACCTTTCTACTCTCGATATTACGTTTTTCGCCAACCGGATGTATTTGATGCAATTGTCATTGTTTTTTGTAAAAAAGGAGGCCATTTGGGTATTGTTTATGATCTATTCTTCCTAATACAAAAAAACATTGTTGTTGTCATGGTTATACATTTTAATTTTAATTGTTGCGTAATATGAGGATATGTCAATTTAAATGAAATTATATCTATTTAAGCGGCTAGCGAAAAAATATTATGTTTTATTCATACAAAAAATGCTATTTTGGGACTCGTAAGATCGCCGAACTCCGCTGCGCGTCGTCCGGCAACCGTCTTACTCGTCCCAAAATCGTGCATTTTTTGTATTAATGGAACAAATAACTATTTTTTCTATTTCACTCTCTTCCCCACTACTACGGCTGCCCAAAACCAGCCCGAAACTCGTACTTTCCCGCATCCTAGGTAAGCAATGTCATTTTGAAGTTGAAAATCAAACATGGCTCCAGATTCCCATAATAATACACTCATATGTAAAAGCATCATATATTTCAATTATAATTAAAGTAAACATGGGATGCGTACACCTCTGTAACGCTGTAAAATTTTATGGTAGACGAACACCTTAAGCCATTAAACATAATCTCAGAACGAACTGAGCTGGAATTTGGCACTTATTAGATTAATGCATCCAATTTACGAGTAAGAGTCGTGTTTTTTGTGATAGTTCTGCTATATCCTCGTCTTTTAGCTTTATCAAACACCCCTCAAATATGTCCTTATGCCAATACACAAAAAACGGGTTTTTTCCAGAAATCTGTTCAAAAGGATTTAGCATCACACTCATAGATCTTTGAGTGTTATAGTGTAATGCACCTACTTTTGGACCTGGTAGTATTTTGTAGGATTTAATTTAGGACTGATACCATTGGCCGGGGCATATAAAGCGTAAATATTTATTTATTAATCAATTAATTACCACCAGTTTATCGTAAATAATGATTTTCCTGTTGAGTATGGCAGTCACTAATGTTATTACATTCTAAAGTTCAATATCTTTCACATTTACATTTTTACAAAATTAACTACGAAGGTACGTACACAATTAAAAATAGCTGCAATAGAAGGATATAATATTTAGAGGGATATAATATTATCTAAAGCTGGTTGGTAATGAATAATAATAAAATAATACCTATTGTTTTCATTAGGACAACCCCTTGTCTATTTTTATACCTCATAAGAAACTCAAAAATTTGTAGAATTCTATTTTAAGTCCAGTAAATATATTTGATAGTTTGTAAATCTGTTCTGTAAGTATTATCAACGTCTGAAGTACTGAGTTCATCGACATTATAACCGACGAGTACTGAAAATTCCTCAGCAGTTTGAAGACTGACAGACCACCCAATGTAATAACACCTCACCTAAGTCAACAAACTTAGAAGATATATAGAATAGATGAATGTAGGTAAAGCAGTTAACTGTGAACGGCATTTCTGTATACTTTAACGTTTATATGTGTTGAAGTTTAAATGTGGGTGTTTAGATGTAAATTCAATTAGAAGGGAGTAACGTTAAATCATATGCAAAGCCTCTGTGCTAGTGCTAAGGTCTGCGAGAAAATTAAACAATGATAACATGGAAAATTAGTTTCTGCGATACTCGTAAATAATTCTTGTATGTAGTGGTAATTACAAGGAATTGTAACTTACCCTTACACTTTTATTCCTTACACCTCCCAGTACAAGATTATTGTGTCTTAAAAATATTCTGTGCAAGACCGAATTTCCTACATAAATGTACTCTACTTTTTTAAGGCTAGCTATATTTTTTATATTTCAAGACATAATAGATAAAGAATATTTGGGTTACCAACAAGTGTATCAAATTTATGGTGTCATGCTTTTTGATCCGTGCTTATTCGTCCGAATACGAAAATAGTGCAGTTTCATCCGAAGTTGCAGGGGAACAAACAACTGCATAGCCTCTGGTAACGTAATTATTTTTGTATAAGTATTTTTATTTAAAGACAAAAAAATTATATTACCTATATAAATTTCTAATTTGTTATTAAAATCATATGATTGATATCATACTTCATACATAATTTTTATTACATATATACTTTATGAAACTCTTCCGCAACATAAGCGCTTTATTTTTTTTATTTGAATTTTTTGTGAATCTTGGATTTTTGTTTAATTTTTAGTTTTATTACATAAGTAAACCAGGGTGGAAAGTTTTGATTCGTTTTTTTCTTGGTTTTTGGAACAGTTTCATTGAGAATGCAATACAATTTGTTTTAGAAAATATCCATAGCTTTAGGCGATTTTTCGCGAAAGTAGTTAACTGTAGTTATATGTGGTTAACTACAGTTTGTCATTTTCGCGACGAAATTGATGACGTCACACACTAACGTGGTAAAGAAAAGTTAGCCAAACCACTTAACCATCCTCAGGAGGTAGGTAAAGGCGCGTTAATATTTCTATCTCTCTCTAAATTCTGAGGATAAATTTGTTTCTGCTTTCTGCACATTCGAAAATGAAAATAAAAATAGTATTTTAAATATTTTGAAATTAATCTTTCATAAAAATCAGGTATTCTCATAATTTTGATGCTGTTATTTTTTTTACAAACCAGTTTATTATCAAATAAATTGTTGAGTTTAAGAAAGTATTATCCTATTCATTTTATGAAAAATGAAATAGAAAATTATTAAATTTTTGCTTATATTAATGTTTCCAACAAAACTTTCTGTCAAACTTAACTACATCAAACCAATCAAATTTTCTTGCGAAAGTTAACTATTACAAGTTTATGACGTCATCGTCACAAACTTCTTTAAACGCTACCAAACCTAGTTTATTGTAGTATTTATCGCGAAAAATCGCCTTTTATTTATGTCATTTGTGGTTTGTCTTAATTTTTAGGTGGATATGTATCGCAATCGAAACATGCTGTCATTTTTAAAGGAATAAAATTTTTATGGCAAAATTGCTTAGTGAATGGATTTAATTTATTTATTAAATCTACCTAGTGAATTGATAACATTTAACTTACCTATATGTAGTAGAGATATTTTATTATAAAATTCAAAATGTTTTGATATAAACTTTCTGGAAATAGAAACCTTCATATCTCTCAAAACCTATTTGTTATATTTATCTGAAAGTGAAGATTCACGTCCACTAAAATACTTTGTAAACTATAAGCATGAAAATGTAATTAAGAACTGAAATTGCAGCTAAGAATCATGATCAGTAAAAGTGTAAAAGACGAATTTAATAAAAATGTTACGTGCTTAAAAGTTTTTATGGATTAAGAATAAGCAATAAATAGCTGAAACTCTGCAAAGATAATACATTTATTATAGATATTTACGAGTAATACAGCAATTTTATTTCTTTAATTACAAAATGCGCAACCATATCTCCTAGTATCCGCACATAAAACTGCCTTTTATTACTCGTAAGAAATATCTCACCTCTTGCGAGTGTCGGGAAAACAACGCGAACATCCTCAGCTTGCTTGGTGAGCTATATCTGCCGAGATAATTTTTACATTCCGAAATGAATGCACTATAAACTTTACAGTGTTATGTGCTCTAGAGTGTTCGTCTTTATTAGAGGTCCAGGAATTATTATAGTCCTGTCTGGATCTGGATTCTGGACAAGGACAACTGAAGCAAGGATAGGGCTTTGTTCAGTTAATAACACAAATATTAAATTTTATTTGTAAATAACTTTGTGTGGTATACTTTATGTAGAATTTCTTCATTAAGCTTAATCATAAATCTAAATAAGTATGTATTTCATTTAATGCACACACCTACAGACCAAATAAATAAATTTATGTCTTTTAATATTAAATAAATAAATATTTCTAGTGCGCTTCAAAATTTTATTCTTCTTTGTATTATTTAGGGCAGTTTATATACATAAACCGTTTATATGTTGTTGTTAAATGCTTATTACTTGACATCTTAAACGTGTTTTATCAAAATAATTATTTGACATAAGGATCTTGGTTTCGCCAGATGACATATCTTTAATAAATAATGTAGGTTTCGAATTTTAAATTTTGGATTGGTATTATAGATGCATTTTAAAATTTAGCATTTCCCATTAGGTACTGACAATTTTAAATAAGACACGTTATTCTGATCTAATCAGTTGGGATTAAGTTATATTATTCTTACTCTACAATGCAAAGGCACCGGCACAACCTTATTGTTCAAACTTTATGCAAAACGAATGTAAAATTATTATTGTAGTTTAATTATTATGTAGGTTTGAAAATAAACGTAGGTGTAGGTATCTACTGATCATCATCTACATCGTATAAAATATGGATAAATATCTTTTATCTGCTTATTTTATATCTCATCCATATATCAAACACTAACAAAAAACTACAATTTCTTATTTTTTTCTTTGCATGTTCTCTTTATTTATGTACAAAACGCATCTTAATTTCACGGTCGGTAAAAAATTGTCTTCTACTTCCTGCATTCGGGGGCTACAAGTTGTTTTATTTACTATTTAAAACCACAACATTCTTTGTTTAGCATCTGCTTGCCGCAAAAACTCACATATAAATCCAAAATTTTCTCAAGTGCTCACATCATAAAAATACACACTATACAAACCGTATATTTCCTTGTGCCTAATTTTTTACGACTCGCACAGCAATAAAAAGCAACGTTTTTCGTTCTTTCGTTTTTTTTAGCGCTTGGGAAAGCCCTTGTAAGTTATGTTCAAAGATCGGGTTTCGGTGTGATTTGTGACTAGCGACTCGCGCCCTGTGAACTTCGTTTTGATCATGTGTGTTTAATGGAGCAAGAATTGTTATCACATTTACCACCTACCGCTTTAAGCGAATATTCATTTGGAATTCACATTCACGTATTCTGTTTTAGTTCAATTATCGACCATTTTACAGGAATTACAGGGAAATTGTGTTACCTATTACAGTGAACATTTGGATTGTTTTGCATTCATTTATTTATTCATAAGCTACATTTTTATATGCATGAGTTATTTAACTAAATGCATTAAAATCCCCAGTAACCACAAATTCGTTAATACATGCAGGACATCAAAAAATTAATTTCGTTTGAAACTAAATATATATTTCTATATTTAAATTTTAAAATTATTATGAAATAGGTGGAGTAAGTCCAACGTTGTAAATGTAATTTAAAATAATAATAGTATATTAAATATCAAGAACGGTAAGGACAATTTACCGATTGAAGACAATGTTTGGAGACTGAGCGAATAGTCATTTTTTGACAGTTAGAGATTTTGTTGAATCTTCACGTTTTAGACCCTACTGAACTCAAGAAACATATATATTTTTTAAATTCGGTCTGTATGTAAGCACGACAACTTGAGAACGCGTATTACGAATTTTCAACTGAAATTTTATATTTAAGCTTTTTTTAAAAGTTAGTTTTAAGTTCGTTAACGAGCTTTATACAACGAGTGGTACCAACTTTATTGTTGTTTTTTTTAAAAATTTTGTACTTGAATTGTGAAAATATTGTGAACACTTGCGCTTTTGCTATAATTATAGGTACTTAATTTAATATAAATATATTTCTCGTATTTTGTCTATAACTTTTATAAATGCAATTAAAATATCGAATTTTAAACGTCACTAAATAACTGCTGTCACTTTGACATTTATAGTTGTTACGTTATAGCCAGTGATCTCTATACCATAATGGATAGGCTTGAAGGCGTGGCTTAGTGACTCCAAAGAAAAATATGCAATCCGCATTACAGCAGGTAACTCTGTCTCAAATCTGTCTTCTTCTACCCTCTACCTAATAGGCTGTAATGACAACTTCGTATTTTTAGTCATGCGCAAATTATCTCTTAGAAAGAGAAAACAATATACGAAAGTAGAAAAGAACATTACCTACCTCCATGACCGTTCTACGGCGTCAGCCCCTTAACCCCCACCAAAATGTTAAAGTATATGCGTTTCTTATCCATTCTGGTATAGAGATCACTGGTTATAGCAAAGCCTGTTGAGTGAAACTTGGCTGTTTTTTGCGAACATCAGTACCTATACAATACAAAACCTTTGGCATGTCATATGTAGGGAAATATTAAAAAATATAGACATAGGTACCTACTTATATTTTTTATTGGGTATCAATTATTTAAGAAGAGAAAATGAGAATTAAAATAATTATTACTTTATAAGAAATTTAAGAAAAAATGCGTCACAGGCAAAAATTTGTTTGTCGAATAATTGATAGATGGCCGATTTTATGATAAAATTTGAATTGTATAAACGTTAACATTTTAATTTAATTTAAAAAAAACGAAAATCAGTACAGTATGTAAAAATCAGTATAAAATATGTGCAGACTTAAATCAGCACGAGAGTCAGTAAATCAGTACGAATAGTCACTCAAAACTTGCCACAAAATTTATATCGAGGAAGTACTGTGGTGGCCACAGTAGATTTTTCGAGTATGTTATGGACGTAAAGAATTCGTCACAGTGGCGTAACTAGGAAAATCCACAAGCGGGTATTTATCAGTTAAAAGGCGTCATAATAAATTAAAAATTAATTTTTTATAAACTATAAAAATCATAATCCATAATGATAATAAAAATAAAGTTGTTAAACAAAACAAAACAAAAACTGGATACAGACTCGTATAGCCAGCTCCAAAATTTAGTGTAGGCAATCCGAATTTTATGGTAAACAATTCAAATTATTCCCCCAGTTGCGTATACGTATTTACAGCCCAATGCAGTCATGTATAGTACAACTTGGATTGCGCAAGGAAAAGAAAATGAGCCGCAAGTAATTTTTTTCATTCAGGATCAAATGCTTTGTAATTGAATTGTATTTTTTCAAGGGATGTGAAGCTGCATTATGTTTTTTAATCATTTCATGTGCTAAAATGAATTGTGAGGTCACAGAAGTAGAATTAATATATAATATTTAAAGTGGGCAACTTTTTTCTTCCAGAGTGAGCAGTGGAAATCAGTACAAAACTTACCAATACCTACCTATATATTTTTGAAAAGATAAAACAACAATTAAATAATTATAAGAAATGCAAGAAGAAAATGCGTGACAGGCGAAATTTTTTTCGAAGCATTGAATACCTATTGTACATTTTTATAATGAATTTATAGAAAATGTGTGCAAATTTCCAACTTCACGCTATTAAATGCAAATATAAAACCTTATGTAACTGACATATTAGCCTTGAAAAGGCGCCTAAATTTTGAAAATCTTGACAGAGGGTGAGCGTACCCTGCTACCCCGCCCGCTTAGTTACTCTACTGGTTCCTCGTTACTCGTTACACCATTACTGTAACGTAAGTTCAGTTATTATATTATTACTGAATATAACAATATGGGCGGAGCTAAAATATTACTTCGTACTGTTCCAGGATGACCTTTATCAGACTTCTTTCACCTAACAGACTATAGTTATCTTACTTATGTGTTACACGGAACCCAGTAACATTTCACGTACGTAAGATATGTTCGTTTATTTACTATAGTTACATAAATAGTTATAATATCCACATTTTGTTGTTGTTAAGTTAAAAATATTTGATTTAATTTTCTTGGAAACATATTCATATTATTTATGCTTTTAACTCGTAATATTGGAATGGTGTAATTGAAGAAATGCTTTAGAACAGAATTGCTGGATAAATTACGTAGATCACCTTTGGAATCTATTCGAAATATTTAATTTTTGATAAGTTGTAATCGTGACTGGTACAGGAAGATGAAATAAAAAACAGGATCGCTGGATTTTCAGTCAAAATCTTTAATTTATCATATATTTAGTCTTTTAACATACATAAAAGTATGTACTTTATGTTCTTTATGCCAGCCACATTTTACGGATTAGTTGTTTTATCTGATATAACTATGTGCTTATTTATATCTACTGCTGTACATTTATTGTATTATATTATTGGTGTTGGTGTTTCAAGTTTTTGACTATATTAGTCCTGAGGAAGGCCTCAGTAAGGAAACGTAGACTTAATATATAATAAATTAAAGATTTTGACTGAAAAGCCAGCAATTCTGTTTTTTATTTCATATAATTTTTTAATTGGTCTCTTACTTACTAAAGTATGAAAGAGAATGTAGGTGCGGGTCCTACATGTTAAGTAGATAATTTAATATTAAAGAGCATTTGCCAAATTATAATATGCTCATGTTCACTGAGAGAAAGAATAAATTACAGTCTTAATACTGTGACTTTTAACGAAAGTTCAAACCAGTTTAACAATATACAAGAAATAATCATTGAAATGCATTAATATTAATTCTGTAGCAATTTTCACGGATCATGGAATACAATTTCCAGAGTAATTAAGGAATAACTATGTAAAACTTCATAATTATAATACTTATTACTTGATAAGAGTTTGCCAAGTAGTGTTGAACTATTTCAAATCTTATCCCACATAACTTTGTGATAGATCTTTAGTGAACTGACAGTTAACATGACTGGAATGCCACAGCAATTTGGAACATCTACGATAAATAGTTATATGTAGCTCGTTATGATTTATTGCTCTTTTATAAAATTTGACAGAAATGAATGAGCGTTAATTTTATTTGGAAGTTATTTATAAATGAACATACACAAATAGCACAAATAAACCGATTATAAATTATTGCTTTGTAGATTACCTATATAATATTTTCATTTAATGTTAATGTGTTTAATGAAAATGTTTAGCTTTGAAAGAACGCAAAAAACAATAATTATTTGTAACAAATATATTTTGAAGTAAAAGTAAATATTTGCTAATGTTTTTGTGTTTTAATAATTTCATTAATTATTCAGAACCACAATAATCGAAATTATAACATAAAATTGGTATTACGTAAGTAAAAGTTTCGAAAAATGCTAAAATTATATTTGATTTTTTATAAAAGTGTATAGGTAGAATAATTTCTTATGCAGAGTGGCATAATACGATTCAAATTGTCTACCAAAATATAACTCTTAGATTATAATTACCCTAGACATGGGTTGGCAGACGTGAATCGACCGCGTGGTTGACATGATGTCAAAATGTACTGAAAATAGTTTATTGTATTTTGTGAAGCTTACGAATAAATAATGTAAATCTGATCCAAGCGTTTTAATAATAGTAACAATAACATTACATGGTGACAGCGGTAAAAATCCAAATATAAATACAGAGTTGTGTGTAGTGATATACCAATCAAAAAGCAGAATAATGGCAGCGGATAGTTGTACGCCAAGGTTAGATTGGGATAGTAAAGATTTGCCTGCTACATTGGAACTATTCAGGCAAAAATGTTCATTATATTTCTCCGTGAAAGACACCAAGAAAGAGAAGCAGGTTGATCACATACTTCTTTTCGCTGGAGATCAAGGTATTCGAATTTTTAACTCATGGGGGCTCACAGCAGATGAGAAGAAAAACCCAGAAACCGTATGGGAAAAATTTAAAACACACTTTGAGCCTTCCTCGAACTTTAGAATCAGCCGTTTCTATTTACAAAAAATGCCCCAGCAGGAAGACGAAACCTTTGATGATTTTGTAGCACGGTGCAGGCTCAGGCCCTTAAGAAACCAGAGAAGATGGAACGAATAATCGAGCAAATAATAATAGGAACTCGACATACAGATGTTCAAAAAACGCTTCTCCAAAAAGACAAAAAACTTATCTTACAAGAAGCATTAGATATTGGACGGGCTCACGAAACATCCATAAACTATATGAAATCATTGGCAGACGCTACTTCAACGACTGCAACAGTCGCCCCGAAGCCTCGATCAAAGCAAACGAGAGGAAAAGCACTTTCAAATGCTCAAGATGCGGTAGGGAACATGTAAAAGGTGCATGTCCAGCGTACGGGACCAAATGCTCAAACTGCAACAAGATGAACCACTGAAAGGCTTGCTGTAAATCAGGAAAATGGCAAAAGAAATCAGAAGATGTATATGCGAAAACAATGGAGAATAAATCAGGCGAACAAAGAAAACAAGGGAAAAAGATTCATGAAATAGAAGAATACACAGAAGATGGTTTCCATTATTACCATATTGATAGTATCCACCAGGCAAATGATCAGTTATTATCAGTAGTTAACGTCAAAATTCAAATCAAAATGGATGACAAGTCCGTCGCAGGTATAAAAGCGAAAATTGATACTGGGTCGCAAACAAATACGATCCCAGTGCGAATTTATAAGAAAATATTTCCACAACATGTGAACAAGAATGGTCTCCCAAGAAGTGACGTCATGACTGATAATAAAGTAAGGTTGACCGCATATAATGACTCAGAAATAAAGCATTATGGAGTCATAAAACTACAAACGCGTTACAAAAAAGGCAACTGGAAAGAAGCACAATTCTACGTAGTAGAAACAGAAGGCCCTTGTATTCTGAGTCTTCAAACTTCACTTGCATTAAATTTAATGGTACCACCTAGTGTGCATGCAGCCCGAAAATTCCCAATACAAATGAAAGACAAGCTGAAAACAGAATTAAATGCGATGGTAGCTCAAGGAGTAATAAAACAGGTAACTGAACCAACTGATTGGGTGAACAGCCTTGTGATCGCGTCCAAAAAAGATGGCGGCATAAGGATATGCCTAGATCCAAAGGATCTTAACAAGGCCATAAAGAGATCCTATCACAAGACTCCAACCATAGAAGAAATAACCTATATAAGTTAGATGCGAAAAATGGACACTGGTCATTCGTATTAGATCAGGAAAGCAGTCTACTTACTACCTTCAATACACCATTCGGAAGATACGCCTACCTAAGAATGCCGATGGGGTTAAAAATATCGCAAGACGTGTTTCAGCAAAAAATGGATTTTATTCTGGAAAAATGTCTAGGTTCGATCGGAATCGCGGAGGACATAATATGTTATGGAAAAACGCTTGAAGAGCACGATAAAAATTTGCACATTTTAATTCAAGCCGCAAAAGATAACGGGCTTGTGTTCAATAGCAAAAAGTGCGAGATACGAAAACAGAGTGTGAAATTCTTCGGAGCAGTTTATGATAAATATAGTGTACGAGCTGATGAAGGAATAATTGAAGCTATCAAAGCACTACCTGATCTCCAAAATAAGAAAGAGTTACAGCATATTTTAGGAATTCTAAATTATATGTCTCCATTCACACCAAACCTGTCAAGTATTGTAGCAAATCTTAGAAACCTACTTAGCGAAAATACCGAATTTATTTGGACCAATTCACATGCCAAATCATTGGCTGATGCAAAAGAAATTGTATGCAAACAAATCACATTAGCATACTTCGACCCAGAGGCAGAATCAGTAGTACAGGTAGACGCTTCATCTACAGGCATTGGTGCAGTCCTTACACAGAATGGCCGACCTATTATGTTTGCATCAAAATCATTGACTGATACGGAGCAAAGGTACGCAAACATCGAACGTGAAATGCTCGCAGTAGTGACCGGCTGTGAAAGATTCCACACGTTTCTGTTTGGAAAAACATTCGTAGTGGAATCAGATGACAAACCACTCGAGATGATAAAACTAAAGCATCTTACAGCCGCACCACCGCGACTCTTGCGTATGTTACGTACTGCGTCTTCAACAGTATGATATGACAATACGTTACAAGCCCGGAAAAGATATGGTAGTGGCAGATAGCCTATCAAGATTGCCGATTTGCAAGGCAGACCACATCGATTTAGATCTAAATATAAATATTACATATTTCAGTCAAGGTAAAATCAACCAGTAGCGGCACGAAACAGAGTGCGACCACTTACTACGTCATCTAGCAAAGGTCATAGTCAAGGGATGGCCAAATAGCATGAAAGAATTGCCTTCACAACTTAAACCGTACTGGGCATTTCGTGATGAGCTAGCAGTCGAAGACGGTATCGTACTCAAAGGTGATCGTGTAGTTATACCCACCAATATGAGAGCAGAGATAATCAGAAAATTACATTCTGGTCATCAAAGGATTGAAAAAACAAGACTGCGCGCTCGAGATTGTGTTTATTGGCCAGGAATGAGCGAAGAAATACAGAAAAGTATCGGAAACTGTGAAATTTGCCAAGATTACAAAAAAACAACAACAAAAAGCATTGCCGAGGACAACTACCTGCTTATTACAGACGCATACTCGAAATTTCCTTTTGCCAGAAACTTGAAGAATAAAACGGACAGTTCGGCAGTAATCTAGCAGATGAAAGATATATTTTCTGAACAAGGTATCCCAGAAAAATTATATAGTGACAATGGCCCACAGTACACTTCAGAACAGTTTAAAAACTTCACTACATCATGGGATATCGAGCACATCACAAGTTCACCATACTTTCCGAGATCCAACGGGTTTATAGAAAGGTTCGTGCTTCGTGCAAACAGTGAAGCTCACAATTAAGAAGGCCACGACCAGTCACACAGACGTAAACTTAGCATTATTATCTCTGAGATCCACCCCAATAGATAACGTAGTCCCAAGCCCAGGACAATTATTGTTTGGCAGAAAACTCCGTACCGATATACCATCGAAGATCAGAAATGATCAGAAGAATAAAGAGTTAACCTACCAAAGGTATGAACACCGCCAGAACCAAAACACCAAGTTCTATAACCAACATAGCAAAAAATTGGTACCCCTAAAAGAAGGCCAAGCCGTAAGAATACAAAACCCGATGACCCGCAGATGGACAGACTCAGGTATCATCTCAGGAAGAACATCAGAACCTAGATCTTACACCGTCCAGACAGAAAACGGGAATACAATTCGCAGAAATCGCCAGCAGTTAAGAGGTTCTAAAGGGGAAGAAAGAGCAAGAAAAGAAGAAAATAAAAAATAATTCTTAACAGTGATCTCTATAGTGCGAGCCAGAAATAATGATAATGACTTTTTTGCAGTCTAAAACTCGAAAATTTTAACCCGTCATAATACGGGAGGTGTATGAGGCGAGGGTAAAAATCCTATGCACGATGTTGTGAATATATATATATATATATAGTCAGTAACCCCTTTTTATACCTTTCGGTGTAAGGGGGCCGGGCACACCGAGCCGCAGTGGGTATTACTTTTTTCTCGATGGTCACCCATCCAAGTATTAACCGCTGTGAAGCGTGCTTGACTATATCAATCACAACGCTGTCACGTTACCACACTGCCGTACTGCCGTCTAAAATTTGTCAAAATCTTGTTAATTCTTGTATAAAAAATATTCAACGCATAAAATTGACATCTGCTTGACAACTGTAGTAATGTCAAGATGCCAACCTATAACTTCCGGTTGTTTGCCGGACTAGGCTGGCAACAAAGAGTTTCTGGCGGATTTTGAGATATGGAAAACTAGCGATGCCGACCGGAGGCATATAAAATATATATTCGTTTCTGTGTAATGAGCACATCAGAATATGTAAAACTATAGGCAGCATACTTTTATTACCTACCTTGTTTTAAACAAACATAATATCAGCTTATAAATTTTATTTTAAAATTTTGTTGTTCTGCGTTTCGTTTTTTTTTTAAAAATTACATTTATTATCAAAAGTGCACAAAAAGGTAAGCTTTCTTCATTCTTTCCTTTATGAAGAAAAAGAAAACCGAATCAAAAGTGTTGTTGCACATGCAAGATTTCCCTAGATTAATTTTACAACACAACTGTTGGAGTAAAAGTAGTAGTAGCATTATATTAATGAATCAAATTAACTTTGTAATTCTCATAAACTTGTAATAATAAGAGTGTTTATTGTGATAATTCTTGCTTACATGTAACTAGAAGAGATATAAATCAGTTTATTTTGACGAAGGTAAATGAAGGACCGCGTTTAATTTAGCATGTTACCTAGAAATAAAGCGTAAATTATAATAAGTAGTGCTGACTTTCTAACGTGAATTTATATCATTAAATTAAGAAATCTATCGATTGCTTTATTATGATAAGTTTTTAAATGAAATTTTTATTTTAATGAAAAATAAAATCATCAATGGGAGATAAGGTGAGACATCGCTCTCAAACGTTACCTATATTGTATTACTGAATACAGAGATGGGAATTTTTGTTGTAAAATTAACAAAAGTAAGTACCTAAATACAGGTTAAAAAAACTCTTGTTTTAAGTATTTAATCGATCAAATCTGACGATCGAAGATCGATCAAAAATTTTGATGATTGAACAGCTCTTATTAGGAACCCTTATGGTGATACTCCGTCTGTCACAGCCACAGGCCTATAACTTCGAATCGGTTTATTATAAGTTGAAATTTAGATTTAGATAAATTAGTATATACCTACCTAATTGGCATGTTACACGAGTATATCGTTATAACTCTTTTGTCGATTGGAATATATTTTTCAAAAAAATCGAACTGTCGCTATTTTTTCAAATTATGGATCCTCGCGATATCAATTTTACAGAAAACAAATTATTAAAATTCAAATAATAATTTGAAAATATAAATAATTAAGAATTTATTTTATAATAATTATACGAGTATAAGGCATCGTTATCCTGAATTTGAATTTTATAAGATTACCCGTAACCAAGATCTTACTTGTTCACATATTTAATTCTGTACTTTAGAAGTAAACAGTTGCAAGTCCAAATAATAGTCCAGCGGATATACAGGCTGGGGAAAAACAACCTCCCTAGTTTCAATAGAGAATTGTGAAGCGAGCAGAGGTCGTAAAAGAATGGAAATGGCGTGTATAGCGGCCGGTATATATACCGGGTGTATATTGAAAAGTGCAACAGGCGTTTAACGTGGTAAATCAGTGTTTCCGTTCGCATTGCTTCCCTAATTATTTTAGACAAAAATGTTTCAAAAAAGTGTTGTTGAGCATAAAATTCTACATCCGGATCAGTAAACAAAACTTATTTTGGTTGCTTTATAACTGCAGAAATCAAATTTGAAAATACACGGAATAGCGAATTAATAGTAACAGCCATGGAATTAAAAACAGGAGATGAACAAATGCGTAACGCTTTAAACGTCAATGTCAGAATAAAGATTGTCAAAATCATTTATACGTAGGTACTAATAATTTGACTATTCATTTTGTGATTAAACTGTGAAAATTGGCATACATGTCAATTAAACCATTCTTTTTCATATAAAAAGTGGTGCCAAAGTGTTACGGGCGACATTTTAAAAAATGTCCGCCATTTTTTAGTTTTTTTCATTTATCTCCTAACATTTCGAGAAAAATTGTTCATTTTAAGTGGCGCACCATTGCTAACTCGAGAACTATAAGAGATACGAAGTTGGTTAAATTAGCAAACAATTTATATTTTATATGACTACTTTAATGAACGAAATAATTTTTTTTAGACCAGTGGTTCTCAAACTACGGGGTGCAACTTTCTTATTTCAAATGGGGACCTATTTTTTTTATTTGCTTATTCGATTCAGTATTTTTTTCTGAATTCAACGAGATATTAGTTTTATACCCATGCATAACAAAAACATAAGAAACACGCTATTGAAAATTATGATAATTTAATTAAAATCTGAATGTTAGTGTTATGGCAGAAAAAAATGAATATTTTGTTTCATATTAATTGTTAGTGAAAAAGATTCTAGTATACTACACTGATCAGACCAAATAAGGTCGAAACACGTGTCCGTAGTTACCGCCACCTTATGCCCTGTTCACACGTTGCTACTTTGAAGACACATTCGTGCTACTGTAGCAAGAAAAAATCTGAGTCGCTTGTCAAATAGCAGCGCTGCTAATTTGTAGCATCAAAGTATCAAGAACTACTCGTTGATAATTTCACATCGTTGATCGTTGTGTATGTAGATAGCGATTTTTTGCGGTAATTGTTTCGATTTGAATTTTTTTCATGCTACAGTACCACGTATGCGTCTTCAAAGTAGCAACGTGTGAACAGGGCATTACACCCTACTGAGTGTTTAGTACCCTGAACTCATACACTCAGTAGCGGTCCTGATCTCCTGATTAAAATCAAAGAATCTTTTTCATTACCAAATAAAAATTAATATGAAACAAATATTCAATTGTTTTCTTTCATAGCACTCTTGAAACAATCAGATTTTAATTAAATTATCATAATTTTCAATAGCGTTTTTCTCATGTTTTTGTTATGTCAGGGTATGAAACTAATATCTCGTTGAATTCAGAAAAAAATACTGAATCGAATAAGCGAATAAAAAAATAGGTCCCCATTTGAAATAAGAAAGTTGCACCCCGTAGTTTGAGAACCACTGGTCCAAATTTTTTTTTGTTTCGTTCATTAAAGTAGTCATATAAAATATAAATTGTTTGCTAATTTAACCAACTTCGTAGCTCTTACACTTCTCGAGATACCAATGATGCGCCACTTAAAATGAACACACTGTATTATGAAGTTATAGGGCATAAAATTTGCTATAAAACGGTATATCAATTTTTACCTCCCGCCTCATATTCTATAAGGGAGGTATTGTGATGGGTCAAAATTTTTGAGTGTGGGATTTCAAGAGATAAGCACGTGTGTGTGTGTATGTGTTTGTTTATGTGTGTGTGCGTACGTGCGTGCCTGCGTTAGGTTGTATGTTGTATGTAACATTTTTTTCGTTTTCTATAACTCAAAAAGTTACAAGCATTTAACAATCAAATTTTATATTTAAGTTTTTAATACGAATCTTGAGAGTCTAGTAAATTTTTGTACCAATTCATAAACCGGAAGTAGTACTTTTTAAAAATATTTCGCAAAATAGGTAATTAACTTAAGACAATTTTTTATTTTAGATGAAAGATTATGTGATTACAATCGGTATTTTATACTTTTTTTTGTATCTGCCATCATTTAAGAATAATTAAAGTATAATACCTACTTATAATTTCGTATTTCGGTATCTTGTAATTAGTCCATGATCGTTTAACATTTGTTACTACGTAAAATTTAAATGATTATGACACGACAGTATCAGTGACAATAGTAAATTATCTGGTTTTATATCTTCTTCTGCAGATTTAAATAAAATGACTAAAATATATTTTTTGTAAGTAGTAAGTAGTAGTACTTATAAGTATATTAATATATTTGTATAGGTAATGAGTAAAAATAATAAAGTAGGTATGGCGGGAGATCTTGTGGTGGCCACGTCAGATTTTTTATGTTAGTGGTACGTTTATCCAGAAAATCACAGAAATAAGTATGAGCAATTTCTAGCTATTCTAAATCGTAATTTTGTCGTTTCAAACAAAAACAGATGTTATTGTATCACGATATCGTCTTCCGGTCTTCAACAATCACATAGTTTTGTCTTAACACTATAATTGTATTTCGCTGAAATGCATAAATAGAAATTTTTATTTTTAAAATGTAATAAGTATAGTGTTTTTCAATTGGGACGAGTGGATGTTGGCAGCCTGTGGCGGCCATGTTGATTTGGCGGCGTCTGTCTAACCTGTTCTTTATTATTCAGTCCAGTCACTGATGCCAAATCATCATGACAAGTTACACGAATGAGCAGCACGTCCAGAACTTTATTATCAAAATGTGTGTTCGTTAGTGCAAACGTTGCGCGCATTGCGCCCATTTTACGGCAGACGTGGTGACTCTCCAACGTTTGATGGCCAAATTCGGAGACGACCGGTTCGGTAAACATTCAGCCAACACTCCTACGTCAAAGGAACGTCGCCGCTGTCCGTGAAAGTGTGCAGGAGAATCCGTGGCAGTCAATTCCTCGACGTTCACTAGAACTCGGCCTTTCGCAGACTTCAACACTTTTTGCGTCGGAACTTGGGACTGCACCCGTACAAGTTCCAACTGGCCCAGGGGCTCAAAGTTAATGACCATAGATAACGCCGCTTGTTCGCTGACTGGGCTTCGGAGCGTTTGGAAGAGGACCCCAATTTTGGCCGAAAAATCATCTTTAGTTGACGAGGCACATATTTGGATGATTGGTTTATATTTCACATACATGGGCCTTTTAAATAAAATAAGAATTTTGTTAATATCTCACACAATTCTTGTTTAATTCCATTTCAACATCGACCCGCCCTCATTAGTAATAAATAAAATAAATAACTTTTTATTTTTATACTGAAGATAGGTACTATTTTTGTTACGAGCAATTAATACACCTTGATCAAATAATTTACCTGTAATTGATTTTTGGCACTTCCGATTGTTTACCTCTGCAAAAGAATGCAGGTTATGTTTAATGATCGTAAGTTAATATTAAATTGGTTATTGTAGCTTTTTATTTAAATTTGCTTTAGTAATGATATTGTTTTGAATGTAACAGAAACAATGAAAGTATTAAAAAACTCTACAGGGTATTTCTTTTTGGTTAATAATGGATTCAATTTCATTTTCCTAAAATAGAAAACAATAAATTGTAAAAAATCTCCATTTATTGCATATTAAAATGAAATTTTGATACTATTTCTCTACTTCTAAAACACATTTTGTCATAAATAATTTATTTCTTGTGATACAACAGAGTAAGAGCGCGAAATTATCAAAAGGTTCATGGAGTTACGATTTTTTACTTCGTACAAATTTGGACATACGACTGAAGCATACAAAATTTATTCGCCAGCTGCTAAAGTTGAAGTTATCATCAAAAAGCGGAATCGAAAAAAGTATTACAGTCTTAACTCAAATTTATAAAATGTTGGAGTTTAGTATTTACCTCTAAGATACAGAATTATTATTAACAAAATATAAACATTTAAAATAACGTCATTGAAATTATGAGTTTCTAAAAACATGTCAAAATCATAGTTCATTTATAAATTGTTGTTATTTCTACACAAATACATTTATAAATTAGAAACTTTATAATAATGACGAAAAATGTGCATACTTTAGTATTAAGTGTAGTTCAAATTTTTTGAATTATTTTTAACACGTTATACATCTTTAAACCCAACTGACTATAATTATGAAACCAATAGTAGGTTACTTTCAATACAAATTGATTACCAAAATATGTAAAATTTTGTTGATTTTTCTGTCAATATGACAAAAAAGCATAACCTTACTTTGGTTTGACGTATAGGTATATTATTTATTTGTCTGAAAAAGTGAACATTGAAAAATGGACAACGCGGAATATAGCTTGTATTTGATAATGTATTTTCTTATATTAGGTAATGTGCATGTTGATACATGGGAAATGTTTTTCAGTAAATATAAACAATTATGGATAAGACTGGCAATTAAATTAAATAATACCTAGATTTAAAATTTGACGGAACCCTCTGTGCATGAAGTATGTTCGTGCTTGACTGTTTTTACCTCTCGCCTCATATTCTATAAGAGAGGTATTGTAATAGATCAATATTTTCGAGTATGAGTTTTTGGTGGATAAGCACATTTTAGAATCCCTAGAGTAAGAATTTAACATTTTCGAGATGATGATGATAATAACTCAAAAATATCAAACATCAACATTTCAAATTTTATATTTAAGGTTTTAATACGAATCTTAATAAGTCATTAAATTTTGGATTCAATCTACAAACCGGAAGAAGTACTTTTTAAAATTAATTCAAGACAATTTTTTTATTTTTAATGAGAGATTATGTATTTTGGTATCTTGTATTCCATGATCGTTTAACATTTGTTACAACGTAAAATTAAAATGATTATCACTTGACAGTGACAGGAACAATAGTAAAATATCGTTTGTGAGTAGCAGTTGTAGTAGTAGCTTTATAGGTGTTAATATATTTGTATAATAAGTGATAAGAATAAAGTAAGTATGGCGACAGGTCTTGTGCTGACCACATCAGATTTAAAAAAAAATAGTATTTCGGAATCCCTGACACCCCCATTGGCAATGAAAATTACCGCGATGGGTGTATAGCTAGAATTTAAACATTCTTGATATAAAATGGCGTGGCTGAAGTTATCTTGGAAATTGCATGCTCGTTATTCTAGTTTTGAAAACTTGAATT
This sequence comes from Agonum fuliginosum, assembly GCA_947534325.1. Classification (NCBI taxonomy): domain Eukaryota; kingdom Metazoa; phylum Arthropoda; class Insecta; order Coleoptera; family Carabidae; genus Agonum; species Agonum fuliginosum. Next base: position 25,906,253 of record OX384032.1, read on the forward strand.
AAAAATGCTGTATCTTGTGCTTTGACCTTTGACGTTATAATTATTACCTTAATGTACCAATTATATAACTATCATGTTTAACTTTATATTGTATAACATTTACTTTAACTGCATGCTGCTCTGTATCTTCTAACAGCATCATAAATCATCTATTACATTATCTATATCTCAGTCATCAGATTACTCCGATTAATGTCTTATTAACAGCAATGATCAAACACTGTAAATCAATCAGTAAAGCATTTGACTACAACTAGGAGTACGAGTATGACTATGTTAATATCAGTGAAGCTCATGCGATAATCTTCTCAATTCAAACACTGTCATTGCACAATCCGTCCGGCAAGTACCCAAAGCGCACGTAGCAGGCAGCACGGCAGCATTGACGGCTGCTGCTGTGCTGCTTGACGCGGTGTCGCAGGAGTCGAAGCGTTATCTTTAAACATTGACAGAATGAGTAGGTCAGGAACAGAGTAAGACGAAATTATAGATGTTGTAACACTCTCAAAACAGAAGATTAGAATTTGTAATTATCTTGTGATTGAAAATATTTTCATTCGCAAAAACTAACCAATGTGATTTAATATCAATCTATTACATTAATTTTATCTTATTTTACAAAAAAAAGTTATCAACATAAGATTAAAAATCGGAAATAATACGAATTACTTAAAAATAATACTGCATAATAATAATAAGTACTGGATAAAACATTTTAGAAGCAATTCACTTCCAGGAAGTTTAGTTAGAAAAGGTTTCTGGTTAACTGTTGGATCGAATGGTACGTATCCAGGCTGTTAAATTGCTTAATTTTGTAACTCCTTTTATCTACGACCATATCAGTAAGTAGACCATTAAAAACAATTTACAAGAATAGTAAATGCTTATTTACGGTTGATAAATTGTTAATAAATAAAGTAGTTTAACATACACACCTATTCATTTAAGACTAACATATTTTATGTTCGACTTCATTATAATGAATGACATTGTTTAGCGTGCATAAAATAACAGTTTATGCACTAGTGCATAATGATAAAGTAAAACAACAATTTTTTTTAAAATTTATGAACAAGAATTCAATTCAATGACAATTTTATAAATTACAATAAGGAATACATTTTACAGGCATAAAATTACCTACAAAATAATATAAGTAATATTAATAACTTTCATGTAAAACAAAATAACTAACTACAAACCTTATTTAATTGTTTAGGGATAAAACTAGGAAATTTGGCAATATATCTATTCCTTAGTTTATATTAATATTTTTTTGTAGCACACAACATGAAATACTTGGCCCATCTGGATATCTTATATGACGGGAGAGTAGAGTAGGTACTTACAATATTGTATTTTCGGTATTTTCCTTTATTTAAGATGATTAGAAGAAGTGATTCTTTTGCTTTTAATGCAATTTCAATAATTTCTTTCATTACTAGACATAAAATAAGAATGTATTTAAAAAATGTCAGTTCGTGGGCTTCAATATTTTTCTCAAACAAATAATCAATAAACATCTTTGTAACCATAACAATAGTGCACTAATACTATCAATTTTTTTGTCAACGCGATTGTATCAAATACAAATGTCATTCTAGGCATAAAATTTTATTATAATGAAGTCGTTCATAAAATATTGTATGTAACTCGTAAATAATCGGACTTTATAGACTCGCCTTATTTATTAGCCTCGTTCCCTGTGCGCTCACTCTTTATAAACAACAACTCTTCAATAAAGTCCTAGATTATGCATTTGTTACATAAATATATCTTACTTACTACTACTATTAAAATACTATAGTTCAATTCATTCATAAAGTTACTTTATTTCCATTTAAAATTAAAATGTATTGTTTCTGTGTTCAGGTTTACATTTTTAATTTTAATATATTTTTTAACTTCTGATAAATATTGATTTTAAATATGGTGTATTAATAAATTGTTGCATATTGAAATTTATACTTAACAAGGACTTATAAAATTGAAAATTATCTAATTAAGGATAATTTAAAATTTATTTCAATTTAATTTAGTAGTGCAACTTTCTTACTATCTTCAATAATTATTATTTTACTTCGTATGGATTAAAATTTCATATTTATTGGGACAAAAATAAAGTCATTTATAATCTTTAGGATAAATTAAATTAAATAAAAAAATCATTACTACCATTCTTAAGTTCCATATATTCGATTTTATGAATAACTGTAATAAAATTTATTTTAAAATAAACTATACTAAATAAATAATACATTGCCATTCTTGAGTATGACTACATACTTGGTTTTGGCAAAAATTCATAAACCTGCCTCGTAGCTATCTAGCTTCGTGATATTTGTGTTGATGCTGAGAGACATAACGTCACAAACGTTGAACCACACCTCCCGCGTTTGGGACTCTATATATTAAAAAAAATCTGACGTGGACACCACATGACTTCCTTGTACGCCTTGTGTGTTCATACTTTCTTTTAACTTATTATACTAGTATACTCACAAATATATTTTAGTCATTTTATTTAAACTGCAGAAGAAGATATAAACGATATTTTACTATTGTCACTGCTACTGTCACTGTCATGTCATAATCATTTAAATTTTACCTAGTAACAAATGTTAATCGATCATGGACTACAAGATACCGAAATATTAAATTATAAGTAGGTATATACTTTAATTATTCTTAAATGATAGAAGATACAGAAAAATTTATAAAATACCGATTGTAGATAATAATCACATAATCTTTCATTTAAAATAAAAAAAATTGCCTAAAATTAATTATTTATCAATTTTTTTTTTAAATTTAATACTTCCGGTTTGTAGATTGAAACCAAAAATAGGAGGTGCACAACTAGATGCTATAACAGTCCTAAATACAAAATTTCAGCTTTCTACGTCTAACCGTATTTGAGTTATGCGACACACATACGTCCGTACGCACGTACGCACGTACGCACGTACGCACGTACGTACAGACGTCACGACGAAACTAGTCATAATGGATTCAGAAAAGGTCAAAACGGATATTTCCGTCAAAATCTGAGAACCGAAATTTTTCGCGATTACAATACTTCCTTACTTCGTACAAGGAAGTAAAAATGTGTCTAGCAACAGACTATTATGATTTAATAGTTTGAATTCATTTGAAAACATAAAAATAATATGTTTCGTAATGAGCGAGAATAGTGATTAATATCAGTGTGAGTGAGAATGTTGACATACGAGGCTTGCCGAGTTCGGAAATCTCACGAATATTCGATAGTACAAATTCTTATAAAATGTAATACTAAGTTTCTATAAAAATAATTGGCGTAGGTACTATGGTTTTAAACCCAACAAAATTTTAGCCTGCATACCAGGATGAGTACATTAGGGCCGATGAGTTGAAAGGCCGGTAAGAATTTAAGTTCCAATCCGCCCCTGCCGAGTTCACACCGCCACGAACATTGTTAACTGTTGCGACTTTTCTTGTTCACAAATACATATATAGGAAAAATTAAATGCATGAAAAAAATTAGCGATTTCACTTTTTTTCATAGGGGGTAGGAGGGCTCATATTAAACTTTGCATTGGGTCTTTTATTTCTAGTAACGCCACTCCTACATCCTGTATAATACGAGACTCGAAAGTCTCGACTAGATTCCCGGCGAGACTTGAAACTGGTCTCTAAACTGTAGCCGAAACTTGCCTCGTGGTCTCGTCTCGAATTTCCGAGATCGAGACTGGTCACTAGTCTCGCGGCATTATTACTGTCATGAACATCATATTTCATACACCTTCTAAAATTATTTCAATTAAAACACTACACTCCTCTAAACGCATAAATCACACACATGAGTTTCCCATCAATACATCAGCAGGTTCGATAGATCGGCCGTGGTTTCGTTCACTTGAAGCTGCACGTTGAACGTAGCTTTCGGTGCGAGGTTTGTTTGCATGTCACCTGCCAGGCAGCAGCCGCCAGACGAGCGCGAGCCGGCTCGCCAGCCCCAAGCCAAGCCGGTCGATCGCCGACAATCGCTGCAAAACGCCGATATTGCTGTTGGTGTTAAACGAAAACGAGTGTTGTGTGTTGAATGGGCTGGTGTATGATGTATGAAACACAGGTGGGCGGAGATCATCATTTTCTAGTTATATCGAGCAAGTTTGAAAAAGTTAATATAATGTACAGTACTTTACCAAATAAACTAAAATAGGTGTAGGTAACCGGAAATTTCTAATAAATAATAATACCTACTATTTTTACATTGGGACCCTTTCACAATTTTTTTTAACAAAAGCGTGTTATACTTACTGTATAATTCCAACGCCTTTATTTTAAATTAACATAATATACAGGCTGGGCCAAATAAGACCTAGGTACTAATGTTAAACACGGATAACTCTTGTAATAATCATTTATTTTGATTAATTTTTTTTATACAATGAATATATTGTATGGAAATTATGTATGAAATATGACACCAGACAAATGTGAACCATTATTCTCGATACAGAGATCGGTTCTTTTTAACGCGTTTTCCATTACGCCACGTAATGTTTTTGGTTGAAGGCTCCGCATTTCGTCTCAAACTTCAGCTATCTAATAGTCTCTGGTTTATTAACATAACACTTTGTCTTTTAAATATCCTCATAAAAAAATCTGACGTGGACACCACATGACTTCCTTGTACGCCGTGTGTGTTCATACTTTTCTTAATAACTAAAATGTAGAATAATATAAAAAATTCTTTTAACTTATTATACTAGTATACTCACAAATATATTTTAGTCATTTTATTTAAACTGCAAAAGAAGATATAAAGCATATTTTACTATTGTCACTGTCATGTCATAATCATTTAAATTTTACATAGTAACAAATGTTAATCGATCATGGACTACAAGATACCGAAATACTAAATTATAAATATATACTTTAATTATTCTTAAATGATACCAGATACAAAAATATTTATAAAATACCGATTGTAGGTAATAATTACATAATCTTTCATTTAAAATTAAAAAATTTGTCTTAAATTAAATATTTATCGAAATTTTTTTAAAATTTACTACTTCCGGTTTGTAGATTGAAACCAAAAATAGGAGGTGCACAACTAGATGCTATAACAGTTCTAAATACAAAATTTCAATTTTCTACGTCAAACCGAATTTGAGTTATGCGACACACATACGTACGCCCGTACGTACGTACATACGTACAGACGTCACGACGAAACTAGTCATAATGGATTCAGAAAAGGTCAAAACGGATATTTCCATCAAAATCTGAAAACCGAAATTTTTCGCGATTACAATACTTCCTTATTACTCCGTACAAGGAAGTAAAAAGGTCGGGTGCAGTTAAATCTGGCGAGCGAGGTGGCCAAGGGCAATCTGATTTTTTTTAAATAAGACGTTCGCCAAAAATTTCACGTTATTGGCCATAACACCGCACCAAACAGTACATTTGGATGGGTGCAACTGATAAGTGTATTGCCCTTGAGTTTCAGAGCCACCAAAATCTACAGTTTTGTTTGTTGATATGACATAACCATTTAAATGAAAATGCGCTTCATCCGACATCAAAACATTATTTAAAAAATCAATTTGTTTGGCTAATAAATTTCCAAGAATTCAATTATAACCTACAAAAAGAAAAAAATAATTATATCAAAAAATAAAAAAAGTTATTTGTGTTTAACATTGATACAGGTCTCATTTCTTTTATGTTGAAAAATAGCACGAATTATTTGCTATAATTTTTTTTAATTTGACACTTGCATCAATTCTATTATAAATAATATAAATATAATTTGCATTTAATATCTGCCTCTCGGAATTAATATTTGCTACTTAGATTTTATATTTTTGCTAATTGAATGTTTATTTATTTTTTTATTTAAATAAAAGTGTTACTCGTATATTTTGTCACTTGGATTTAATATTTTCCAGTTTGAATATAAAATTTGTCACTTGAAATTAATAATTGCCACTTCGGTTTAATAATTGCTATTCACATTTATTATTTGCCACTTAGATTTAATATTTGCTATTCGGAGTTAATATTTATTACCTAGATTTAATATTTTTATCAGAGTTTATACATAATGTAGGGTACTTGCATCATGTCAGTCAGGCTTTAGAAAAGTTTATAGTTGTGAAATTGCTTTATAATTTGTAATTGCAATGCAATTGATAACAATAATGCAGTATTCATGATTTCCTTAGATTTAAAGCGAGCACTTGAGACGGTTGCCACAGATATATATTAATAAGTAAATTAAGACATTATGGAATAGGTGGTAATGTTTTCAGTTGTTCACAAGTTATCTTAATAACAGGAACAGGTTATTTTTTATTTTTGATGGTAACCAACCTACAGAATTAACTCCCAATTACAGGATGTAGATGTTATATAGTGGAATCCAACCACTCGAACCTAGTGGTATTATTGTCGGTTGTGCTGGGAATCGAACTGGAGACCGCTAGCATGCTAGGCGGACTCCTTACCGCTGAGCTAACCACTGACCACAACAAAATGTAACGAAATTCATCTGAAGCTAGATTAATATTAGCCTTTCTCAAGGGAGTATCTTAGAACCCTTACTTTACATTAATGATATTAGTAAATGAGTGTCAATCTATAAAATGTCACTTATTTGTAAATAGTGCTGTTTTCTACATATCGGATGAGAATGGCAATGACTTATCAGAAATAATAAATAGTGAATTAAGTGACATAAGTAACTGGTTGTAATAAAACCTTGTAAAACCATTAAAAATATAGCATTGTAAAACCATTAAAAGCATTGTAATGTACTTCACAATTAATTAAATTATATTATGCTGATGATGGACTCCGAAATGTAAAAATAAAAATTGTATATATGTGTGCAAACAATTTTTAATAAATAAGATCCTTACGTCAACCTATCCAACTCATCAACATTTCATTTTAATTATTATATATTTTTATGCAAAATAATTTCAGAATCTTGATAGATAATTTTAAATAGAAATAGTAACTGATATTAAATATGTAGGTATAGATACCAACCCTCTCGCCACAACCCTGGGGGGTGGGGCGGGGATAAGTTTGAAATCTTAAATGGGAACCCCAAATTGTTATTGCAGATTCGCATTCTACGTGAAAAACGGAATTCATAATACTTAGTTGTCAATTTTAAGTGGCGCATCATTGCTATCTCGATTAATATAAGAGCTACGAAGTTGGTTAAATTAGCAAACAATTTCTATTTTATATGACTAACTTTAATGAACGAAACAAACAAAATTTTAGGCCAGTAGTTCTGAAACTACGGGGTGCAACATTCTTATTTCAAATGGTAACCTATTTTTTATTCGCTTATTCGATTCAGTATTTTTTTCAGAATTCAATATTAGTTTCATACCCCGGAATAACAAAAACATGAGAAAAATTATGATAACTTAATTAAAATTTGATTGTTACAAGAGTGCGATGGAAGAAAACAATTGAATATTTGTTTCATATTAATTGTTATTTGTTAATGAAAACGATTATTTGATTTTATTCAAGAGATCAGGACCGCTAATGAGTGTATGAGTTCAGAGTTCGAACTACTAAGTACTCAGTAGGGTGAAAATAGCCAAAGAAACAGCAGAGGGAGAAATGAAGAAGAAGAAGACAAGAGGGCTATGTGCACTCGTTACAATAGACGTACAAAATGCCTTCAACTCGGTGCCGTGGCCTCACATCCTGTCGGCCCTTAAACAGAAAGACACCCTAACGTACCTGGTTAATACCATTGGGTCCTATCTAAGTAACAGACAAATACACTACAAGACCAAAACGTATAGGATGTACTGCGGTGTCCCGCAAGGCTCGGTTTTAGGGCCACTGTTGTGGAACATCTTTTATGATGAAATTTTGAGACTCCCGGTACCAAGGGACACGAGACTGGTGGGATTTGCTGATGACCTAGCGGTGATCTCAACAGACAGGAATGAGGATGTTCTAGCCAATAAAGTCAACATAACGCTACTGAGGATTGAAGATTGGATTGATGGAAAAGATATGAAGATTGTTCCTCAGAAAACGGAGGCGGTCCTTCTAATAGGACGAAAACACCACGGGCTAATAACATTCCGTATAGGTGATAAAACCATAAGCCCCAAGGAGTCCATCAAGTACCTAGGAGTGTATTTCAGTAAGAACATGAGATTTGCAACCCACATAAAGAATAAGTGCAATGACGCAGACAAGACCATAACAGCCCTCCGACGACTATTCCCCCGAATTGAAGGCCCGTCTGAAGCAAAAAGACGGCTCCTAGCATCAGTGGCGCATAGCATAATATTATACGCGTCCCTAATCTGGGGCGATACCCTGAGATACGCAGCGTATAGGAATCTTCTAAACAGAGTCAACAGAAGTCTGGCAATACCGATCTGCAGGGGCTACAGAACAATGTCCGGGGAAGTCGCAGAGGTCCTGGCACGACTAGCGCCACTCCCACTGCTAGTGGAGGAAAGAACACTAAACTACGGAGCCACAAAAGAAGAAAAAAAGTACAATAGAGAAAATAGAGAAGTGAAGTGGCAGGGAAAGTGGGAGAGAGGTCAAGGTAGCACCTGGACACGCGAGCTACTCCCCGACATACAAGCATGGACAACAAGAGACCATGGACATATAGATTACCATATCACACAGGCGCTGAGCGGACACGGCTGCTTCCAGGACTACCTACAGAGAATAGGCAAAGCAGAGACACCAAACTGCCACTACTGCGCGGAAGCGGACTCGCCGAGACATACCCTATTCGACTGCGAAAAATGGCAAGAAGCAAGGCAGGCAACAACAGACCACCGAGATTAGAGCAGATAAGCTAACGGCAACAATGCTGAAAGACCCAGTAGCATGGGACGCAATAAGAGATATGATACGCCGCATAATAAAAAGAAAAGAAGAAGACGAAAGGGAGAGAGAGAGGGAAAGGGGACGGAACCCCCCAAACGCATAACTTAAAAGACTGGCGTAAAAGAAGACAACATAAGGATGGCGATGTAATGTAGGTAACTACGGTTCCACATCCTTGTGTAACTACATACACGTGTTTCGACATTATTTGGTCTGATCAGTGTAGTATAACGGTTATACTAGAATCTTTTTCACTAACAATTAATATGAAACAAAATATTCAATTGTTTTCTTCCATAGCACTCGTGCAACAATCAGATTTTAATTAAATTATCATAATTTTCAATGCCGTTTTTCTCATGTTTTTGTTATGCCAGGGTATGAAACTAATATCTCGTTGAATTCAGAAAAAATACTGAATCGAATAAGCGAATAAAAAATAGGTCCCTATTTGAAATAAGAAAGTTGCGCCCCGTAGTTTGAGAACCACTGGTCTAATTTTTTTTTTAGTTCATTAAAGTAGTCATATAAAATAGAAATTGTTTGCTAATTTAACCAACTTCGTAGCTCTTATACTTCTCGAGTTAGAATGGTGCGCCACTTAAAATGAATACCCTACATATTGTCTTTCTTTTCCTTTCTCGTATCACATGTTCCTATATTATAAAAAGTTTTTTTTATGGCGTAAACCCCCTAGGCCTTAGAAACGTAGTCTATTAGTCTGGAGCTATTTTTAACATATGTATCATATTTTAGACACTCCCAACGTCCATACCCTCTGTGGGATTCGAATCCATGACCTAGCTAGCCGATCAGCGTGAATTTCGGCAGGGCACAATAGATCGCTCGGCCAACGAGGCGGACTTTAAAAAGTTAAAAAAACATATTATAAAAGTTAATTTTATTATAATATAATTAATAAATATGAATAAAAATTTATAAAATAAATATAAATTTGTGTTATACATACATAATGCATCAAGCAAATGGTACCCTAGTAAACGTAATTTATTAAATAAGTTTCATTTTTCATAAATACACATCGATACGTATCAAATGTATTGCCTTACCTACCTTATCTTTTCCGATCATACAATTTAATGATAATAGTTAAGTTTACAATATAAAAAGAGAATCGAAGCATTATAGGTATAGTACAACAAAATTAAAATGGAATACTTAATACTTATATCGATTTGGTTTTGTTTCATATTGAATTATACATACACAAGGAATTTCTCCGAGGACCTGCAAAAAACTGTGTCCATTTTACGACGATTGAACATTGAACTCTACATTATTTCCCATGTGAAAATTTTGCGCAGCAGCTGTTCTCAACTTTTTAAAATTTCAAGAATGTGCAAAAAGAACACAGTCGATATTTTTATAGCGATTGGTTTCATCGCTTTGGACTTCGAAGTCATCGTAACTTTTAATGAGTTTTTATGTAAAAATTTGTTTAATATAGATATTTTCAATCCAAATTTAATAATAGAATATAATTATTATAACACAAAATAAATATCTGTATATCAATGTGTTTGAAAACATTTCATTATTCATACTTCCATAAATAATTTAACATGTTTTTGACGTGTCTATTTTCAATTATATGAAAATCACATATTTTTGTAATTTTGTATACCTACTTAACCAAAGTATTAAAATTACAAACCTATATTTTTTTAATCAACCGTATACATTTTTGATGAACCATATTTTAAAAGAGAAATTAGACGAAACAGTTGTTTCGTCACGCCAAGAAAAACCAACACGAACAACTAGTCTTTACAGTAAAGCAAAATGAATAGCACACTCGAGTTTGTCAAACCTCCCCTTAATTGGATTCAATTAATTCCAAAACATTTTTACTTCGTTCTTTGAGACAAGTGTCAAGTCAACAGATATATTACAGTATGAGGCCATATAAAATCATTCTAAAGAGATATGACTCGTTCCCTCGTTGAAAGTTCAAAATGATCATTTCTATCTTCTAAATTCAGAGACTACTTATAGGTATGTACTACTTTTTTATCTATAAATGTCAAAGTAATTAAATTTTATTTGTGACGAATATTTATGCTTGAGACTCATTATACAATGCATTTAGGTGCTAACGAATAGACATAGTTTCATGTGTCTTAAAATATTTGGTCAGTTGTCGTAATTAGAGCAATACCGTTTATTATCATAAATGTTTCAGAAAAGATCGTCCATACATAATAACTTCAAGGGCTATAATGATCTATAATTGCTTTTCCAAATGTGAATGAGTTTGAGATCTTCTTGAGAAAGTCTTGATCGATAATGTTCTAGTACGGGTAAATTTTTTGAAATTTACTATCTACAAACGAATGTTTGAGTCTCTATTGTTTCCAAGCAAGGTGACATTGTGCCACCGCTACTGCGTGATCTTGTCCATATTGCCTTTTTTCTGTAACTGATTAATATACTTTGAATCACAAGCAGGAAAGATTTCATTGATAGTAAACACTATGGTTGCAACATAATGATCAAGTTTTATCTAATTCACCCGACTAACTTGTCAAACAAAACAGATGTAATTTTTGAATGAATCAAAATATCGACTCCCGGTCTTCAACATTCGATTTCTTAGATAATTTTTTGTTATATACATGATTTTAAAGATTTCGTGATCAATGGTTTTGTCACAGTTTAAACATAATCTCTTAGAGAAACTAGTGAAATTTCAGTATTTTTATGTGTTTCATTAACTGCAGTTGCTGAAAGGATCAAAATATTCAAGGAATTGAATGCTGGAAATTATAAGTCATTATTTTGATCTGTTTAGATACTATACCTGACTAAGCACAATCAATTAATACAATACTAATTTTTTTCCTCGATGAAAACATAATTAAATTTTATTTAAACTAAAGGTTTAAAAAGTTTTACATACAAAGCACCTTATAGAGAATTTTGTATGAATTTTTTTTTACCTTGAACAGATCTCGGTGTTCTCTTGTCACGTCATACCGAGCTTTGTGAGGCGACCAGTGGCATATTGCTTCATTAAATCTTCATAATAATTAATTTCGTGGGCTACCATCCCACGAATCATTGCTCTACGTTGGTTGATGCCGACATTGTGTACTATCGGAGTTATACATCGCTTATGTGCTAATAACTCCTAGCGCATGCCACACATTTCTTATACAATGGAGGATCTCCTATTCAATCACTATGGAGCCCCACTGCGCCCAGTACAATTTCACAATAAGTAAATGTAATGTAACATTTTCACATATTGATTTACCGTTATTCTTCTTCCAGTTGAGTAAAACAGTCAAATTCGGATCTTTCTCTTGGTCTTTTTGAAGCTCGTCCGAATGCCATCTGTAATTTTTCTTACTACAGTAGTCAACTCCGGGAATGATGTTGGCCTTTCTTTGACTGATTTATTCGGACTCCTAGTCGACACTATCACATTACGTGTCGACGATTGCTTCATCGCACTAGTTCCGATTTGTTACTAGAATCGTCTTCTTTTGTTCCTTACTGCCAGTTTGTCACAGTTCTGTCATCTGCTATGACCTAACAGCCGACAGTTAAAACAACGTAGAAATCCTTTTTTAACCTTAGCAGTCGTTCGGTGAATCTTCTCTGTGGGTGACCAATCATTTGCTTTTGCGGCGGGTTCAAACATTGACAGTTTTTTTCAGATGTTTAATTCTGTTCTCATATTCATCCTACGGTCTGCAATATACTATTAATTTTTCTTCTAATATGTTTGCATGTTTTACTTGGATTGTAACTCCGTCTACTTCGATTAGGTACTCCAGGATTTGACATTGGCGATGACGTTTTTTGGATAAATTTTCTTTGAATTGCTCAATATTGTTGTCATATTCCTTCTTTAAATGTTTAAGTAAATGATGTAAATCCTCTTTTAGACTTTCTTTAGTTTCATTAGTTCTGGAATTTTCTAGAACTCTATTCTAATTTCTGCTCTAATCTTCTCGAATTTTTCATTTTTGGTCTAATGATCTAGTATTTTCCTCTAATTTCTATTCAGGAGTTCGAAAAGTTTCTGTTAATTAATTTATCTTTTCAAATTCTAGAAGCTACGAATAATTTCTTCTCTAATATTCTGGAATTTTTTTCTGACTTTTTAAAAATTTATGTTGTTTCTTCTTTCGAAGTCCTAGATATTTCTCTTCTAAATTTCTAGAATTTTTAGCCAATTTTCTAGAATATCGTATTCCTCCAGATATTGTTCCAATGTTCTAGAATATTCCGATCACTTGTCTCCTAACTTCTGCTCCAAACTTTCCTTACTTAGGACACGCTATATGTGATTTCATCATCCACAGGTTTTTCTAGGGCTAGCCATTGACGATCGTAGAATGTGTTCGGCTCATGATGCGTCCAAAGCCAAACCTCGCTTTTCCAGTTCAGTCATTCTTTTAAGTCACTTAATTAAACTTTCTTTATCGCCATTTTATTTATATATATATATATATATATATATATATATATATATATATATATATATATATATATATATATATATATATATATATATATATATATATATATATATATGAGCATTTCCATTACTTTTCGACAACTTTTTTTGGGTCAAAAATTTCCCAAGTATGAAACTTCGAGGCTCTTTAGAACGAATTATTTGAGGATTTTTCCCGTAAAAACCAATTTTTTTCATCTATGTAGAAAAAAGTTAGGAATTTTTGAAGATTTGAAATTTAGGTAACTTTTTTAAAATAGACCATTTTCAAAATTGCAATGACGTGCGTATTTACTAATGAATAATGCTTCTCATGTACTAAAAAAATCAAATATTTGAAAAAAGTACTAGGTACTGTAGGTAGGTACTCCTTGTTTAGAATTTTAATGTTTGATATTTTTTGAGTTATCGCGTACACATATACACACACACACATGCACGTGCGCACACACGCACAAATACAATCATCTCAAAATTAGTAAATCTGTATTCTAGAGTTCCTGAAACGTGCTTATCCACTACTAGTACTTCAAAATTTTGACCCATTACAATACCTGTCTTATAGAGGTGAGAGGTAAAAATGATATTATTTTCATGTAAAAATTCAAGAATATAATTATTTAGGTACGCCTAGGAACTTTCCCTTGGGCCTTGGGGGCACGAGCGCCCATGAGCCCACTGGGGATTGTCCGGAATGCCGGTGGCCGTATACGAGTCTGAAAAAATATATTTATTGTAGTTTTAGTATAAAAAGAAACATGCCATAATGTTTTAAAATCTGTTTATCTTTTATGTAATTAACTATACTTAGCTTTAAATGAATAATTATGTTTCTATTATTAAATTGTTTTATAATTAGGTACATTTATAATTTGAATTGAAACAACCTATAACTTTATGGGAGCTAATGAAAGTTTATAATTGCTATTTAATATACAATTTCAATATTAAATTAACGGGTTTTATTGTTGTATAACAAACTATGCTTCCTGTTAAATATCTAAACATCTTTCTGTTTTATAATAATTCAATAAAGTTAAATGAATAATTAGCACACATGCTGCATTCACTCAAGTATTTAAAACCGATTCAAACTTTACGTTTCGTTTGCACAGTGACTAGAGACTTAACATAATTAATAGTTTTACCCAAGAAACCATAACACTGAATCTCATTTAACTAGTAGCTAAAAGCATAACGACCACAGGCGTCAGAAATAAAACTTCAAAATTCCCGTGAACATATGTTTTCTTTAACACGAATAATTTCCTTTGACAACGTATACAAGTGTTTATATTAAAAGCAAAACATTAATTTGAATTTTTTACATCAATGTAGGTAAATAGAATAAATTAAGAAATGTTTGAACTGCGTCAAATATTATATGATGTGATTTATTGCTTTTCATAACTACAGCATTTCATTACTTATAGTACCACATAATTTGACCTGTAACATTTAAAAAACATTACTTTTTATCAGCCATTGATTTTTGAACACTGTTTAATTTGAGTTTATTATCAAATACTGTTTAATTGATTAAATTAACAAAAATATAATCGATTAAACAAAATTTAATCGGTAATCTATCAAAGGTTTTTTAATTTGAAATAATCGATTTATTGATTCTTCGATTATCGATTCATTGATGATAGATTTTTTGATTATCGATTCTTTGAGTTTCGATTTTCCGATTATCGATTGTTTGATTATAGTTTATTCAATTATTATCGATTATTTTATTATGATAATTTGGTTAGCTAGGTTCTACCGATTTTTCTAAAACCAATAATAATAATCGATTTTTTCAAGATTTTTCTGTACACACACATTTAGTCATTTCCATAAACAGGGTTGGACTGGGATCACGCATGGCACGAACCACTCGAAACAAAAATTCATATTTTTAATTTTAACATTACATCCATAATCCTTTTCATACAATTTCTTTCATTCTTCCTACTTGGAATCATTCGCATC
This sequence comes from Agonum fuliginosum, assembly GCA_947534325.1. Taxonomy (NCBI): domain Eukaryota; kingdom Metazoa; phylum Arthropoda; class Insecta; order Coleoptera; family Carabidae; genus Agonum; species Agonum fuliginosum. The sequence goes on from OX384032.1 coordinate 25,921,614, forward strand.
CGCAATAATAATTGATTATCGAAAATCTTATTAATATTTAATTATCAATAGTCAAAAAAACGATTATTAATAATCAAAATAATCGATTAACGATGATAAAAAATCGATTATCAATATTCGATAATCGATTTTTTATTTTCGATCACCGATTTATCGAAAAAGTCGATTATTTCTCATAATAGATAATCGATTACGATAAGTCAAAATCGCACAGCCGTAGCCAGAATGTATATTTAGGGCAGGCCAAATTTTTTTGGGTAGGCTGATAAAAAAACACAAAATTTCTTGGTGTATAAAATTATGGTCCAACGAAACAAATATGTGGTATAAAGATTCAATATAAAGGTATGTTTTTAGCCCATTTCACGTGCAAAAAATTGATAGATCAAAGAAGCATAGAAGCATTTTAGAAAACAAACTATTTAGTGGATAGTTGACTTATACTTCTACTTAAATAAATTGTGTAAAATAAATTATGAAATTTTGTATTACCTATGCTTTATTTTAAATTGTTATTTTCTTTTATCAAGTCAATGTATAATAAATACTACCACACACTATGGGGTCGTAACCAAATTAAAGTGGATGCTATATACACCGACTTCAGTAAATCTTTCGATGAAATACACCATGACATATTAATTGCTTCATTTCTTATCTTAGTGACCAAAAACAGCGTATAGTATCAATGGTTACCCTTCCGATGATGTGCTTGTCACATCAGGTGTACGGCAAGGATATCATCTGGGTCCGTTATTAATGATATATCATCTTGTTTAACATTTGCTATCTTTATCGTGTATGACGATGATCTAAAAATTTATCATACAATTCAAAGTGATAAAAAACGATCTCAATGAATTTGTAAAGTATTGTAATTTTGAATTATAATATTGACGGTAATTTAAGGTGAATGTGGTGCTCAAAAAAGCATTTAGGATTTTAAGATATTTTATCCGTGTTAATTCGAATTTTAAACTTCCATCCACATTATTATCTTTGTATTATGCACTTGTCAGAACTCAGAAGTAAGTTGGAATTTGTTTCTATTTGTTGGAATCCCTGGTATAATATTTATATTAATAGGACTGGAAGTATCCAATGAAAAGTATTTTAGGTACAGGTTTTCAACTTTTAGAGTATATTTACTTACTTTAGAAAATCGATCTATAGATCTTTCTTTCGTTCATAAATTATTTACTAATAAAATTGAATCACCTTACTAAATCTCTAAATTCTGCTTTAGAATAAATACCTAAAGCAGGTTCTAGAAATCTGAATTTATTTTCATTTAAACGTTACCATTCAAATTAGTTTCTTAATTAAGCTGTTCTACGGATTCATATAATGAAATCAACTACTATCGGAGTAATAAGTATAGTCACTCGGATGTAAAGTTGATTAACTTTTTTGAAAATAATCCAAAAAATTTAAATAAAACTTTATACTAAAGTATGCACATTTTTACGTTATTGTATAGAATTTCAAATTTTTAAATGTTTATGTGTAGAAATAACAAAAGTTTATAGCAAAAATGAGCTATGATTTTGACACATTTTTAGAAACTTTAACTTTAATGACGTCTACTGTCCATATACATCATGCAAAAAAATTCAAATTTTGGTATAGTATAGTTATAATTAGTTAAGTTATTTGCTACTGTAATTTTTTTTGAATATTTATATTTTGTTTATAATAATAAAATAAGTGAAAATGTAATATCTTTGTTACTGGTAATCTGATAAGATTCAAATTCAGGTTAGCGATGCCTTATATAATTATAATAAAGATTTGTTTATAATTTTTATTTAAAAATTATTACTTTAATTTTAATAAAAAATTTTCCTGAGGTACCTATCACTTTTTCAGAAAACAATTATTATAATTCATATAATAAGTGTAAAATAAAAATGATTAACAATTCTTTTTTATAATTATATAAGGCATCGGTAACCTGAATTTCAATCTTATAAGATTACCAATTTTCCTGATTTATTTTTTCCTCCATGTTCATTTTTAAACTTGCTTTAAAAATGTCTTTGCCTGAAGTTATTTATTTTGTAATTAAAATCAAATTTTATATTATATTATTTTGTTATGTTATCATTTTTTCTCTTAGGTATCTAATGTTTCAATTTATTGGCACTATAGTGATGTTGAGGAGCCAAAGTTAAATAAATAAATACATGTCCCGGGCAGGCGCAGATATTGATAACCTCAACGTGTCAATTGTCAACAGAATTAGGATTGGTGTAAATTGTAATAAATTATAGTATAGATAATAACAAATAATATTGCTTTGAAGAAATATATAAACAAATACGCAGTAATAAACAAAACATAATTTTATTTTGAAATAGAAACAAAAACTATTTACTGTATAAATACATCACTTTAGAAAAAGGTTATATCTGCTCTGGAGTACAAATAATTTTTGTTGATGGATTTGGTTCATTTTATACTTATACTTTATACATCATTATTTATGTTTGCATATTCATTTGTAGCTATGTGGTATGTTATCATTATTATTTACCTAATCCAAATCTTCTTGGATTATCTGGAGAAAAACAGTACCTTATCGAAGAATATCAAAACTTAAATGATAAAGTAAAACATTATACTTGTATACTTTTACACTCGCTTTTACACGTTATTTTCAAATTTAACCTCTCTGAAGTACCTACGTAATTTAGTGATTATGAAAGATTTAAAATGAAGTACAATTTTCATTTAAAGCGAAATATACATAATATCTACAATAACTGCACAACATTGCTCTAACATCATGCTGATTAAATTTATGTCAGCATTGAAGCGAACAATATTGATTAAAGATTTTATAAAAGTATCAAATTTTACCATGAGATGTAACTATAATCTGCTGTGTAACATTTGACACCTGTTACTTTTGACACCGGTTTACCCTACTTTAATTTATAAATGAAATTATTATTTCTTGTTCAGTTTCCTCCTAAGGACGGCTTATCAAACTGGATCAAAACATTGAGTTCAAAACATATTGCAGAATTTAAACCAAGTGTTGGTTTCATCTAAAATACAAACAATCTCCCAGTGATTTTTTTCTAATCTTGTAAATAAATACTCTGTTTACAGACTTTCTTCTGTCTACGGCGCATGAGTAGTTCCCCTTCTTGCCGTGCGCTGCCGCGGCGCCCCTGTAGCGTGCGTCGTTCAGTGCGGTTCGCAGCGTCGCACCGGCAACTCTGTTTGGTGCCTATGTCCTGCGTCATCGAGTCCGTGGCGAATTCAACGCGCAAGAGAAAGTTCACGTTAAGTTTGAGTTGAAAGTCGTGCGCTGCTGGAGGATTTGGGGTGATCGAGGATGATAAGAGGGTGACGATAGGTGATAGAGGGTGATTAGTGAGTGAGAGTGATACAGTGAAGTGTGACACAAGTGACATAGTGACAGATGTGCAGAAGAAGCCAGCGGAAGACGGAACACTGGTTATAAATTTTAAACGGTGAGTTTTGGTTCAACTAAAATTTTCAAATTAATCTCCTCCTGTAGGTTTGCTTTAGTTTTTAAAACAACAATGATTTAAATAAATTTTTCGGCTAGCTATTTACCAAAGTATGTAGTAACTAATCTTCCTTCCGATTAGATTATTTAAGAATGTAAGTGAAATAATTTTGTATTTTGTCAGGTCGTTAAAAATAATTGGTATGTTTAGAAATACACCCATTTGTTTGCATAGATTATCGTGATATACATCAAATTGATTTCAAATTAGTACTACATTTTATATTGAATGAGTACCTTGGCAACAGAAGGCAAAAATGTTATTTTATACATTTACTATATAATTTATTTAATATTCAGTATATATGGAGATAAATAATATAGTAATAGAGTATTAGTAAGTATGAGATGATATGAATAAAAAAATAGTAGGTAGGTAAATTGATAGCAATAAATCTTGCAAAAATATGAATTAATATTGAAGATCACATAAATTTCAATTAAGGTAAAGGTGTATTTTTCACATAATGGAAAAAAGTATAAAATAGAATTAGGTAGGTCAGTATAATTACATTAAACGTAGATAATGAACCAAACATTAAACCATGAATATTATCATTATTTTAAATATCATGTTGGCACGAAAAGCAAATAAATCATTTTAACTATTATAGGTAGGTATCTAAAAAATCGTACAGGAATACAACCATTTATTATTTTTCAATCTTATAAAGCCATATCATATAAAAAAGGTTATTTGATAACGAAAAACTAGGGAAGGAAAAATAAAAGTTTTAAAGACGCCACTGAATATCACCAGATGTTTGTTTAGAATCTTTAGAAAGTTAAACTTGAACCATATGGGTCTAAAAAATTCGACACAAAAATCTAGCTTGTAAGCTATGACACGTTAGTTTAACTTGATAAAGTACACAAACTGTTTGGCAAACTTCTTTGTTTTCAAGAAAACTTTGCCAAACTTCCTCAGATACACGCCGAGACATTGATTTGAAAAACATTGATATTCTGCATAAATCTTATCCTGTGCCGTTTGAGCACAATATGTCGTATCGAAAACTTGCATGCAAAAAGTTTATATGCAATTCTCTATCATTCAAAACCATTTGTGCTATGCCGAACGAAAACTTTTTCGGTTTGCGCAATATCTTTTCTAAACTATTTTTATTAAATTCTCGAAATATTTATGATTTCCAATACGTTTCATATGAACCGAAATAAACCGTAGACCGTAGCAAACTTTGCGGAGAATATTAAGGCGTATAAGAAAATTTCATAAAATGTACACTGCTGTAATGAAGAAAAAAGAAAAAATATGATTCTGAATACTTCATCGATATTGAAACGTTTTATTAAAAATTTCTTCAATTTTTATATTCTTTTGTAATATTGTACTGTTTGTGTAACAACATTGGAATCTGGTTTCTGAATAATAATAAATAACAAATAACAATACAATTATTAGGAAAAATGACACATATTATATGTACTAGGTAACTTTCTGCTGCTATTACAAAATATTTACATTAAATATATTTACATTTGGTACCGGTTATGCTAAAAAAAACTGCATTATTGTATTGATTGTACATTTATGAGCTATATGATAAGGAAGTGATGTCCTTTGCATCTTACCTTCGTATTGCTTTATTACATATCTTCCGATATCATCAGATATGTACCTATATACTGTTAAAGTAAACCAAGTTAACTAAGCGTATTTCCTATCAATCCAATAATAGAATACTCGAGGGAATACCTTTAAGTACATGGAATAATGAATTGCGTAATACGAACAAGCAATTTAACAAATCACAAAGCTTGTCTTATTGATTTCAAGCAAATGAAGATTTTTTATTTAAAAACTTGTTCTAAAACTTAAAAAAATAATTAATTAACTTACAAAATGTTCTTGCCGAACATTCGACAAACATTGATAAATGTAGTATTAATGATATTAAAGTATTAATATCATTTTATAACATATAATTTACCTACTTCATTTGCTTGGCGCTACCAACCAAAGTGTAATTTGAAATATGATATGAATTATTTCGTTATTATCAATGCCTCCGGGATAGTTTTGCTGAAAATACTACCATTTTAATTAAGAATGTAAGTATGTAATTAATTAATCGTATTAGTAAATAGGTATGAAACGAACAATAGCATTACTTACATGTTAAATATTCAGCAGATCTTAAAACTTAACTTAGTATAAGTATTCACGAGGTATTCGTTTTATACACACAGGTTTGGAAAGAAGCACATTATACACTATATAGCACGAGTGAATAATGTGTAAGCCGGAGTCAAGTGTATTTTTTCTGCGACATAAATTTAATTGATATATGGCGCACCATTGCTATCTCGAGAAGTATAAGAGCTACGAAGTTGGTTAAATTAGCAAACAATTTCTATTTTATATGACTACTTTAATAAACGAAACAAATATTTTTTAGACCGGTGGTTCTCAAATTACGGGGTGCAACCGAGGGTGCAACTTTCTTATTTCAAATGGGGACCTATTTTTTTGTTCGCTTATTCTATTCAGTATTTTTTTCTGTATTCAATGAGATATCAGTTTCATACCCTGGCGTAACAAAAACATGAGAAAAACGCTATTGAAAATTATGATAATTTAATTAAAATCTGATTGTTACAAGAGTGATAGGTATGGAAGAAAACAATTGAATATTTGTTTCATATTAATTGTTATTTGATAATGAAAAAGATTCTTTGATTTTAATCAGGAGATCAGGACCGCTACTGAGTGTATGAATTCAGAGTACTAAGTACTCAGTAGGGTGTAGGGTGGTGGTAACTACGGACACGTGTTTCGACCTTATTTGGTCTGATTAGTGTAGTATAACGGTTATACTAGAATCTTTTTTCACTAACAATAATTAATATGAAACAAAATATTCAATTGTTTTCTTCCATAGCACTAACTAACTATCAGATTTTAATTAAATTATCATAATTTTCATAATAGCGTTTTTTTTATGTATTTGTTATGCAAAGGTATGAAACTGATATCACGTTGAATTTAGAAAAAAATACTGAATCGAATATGCAAATAAAAAAAGGTCCCCATTTGAAATAAGAAAGTTGCACCCCGTAGTTTGAGAACCGCTGGTTTCGATCATTAAAGTAGTCATATAAAATAGAAATTGTTTGCTAATTTAACCAACTTCGTAGCTCTTATAGGTACTTCTCGAGTTAATGCACCACTTAAAATGAACACCCTATATTCGACAGGAAATTAATTAATTACTAAATGTAGTACTGGATACTATGGTAAAATTTTTAGTCACTCAGTATATTTTTTAGAAAGTATGTGCTGACTAACGACGCGTGCTACTATGAGAGTTTTATAGGTACCTAGTAGGTACTATTCTATATTGCCATAATTCGAAAATAAATTATTTAACAATTTAAGTGAATACATACACGCTTGACGCTTATTGTATGAAATAAATTTAACATTGTTATAAAATTACGAGAAAATTACTTAACTTTATTAAGTCTGTTTCGGTCTGTTTTTATCTAATCAAATAAGTATAACAAAAAATAGGTATAAATATTTTTATTTGGCTATTTCGACTTATTTATCACTAGTGAAAACCTATTTCCAATCAGATTTGTAAAATTCCATTCAATAATATTTGTAAGTAAGAACTATGAAATATGTAGGTTGTAGGTACCTACTTATGTTTTAGTTGGTGCAATCAACTATAAATTTATTCAAATCACATGTTTTCAACTGACGGTATTTCATTATTTATATTCAAATGTGATGTTTATGAGTTTAAAATTTTTGAGAAATAAGAACAGATATTTTCGATGTTATTTATTTTTACTTGATAATAATACAAAGAAATGATTATAAAACTTACATTAATTTACTGACCATCAACCAACGAATGACATATAGTTGAGGGCATAGTGCTTTATTTTTCCGGTCCTGAATATTTTTAAATAATGTTTTCCAGTTAGGTAGTAGTCTGTAATATGTTGCCTTAGCCTTTAAAATTTCAAAACAGATTCACAAAATAGAATTTTAAATTACCTCTCCATAACATCCATTTTAATTCCTCTGCTTTTCAAAGAACATTATTAGTCACAGTTTCGCGATATCAGTGAATATTTCATGACATGCTCGCCATTACTCCTCGTAATAGCAGAAAGCAAAAGCATATCCTGTATCCTGACTTGCTTCTTGCTGTACTTCTCCTTTTACTTCACCCTAGCGGTGAGATACGCATGATGACTGCTTATCCATTTCTACCTTCACATAAATCTGTAGTAGGTGGTACCAGCAACTCGCCTTACACTTGCGTTCGTCGTGCTCTTCACTGCATAAGATGCCTAGACATCATTTATTAAAAGAATGTTTCTAAAGGAAGTTCTTCTTTCTTTGCAAGTACGGAATATTTTGCAGCACAATGAGGAGTATCCACATTGAAGGTTAATTTTTGGAGAAGTTCTTTGAAAGGTTACTATTGTGGAAGTAATGGATCGAATTTTTGTACTATTATTGATGGGTGAGAATGGCGTATTCATTGTAATATGATTATCAGAGTTATCAAAAGCTCGGATAGCTATTCTTGTTTTCAGTTTTTGTTGTTTCTATAGAATTTTTGAAGCTTTTTTGGGAAAAATATATGAATTGAATCAAAACCGACAAAAACAATTAAGCACTAAAGTGAAACGCCTAATATTCAGAAAAACATTAGGTATATTATAAAGAACTTCGTTAATTAAGTAAAATAGTTTTGGTCTTCTATTCCTGGTCAATATATTTCAAGGTTAAGTTTTGGTTTAAATTTAATTATGTGGACTTATAGTATTGATAAAAAAAATATGTATGCATTTTTAACGAGATAATTGAGATAATTCACATAAGTAAACGATAGTTTTTTTTTATAAACAATAATTGTTTCTCATACGATAGTTTTTGTTTATTTATAGTAATTATCAAGCCACTATTGACATGATTGATATGTTATATTAAAAAAAAATTAAAAAGTATGTGACGACATTCGAAAATTCTATTAAATATATATATATATATATATATATCATTTTCCGAACCGATAATCTATCTGGTTTATAGTCGTATGTCAATTAAAATATTGTTTAAAATATCGATAGACTATCGTTTAACTATCGATAAAATATTGTTTAACTATTGACAAACTATTTTTTACCTATTGATAAAATATATACTTCAGGAAACTATTGATAGTACTACCGTTAGGTATATCGCAACGATTGCAACTATCAATTTATCGATAGTAATTTTTTTATACTATTGATCTATCGATAATACTATCGATAGTTTTCCCTTCTCTTATATTACACCTTTAGTTCCAGACTTGTTATAGGTACTTGTTTTCGTTTATTAGCGCTGATTGGTACCATACAAGAATAATATAGTTTCTAAATTTAAAGTGTAAACAAATTTTATGTTTGCATTACACTTAACTTTTGATATTACAAATTTCAATATATAATAAAGTATTTCTGTAGGTACCGGCTGGTACCAGTACCAAGAATTAAAACGAAAATATCCCAGAATACATTTATCGAGCAATATTCAATGTAGCAATGTATAGGTAATTAATATTAGCATGTTAAATGTTTGAAGTTAGTAAAATAAACAAAATGGTATGTTACATATAAATTAATGAACAATATACAATTATTTATTTACCCTTTATTAATTTCGACTTACATATTATTGAAAAAATCAATACATAATAGTATATCATGCTATATCACGTTCATTTCAGTTTCACAAAAAAATCCTTTGCGACTTGAAGAATCCGAATTGGAGTCTAATCTCTTGCTAACACAATACAACATATCACGGTTGTGCTTGTCAAAGAAGAATTTTTCTCTGCAAGACTTAAATTTACGTAAAACTTTGTTGGAAAGGCAAAGCTATTCCTTTTTGTAGGCAGATCCATTTCCCATAGCGCCAAGCCAGTGTCGAATGGCGTCTAGTTATACATATTTGATGTGCAGCGATTTGCTATCCGAAGACGGTAATGGCTCAGCTTTGCGCGATCTCTCGTATACGTTCTTATGCCCCCTTTCGCAATTTGGGTGCAAAGAACACATACGAATGTCGTCCATTAGCTAAGATTACCGGGATTAGTTTTGAGTACTTTTGTTTACTTTTCTGCTAATTGGAGACAACAGACTTGTACATGGTACTTATGATTATGGTATTAGCTAAATTAAAATATGGAGATTATTGTCCTGTTTTCACACTGTGTAATGTATTTTTGGGGGAGTTTTGCCTTTATGTTTTATTCCCGAAATTTGCTTTGTTCGTTCGTACTATGATAAAGTTATAATAATGTATTTGTTATGCAAGTTTACCAAATATGACCTTTAAATTTTCACTACATTGCAATTATTGTATTCATAAATCTTTTATTTTTCCTATCTCAGATAGCTTACTAAATGTTTTGTTTTGCAGTTTAGATTTCTTTTAATTTAAATATTCAATATCGATACGTACGGGGATTAGCAGGAAACGCTCATCGCCTGTCAAGATTTTCAAGATTTACGCATCTTTAAAAAAATTTAATGTAACTAATTTAACTACATACTAAATTAAAATGTAGGTACAATACCTATATGACTTGTATCTAAAAAATTCTTCTGCGGCACATTTTCTCTTTGCATTTTTGCCTTCCGCCTTATATTGACACTCGTTTGTCCGCTACTACGCAACAACTATTCGTAATTTTATCAATATCTAAATTCATAGCTGATATTCTATAAGAGAGATATTGTGACGGGTCAAAATTTCCGAGTGTGAATTTTAATGAATAAGCGCTTTTTAGGGTCCCTAGAATACGAATTTAACTTTTTCTAAAAGATGTATGTGCGCGCCTGTGTGTGCGTGTGCGTATGTCCCTATGTTACAATTTTTTCGTTGACGATAACTCAACAAATATCAAACTTTTAACATAGAAATATATGATTTTTTATTACGAATCTTAAGAGATCAGTTATTTTTTGAAGCAATCCGCAAACTTTGCTTAATTATTTCGATAAATAATTAATTTATCACAATATATTCTATTTTCAGTGAAAGATTATATTTTTGTCATTTAGAATTTTAGTATTTAAAAAAAATGTTTGTACATTAGAAATTAATTATTGTTTATAATTTAGAGTATGAAACATCAGTATTCAGTATCTTGTAGTCCATGATTGTTTATTATTTGTTATTTCGTAAAATTTAATTGATTATGACAGTCTTTATAACAGTGTTAGTGACAATATAGTGTAAGTGTCCATGAAATGACTTAAATATATTTGTGAGGTCGTAAAGTATTGTAAAAATGGTAGGTAGAGTAGGTATGGCGGAAGTTTTTGTGCTGACCATATATTTTTTTTATAATTATTTTGTTCTTGTTTCCCATTTTCAATAATAGTAGATAGGTACCTACTCAAAAATACATAGATATACGGTATTGCTAATTTTTGTACTGATATCATCAAACAAATGAATGGTCAGTACCTACATTATTGTAAATGGATAATTTTACGAGAAAAATTGTCAAGTGATTTTGTAGTTTACAAAATTTTCTACACCTAACGTAATGTTTTATGTTAATTGTACAGTTTTTTATAAGAAAATCCTTAAAATATATTTTGAAAATATGAATTTAATTTTAATCACGAACAAACATATCGACATCAACTAAACTTTTTTTTGTTTTTTCCATTTTTTGTTAAATAACTTTATTTTTATTACTATTCTTGATTAAGATTTGTATAGTTTATATATAAAATATTTATAATCAAGTAATTTTTTTTCATCACGTACGAACGAACCTCCATTTTTTGCTAAACAACTGTATTTATATATTATAATTCTTGATTAAGATTTTATAGTTTATAAATAAAATAAAATTTTAATTTATTTTGACGGTTTTTTACCCACGTGTGAATTTTCCTATAGTTACACCACTGCCTACATTTTTGATAGTACCTATTGGGCAGTACTAGTAAATAAAAACAGTTGATTGATGCTTTGTTTGTCACCAACTACCATGTTGTTTATTTATCCATTGCACCGATTGCAATGTATAATTTTATATTATTTATATTTAACCAGCAAACAATTAATATGATGATGGACATAATTTATGACCGAAACGTCCTTGTAATAATGTAAAAAAAATTGAGAGAAAATAAATTATTAGATCCTTAAGACCATAACAACATACTACAATGTAATTTCGGATCCCTAATTTCATCTTTTAATTTCATAAATAAACATAATATTATATTATTCCTGTTTTACACGATGTAATTTATTGAATAAATGGACCAATTTAATGTTGTGTGTAACACAAAAAAATGCATTAATTTTTTGTTCACCAATAAATTGATCAATTTGTTGTCGAAATAGAACGTGTTTTATTTTTCAACAATTTTCTAGGGAATTCTAGGGATTTTTTCTTAAGTTTTTCGTTGTCAATCTTTGTGTTTAGCATTTTAATTTTATTAAAGGTTACGTTTCTATGAAGTTTCTCACGTTTTATCCAGTTTCATTTTGATTAGATAGCGTATAGTTAATAATAAATAATGTAACAAAAATGTTTTTGTCATACCTGCACAAAAAGTAACCTTTTTCGTGCCTGTTTTACGTGCGCAAAGTGGCTTATTTTTTAACTAGACAAAAATGCGTGCGCAAAGTACAAGCGTGCGGGAATAGCGTGCGCAAAATTTCACTTTGCGCACGCAAATTTAACACACACAGTTTTCTGTAGTTACCGACACGAAATGTGCGCGTAGCACTAGCGCCACACACGTGATAATCTAATACTACAAGCACATGAACAGCTGTAGTACCTACTTCTCCATGCATAGTTTCTACTGTCGACTATTGTGCAGATTGTGCATTGGATATTGGATCTAATGGACAATAATATTTTATTCTTATATTTTAATGTTCTTTTCTTTACTGTTAATAATTAGTTTCTTATGCTTTTACATGTAGGTAAATATTAGTTACTTTTTCATTTTATACATATTAATTTTAAAAGTAGGTATTCATTTTATCTTTTGATAAGTAATGTCACTCAAAAGGTTACCTTTTGTACAGTAATGACAAAAAATATCGTGTGCATCTCGTGAGCAAAGGCGCAATTGCGCTTGGCTTCGTTGCAGCCCTCGTCGTAGCGACCCTCGGCCTCCTCGGCTCGCCTCGGTAGGCCTCGAGCCGCTACAGCTCGGGCTGCAACTCGCCTCGCGCAATTGCTTACTTTGCGCACTAGATACACAATATACTATTTTGGCACTGTCGGCAGTAACAGTAAAGTGGCAGCTTGATGGTAGGTTGGTACGGTTGGTACTATGAAAATTTTCAGATTATATTGAGAAAACTTGATGTGCATAAACGAACAAAAATTTTTTCTACTTGGTAATTTATAGATTAAGAAATTGAACGTCTACTTGATTAATTTATTGGTTAGTAAATTGGGTCGTGTAAAATCGGCTTTATATTATGAAAATGCAGTTTGTTTCCCCGCGCTGTTTCAAATACCTATGCCATTTATAACCTTAATATAAGGCAAAGTGATTGTATTCTTGTCACACTAGTGATATAAATAAAATAATATAATTATATATAAGTTCTTCCCCTTTAGTTCGAATAAGTAGGTACCTACAATTTTTTATGAATATTTATATTTTTAAATTTAAACTGTAGGTATAATTATATAATTGCAACATTGCAAGCCAAAATCATTTAATATTGAAGTTTCATTCCAATGTGGTCTATAATTTTTTAAATAGGTAAATGTAGTTTTGTTGGTATGTACTTTTTATTTAATAAAAACCTCGATAAAGACAGTGTAATAAAGCAATCTCATTACTTCACAAGTGAAATAATAGATATCCTTGTCTAACTCAAAGTAGTGAAGTAAAGTGTCTATTTCAGAATGAATGTCAAAAATTTATTTTATCTATAACTGAATAAAGTAACTTTTTATTGCAGTAATAGTACATACACCGAACAGGGAAAGGAAAATGCTGCATTACAGCCGAGAGTTGTCTTAGATGACTGAGGTGCGCAGCATCGAGGTACCTAAGATATAAGCGCGGGGCTATAATAAGATCTCGCGAGGTTTGTACACTATTTTACAATCTAATCGATTAATAATATGCACGTTTTAAACATTAACTTTATTAATATTTTTGGAGATTTAATATAATTTTTCTCAATCTAAGCTCACCTACTTGAAAATAGAGATCCATGCCAATGTTGCTAAGTAACTTGAGAACTTTTTATTGATTTTGCCAATTTTATTGAAAAGTGACATTTAACTAGCCGGAAAAATATTTCCAGCTAGCTGGGAATTAAAGTTAACAATGACTCGCTTCCCAACTATCTAAAAGATTAGAAACGCACATATTATTAACCGATTGTGAGTAAAAGATATTATTTACGATGAATTGTCTTTAACATAATTTTTCATGTTAATATTGTCTTATGTTGGTATGTATACTTATATCAAACTATGTAAAACAATATAACTTAATGTAGATGAAATATTGAAGGGTTATACTCTATTTTAGTAATATTAAAATTATAACTTTCGTATAGGTGTGTTTTTCCATTATTTGTTAAAGTTGTTTTTTGTTACAGTTTTAAAGATATTCAATTCAAAACAAAATTAATAAGTAGGTACTATACTAAAAAACGATCTCGAATTGATCTAAATTTATTAAATACTATGCACAATAAATGTCGAATTTGGGAAATAATTTTTATTAATAATTGAAGATTAATCAAAATGATTGAGCTTTGTTGCGGGATGATATTTGTTACTTAAATGGTTAAACATGCTTTTTATTATATTTTTAAAACTATATTTATAACAGTAATTAAAACTGTAATTATCTCAAAATTTGAAATTATCTTTACTAAATATAGTTAGTAATAAATTGTCAACTGCAATATTTGTGTTTACCGAATTGAAGGCAATAAACTAATAAAGTGAATAACGATTTAGATTCGATATTGAATTCTATTAATACAATTCTAGAAACTTTCTGTGAAAAGTTGATAATTTTATTTACCTACGTTAAAATTCTGTGTCACGAATACCTCAGGGGTAAGGTTAAACGTTCACAAAAATTGTAAATTTGTTGAAACCTCCCTCGCCCTCGTTTTTGATTGGACAGAACAGCGAGCACCAAACGATACGTTCTGAGTGTCGACGAACGGACTTATTGAACGTATGAACTGAAATAAATCCCATTTGGCTGTCATTTCATCAGCCCTCGCCATTGAAGTCGTCCTCGTCGCAAACTCAAACGTCAAAATGTCTCCGATGTATTACGAATACTGAGCCTGAACCAGCCATGAGCCGAAACGTCGTCAGCCGCTGCTCAACGGATCGCTAACATGAGAGATGAAAGAAACATTTAACTTTATAGTCTAATATTCCCCACGGTATGAATTTTATAAAGAAATGTAGAGATGTTTGTCCGTATTGCTGTTGCTGAATATGACGTTAGTTGAATGTTTCTAATGCGGAAATTTTTATACAGTTGTAAAAATAGAACAGGTAAGATCATGCACGAAAACGCGAAATAATTTCAAATGTAACGTAATATTGCTAGTTTTACGCTCTATATTGAGTGTTGGTCTGCTGGTCCCTGCGGTGGATACTCGAAGCAAAATGTATCATATAGTGTTTCTATCGAAGAGCCATCCCTAGTCATGTCAAAGAGCTTAGTTCTTTTAGCTATGTTTTAATATTTTGTATAGTTTTATTATTTTCATAGTTTTATTTTAGGCCCTGTTCGCCCGAGGATCCTATGAAGATTCTTTCAAGATTCTGAATCTTGGGAAAAAAATAACTCACGGTTTTGAAGCAATCAATAAATTAAAAATTCTTATTTTTCAAGACTCATGGCAGATTCAATTTAACAGCACTGCAATTTAATAGGTAATCCTCACTGGAATTGTTTTTTCTAAGATTCAGAATCGTGAAAGAATCTTTGTAGATTCTTCGTGCGAACAGGGTCTTAGTTTTATCAGTGTTTTGATTTTATTCTCTTTATTTGTTTATTCTGACTCGTTTTTATGTTTCATTCTTCAGTTTTTAGTATTTTTTATTAAGTTTATAATTTTAGCTTTTACGGACGAGTATTACCTATATTACTTGTACGTTTTTTACTTCCTTGTACGGAGTAATAAGGAAGTATTGTAATCCCGAAAAATTTCGGTTTTCAGATTTTGATGGAAATATCCGTTTTGACCTTTTCTGAATCCATTATGACTAGTTTCGTCGTGACGTCTGTACGTATGTACGTACGTATGTATGTACGTATATATGTACGTATGTACGTACGGACGTATGTTTGTCGCATAACTCAAATACGGTTAGACGTAGAAAGCTGAAATTTTGTATTTAGGACTGTTATAGCATCTAGTTGTGCACCTCCTATATTTGTTTTCAATCTATAAACCGGAAGAAGTACTTTTTAAAAATATTTTGATAAATAATTAATTTTAGACAATTTTATTTTATTTTAAATGAAAGATTATGTGATTATTATCTACAATCGGTATTTTATAAATTTTTCTGTATCTTCTATCATTTCAGAATAATTAAAGTATATACTTATAATTTAATATTTCGGTATCTTGTACTCCATGATCGTTTAACATTTGTTACTACGTAAAATTTAAATGATTATGACATGACAGTGACAATAGTAAAATATGTTTTATATCTTCTTCTGCAGTTTAAATAAAATGACTAAAATATATTTGTGAGTATACTAGTATAATAAGTTAAAAGAATTTTTTATATTATTCTACATTTTAGTTATTAAGAAAAGTATGAACACACAAGGCGTACAAGGAAGTCATGTGGTGTCCACGTCAGATTTTTTACTTGTAGTTGTATGTTCAATTTATTTATTTCGTTTATTTATCCATGACTTATACAGACACAGACACAGTTGCCGTGCTCTCATCGATAAGGTTAGATTTTGGTTCTATGTTACAGTACAGAATAGGTACCCGGCTTCTTAATACAATAATAGCATTACTGTCATTTATTGTAAACATTTTAATTACATACGACAGCGGATTAAAAAGTTTTCGGAATAACAAAGAAGCTCAACACCCTTGACCCAACGTTTATCAAGCTTTTCAATTCCCTCTCGGAGGTGACTCTCTTCAAGGCCAGGATTTTTTTATAGTTTCGGGAATACGTGAAAGTCAGAGGGATAAAGGGAGCCAAATCAGGTGAATAAGGTGGATGCAGAATGATTTGAAACTTGAATTCCGATAATTTTTGCTGCATGATTGTGCTTGAATATCCGAGTGCGGTATCGTGTTGAAACAACACTTTTTTTTGGCTATTCAACGGAACGCTTGAAACCTTACTAAGTTTGATGTGCTCTATCTAATGGTGCCAAAATTTGTCCCCCCAACCCCCTCCCTGGGGGCAGGGGGCAACTTTGAAATTCAAATGACAACCCTAATTTTTTTGCATTTTTGGATTCCCTGACAAATTCTGTGTATGACCCGAAAATTTCACCCCCAACCGCCGCCACCCTTACACAGGGGATGAAAAAGAAGAAAAAAAAATTGAAGTAAAAATAAAACTGAACAGCTTAAATGCTTAATTAAATCCGCAATGACATTAAACACATTAATACACCATTAGATAGAGCACATCAAACTTAGTAAGGTTTCATAGCGTTTCGTTGAAAAGTGTGCAGCCCCTGGATTATAAAAGGGTGGCACGGGTGGTCTGGGACACCCTGTATTGTATAATATTGTTCTGTAATAGTTTTTTCCATTTTTATGATAGTCAAAACTCCTTTGGCGTCCCAAAAACGGATGCCATCACCTTTCTAGCTGAATGTGAATGAATGGTGTTTGACTTCTTCGAAGGTCAATCCACTGTTATTGAAGTTTTGTTTCTGGTATGTAGTGATTAATCCAGGTCTCAGTCTCTCAGTTGTGCTGAACCGCGCTTATTTCAGTTATGGAGGGAGTGAGTATACGGTATGTTATCAGGGTAGTGTATCGTTTTAGCGGTGTGTGCTGTGTGGCCATATTGGCAGCAGTAGAAGGATGGCCAGAAAAGGAGAAAACGTGACATGTCGATTCTTGTCAAGAGGTTGACACTGGACAGTCTTGACAATCACGAGTATTAGAAGATTTAACTTTCAAGAAAACTAGAAACAGTTAACAAGAACGTGAACGTGGCCTTGACTGACAAGGGTAGGAGAAGTAAAGAAGAACGCTTGGTATTATTAGTATTTTTATCATGCTGGTTTTTGGCACACGTGCGCAGCAGCGTAGGCAACCATAATCAGAACTAGCATGAACCATTGCTAGTTATAATTACCTCAGACGTTTGAGACACATCGCACTCCCTGTAAAGACACCTAATAGCAATTGTAAATAGGTAGCTTAAGTTAGGTTATAATTATTGTATGATTTTTATATTTACAAGAAAATTGTCGATTGTTCAACATAACCGAGCTAACATCGGTTTACTAGAACCCAGGTTTTTTATTTTAATTCACCCGAACCCTGAGATCTTTTTCAAAAACAGTCATGGTTATTATATGAATCGCCTACCAAACTATCGGCTGAGGTTCTCGCTTGAATGCGTTTTTGCTCAGAATCAGCACATGCGGTACCCATCTTGCGGATAATTTTTTCAACCCTTATTCGTTATGTAAAATATGAACAACTCTATTAAAGAAGATGCCTATACCTTGCTTAATTTCACGGATTTTTATTTGTCAATCTTGCAAAACCATTATCATGGAGTTTATCCATCATTTTTGGTATGGTAGCCTTTATTGGACGTTACGTCCTGAACGTATGTGGTTCATTAATAGGGTCCTTCACTGTATTTTTTTTTTTTTTTACAAAACTACATAAGAAACTATGACTATAAGTGAAAACGCGATGTAAAATTCTGCTTATTAAGCGAGATATATTTTTTTAAATTCTGGTATTTCGTGGTGACGTCGGTGGTACCTCCAGTGGCACTCAATTAATTTGTTTCACTAACATTTTTCCTAAAACAAATTATTTATTTATTTTATATTAAAAAGTCGTCTTGCTATGCTAAAAACATATTTTGTAGCAGTTAAAAGTATAAAATAAAAACAAACACAAATGAAATAAGCACTAATAATGTAATAATGACATCATGTTCTCATCGCGCGAAAATTTTTACGGCCAATAACAACGTTTCATATGAAATAAACCAATTTATATCTTTTAAATGGAATTACTTAAAAACTTATTTTCTTCACTATTAAAAAATGAAATGAAATAATATACCTACCTACACTCGAGAAAAAAAACGCACCACTCGAAAATGCACCAAAAATGGCAAAATTTTAAAGTGCGATATCTCTGAAAACGTTGAAGTCTTATCTTTAATGTGATGATGTAACAAAAATCCACTCCATCCCTTCTCACCCCTTAAGAAAAAAAATGTACCTGATATCCAAAAAGGTGCAACTTTGGCAGCTCATACGCAGTGCCGAAAAATCGTGGAGCTTATTGGCCAATAGGGTAATAAAGATCAGACTTTTTCCTTCAAGGTCCGCAAAATTTCAAGTACCGGATCAAATAATTAAATATTATAAAAGGCCCTTCCAAAAAAATAGTACAATATATCTTCCATAAAAATGTCCAAGGAATCCCATGCTGCCAACCAGATGTCAATATCTTTATCCGTTCAGAAAGTAGAAAAATGCGATTTTACCTTACATGGGTTATTTGAGTTTTGAGAGAACTACGAGGCTTACAGACCCCGTTCTGAACTTAATTTGAAGCTAATTAAATTGCTTATAAATTATATTCTACAAGTTATACTCGTAGGATCAATGGTTTCGACGCAATTTCGGTCCAAAGAAGGTCTAAAACTAAAATTTTCAATTTTTGGAAAAACTGGCCTATTTTCAAAGTGCCGTAATTCGGTAACCAATTGACCTAAAGCTCCGGTTGGTCTTAATATGTCACAAATTTAATGCTCTTAAAAAACGTATAGAATTGCTTTGGCCGAAAATGCATGGATTAGGAGATATAGAGCAGAATCTAAAACAAGTCCAGAAAATTTTGCGGTTTTTCGTGTATACATTTTTTTCCACAACTTTTTGAGAGTTGCAAACTTGGGTATACATAGCCCTAATGGGTCCAAAGAACATACTAAAAAATCAGAGATACATCATGTTTTGCGAATTTAGCGAATTTTTGTGTCGATTTTGACTGGCCTACTAAGTTCTACATACATTTTGAATAGGTACCAGCTTTAACCGAATTTTCAAGAAATAAATTTTTTAATACCTGAATACTAAAACTTTTACAATGAGTAAATGATCGATTGTTCTAGTTATATAATGTGCAGTGGCGGATTTAGAGGGGGGCATCCAGACGCGTGCCCTCCATGTGACTAAAATTTGATTTGTTCGTTTTAAAAATAATACAGGAAAACAGACATTTTATATTAAATTACAATATAATTTAAAGGTATCTGACTATACTTTTTAAGAATTCCGCCTTCAGCGCATTTTTCATTTAAATTATTTATAATCTCCCCTTTTTCCCATTATAATAACTTATAAATACTTACGAAATTTAGTTATATTGCGCTAAAATAGTATAGACTTCATATTTTTATTTTATTAACATATATTTTTATTACCATTTTCAATGTTTGGAATTGTGCCCCAACCAACTGTTAAAATTATCTGAATCCGCCACTACCAAAGTGCTTCATGAAATCTCACTTCAGTTATTATACGTACATCCCTATAGTATTTATAGCATCCATTATAACAATAACAAATAAAAATCAAAAAGCTTTTAATAGCTTTCTGAACTATTTCAGTGACTAGTAAATAAGCTGATAAATGGATAAATATTACCAAATTCTGTACATATTGATCACTGCACTTAGTGATACAACTACTAAAATTAGGACAGTAGGACAGATTGCTGCAAACCCAGTGGCGTGGCGTTCATGGAAGCAAGAGAAACACTGCCTTTCCTGCCTTTTATATTAAAATGTTTCAATATTAAAATATATGCATATATATATATATATATATATATATATATATATCCTTCACAACAGCAAAATTTTATATATTTATATAAATGTTGCATTCGTATTTTAAGCAACACGCATTACACATAAGTTATGCCAGTGTAAAATAACATCAGCGTTAGACGAAACTCTGCATCCTCGCATGTAAGAATTTCATGCGCTCGGCCATATCCGTAGTACTTCGCTCGGTAGTTCGGGTTATATGCTCACTTGACTAACGGATGCACAATCACTTTGTGCATTTCTTAAGATTTTTTCTGTAAAATTAAAAGCAAATTTTGGCTTACACGGATGCCAAATTCTATTAATGTAATAAAATATAATATAAATCTAAAATAAAACCAATAAAGGAAATCAATTTAATCAATTTATTCAATATTTTAAATATGAACATTTTTTTCAGAAAATTTCTGAGCGTCAGAGTTGGAAGCATGTGGGTTTGAAAGCAATCAGTTTCTGTGTGGGGGAAATACGCATTTGGTTTAATATTTGATTGTTCGCGTATAAGCTAACCTTTTGTTGTTATTTATTGTTGATATAATTATTTTGGTATTATTCATTGATGATGTTAGTAAATATATTTCTTATTTACAGTGATTATGGGTTTCGTAAAAATATAGTAATCTTTTAATTTTTGACATAAAAGCATTTAAAGAAAAATAGTTTTTATATCAAAAGTGCTTCCCTTCTTTCCAATATCACTCCATGCCAGTGGCGCACCCAGAAATTTGGGAAGGGGGGTGCACTTAAAAAAGGAAAATAAAATGACGAATTGAGGGGGGTGCAAATGCACCCTTGCACCCCCTGGGTATTTTTCAAAGTACTTATAGTATTACTTTAAAATCAAGAACAAAAGTTAGATTATACTCGTATACAGTATACTTATCATAAATATCTGATATATCTTATTTTTTATCTAGAAGATTTAGTTTGTAAGATGTTTAATAAGCCGACAGTGGAAATTTTGAATTAGAATTTGGTCACAGGATTACTGCTTTTATTTATTCAATAAAGCCAGAGATCTAGAGACCAAGTAATTTTATTTATTTCCAATCTGTAAAAGATTTAATGTTCAATTCGAAAATTATTGTAAGAAATTTTTCGTTGAATTAAAAAATATTTAATACACTCGTTTTAAAATGTTTAAATAAGGTTTCGGAAAAACAACACAAAATTAATGTTATATTTTTCAAATATGTAATAAAATATCCTTCGTAACTTTCTATAAACCAACAAATCAGTGAGATAATAATTACAATAATCTTATTATGAACATTGTGATAATACTTTTTCTGGAAAACAATTAAATAGTCCGGCGGTTATAGGAGAAATTTCATATCAACTATGCATTTTATGATTAAAGCATGAAAATTTGCACACATATCAATGAAACCATTCTCTTTCATATAAGAAGTGGTGTCAAAGTGGTGCGTGCTGCAGACGGCCGCCATTTTGAAAAAATGGTTGCCATTTTTAGTTTTTTGCATTTATTTCATGAATGATCAATATTACAAGAAATCTTATTTAATGAAAATTGTAGAGCACAAAATTCTCTATAAAACGGTATATCCGGTATAACCGCAAGTCAATATTTTAATTCGTTCAGAAATGACAGTTCAATAAACACAAAAAATACAAAAATTTCACTATTGTCTATAAAACGTTATGTTTGAATTGTGGCCGAACTAGTGCTCCCGAAGAGTTTAAAATTATATGTATAATAAAAATTTATATAAGTAATCGATTGTTGAAGACCGGAAGTCGATATCTTGATTCATTCAAAAATAACAGCTGTTTTTGTTTGAAAAGGCAAAATTGCGGTCTAACCTGAAATGGCTAGATATTGCTCATATATATTTTAACGATTTTCTCGAAAGCTGTACCACCTACATAAAAAATAGATATACCGTTTTATAGAGAATTTTGTGCTCTACAATTTTCATTAAATAAGATTTCTTGTAATATTGATCATTCATGAAATAAATGCAAAAAACTAAAAATGGCAACCATTTTTTCAAAATGGCGGCCGTCTGCAGCACGCACCACTTCTTATATGAAAGAGAATGGTTTCATTGATATGTGTGCAAATTTTCATGCTTTAATCACAAAATGCATAGTTCTTTCCTATAACCGCCGGACT
This sequence comes from Agonum fuliginosum, assembly GCA_947534325.1. NCBI lineage: Eukaryota > Metazoa > Arthropoda > Insecta > Coleoptera > Carabidae > Agonum > Agonum fuliginosum. The sequence goes on from OX384032.1 coordinate 25,944,400, forward strand.
TAAATAGAAATTTAAAAGAATAAAACGAATTATTATAAATTACAGCGCAAAATGTTTTAGTGGATGGTTAGGTTAGATAAATTATTACATAGGTTAAATGTTAAAGTTCTTTATTGATTCATGCTAATGTAGCTGTAGTTTGTACTAACTAAATTAAAAACATTGGAGAAATCCCGTGATTTTTATGTAGGTATGTATTTATATGTGTGGAGTCAATTTCAAGTAATTTTCATAAATAACATGAATCTATTTTTGGCTAGCTAAGCTAATATTAAACTGTCAAGTCATATTTATACAGAATTTGACGAATGAGGTACTTATTACGTGGGTAAATATAGCACGTATTATATCAATAAAACCGGGGGTGCTTTTCTGGCGTTAGGCATTTTTTTATTACACCATCCTGTTCTCTATGTAATTTAATACTATTTTAGCAATAATTCTTTCCACATAAAAAAAACCGTTTCGCAAAACTATTATTAAAAAAAAGAAAACTATTATAAGAAATATAAAGTTTGTCTTATTATAATCATATTGTTATAATAAGATATTAAAAACATTTTTCATATTATTTCTGATAATAAAATTAACGGATCTATGATTTTAATCTGCTTAGTCTACAATGAACGTTTAATCTCAATACTTCAAATGTACCACACATATATTAAAAAGTAAACTTACAAATTATTTTTCAAAAGAAATAATAAAGTGATAATAAATTTCCCCAACATTTAAAGATATTTAATCTCTTATCGCATCCCTAATAGTATTGAAATATCATAATAAAATATCAAAGTTTGTTTTATAGTTATAAAGTTGCAACATGCGCCTCTTGCGCTTCCTTGATCGTTGATCTTCTCCAGGTGTTTGCTGGTGTCTTCCTTTCCTTCGGCTATCCTGTGGGTTCCACTCTAAAGCTTGTTTAGCGATGTAGCTTTCTTCTTGTCTTAAAACGTGACCGATCCATTTTCATTTTCTAATTTTTATTTCAAGCATTAATTTTTGTTGGTTTTGTGATATGTCTTCATTTTTTTATAGTTTGTAGCCAGAAAATTCATAAAATTTTCCTTAAGCATTTGTTCACAAAAGTCTGTAGATTGGTGGTGAAGGAAATATTTAATTTCCAAGTTTCACGCCCATAGGTTTGAAGACCATATGTTGTTTGGTAGCCCAAAGGCATGACGTGCCTTTTTAGTCTGCTTGATATATCTTTAGCTGATCCGCCATCTGGAGTAGTGTTGCTGCGATAGTCGAGACTAGTCTTGGCCTCGTCTCGTCTTGTCGAGAAAATCGAGACGAGGCCATGAGGCAACTCTCGACTACAAATTCGAACCGAGACGGGACCAGTATCAAGTCTCGTCGAGACTCTCGAGTCTCGTCTTATATAATTGATTAGTAACTATTTGCTTAAAATTAAAATTAACAGAAATATGCTTTTGTGAATATGATAGGATTAAACAATTACCTACTCTCGAAAAATTTTCTCTTCTTGTCCGTGACGCATTTTTAGATGCTAATGATGTTGGAATATCAGAACCAGATCATAAATGGGATCTTTCACAAAAAAGTTGTATTTTAAGTAATATTCCCAAGATCAACAAACAATAAATGTATACAAACCGAGATACAAACTTACATGTTTAAAAATAAAATCTTTATTTTGATTTACATAAATCAATTAGATACCTATTTAATAAAAATAATACCTATTCCTAAAATTATGTAACAGTTATTAGCAAACTAATAAGTTAAGTAAAGATATAGGTATACGAAACATTTTTATTAATTAACAAAAATTAATTTTAATGATAAAAATTATAAATTTAGATACCTAACTAGTCAAGTATAGATGAAGTACCGTGGAATAAAATAAACATGTATTAGTTAGAGTTAAATAAATCACAAAAGAGTTATTTCGTACAAAATACCTATAAGTTGTGGCGGTCGCTCCTACTCAGACCGACTACGCACCACTAGCTCAACAGCTACAGTGGTCTAACGGAAACGCAACAACATCTCAGGCTCATTGGCGTGCCGACCCACAAACGCCAAAGTGGTGACCCCGACGTGATTTACACGCATCCTACACCCTTCGTCCCCCTACACGCCACCAGCTTCACAACCATCATCGTTGTCACTGGTGGGGGAGTACTGTGGCGGTCGCTCCTACTCAGACCGACTACGCACCACTAGCTCAACAGCTACAGTGGTCTAACGGTCAGCGCTTCTGACTACCACCGTACGGTCCCGGGTTCGATTCCCGCCGCCGCAACTCTCCATCGCGTCTAAGGCAGGGCATGGCTTACAGCCTTACTGACGAGTCCAAGTAAGCATGCCCGGGACGAAACGCAACAACATCTCAGGCTCATTGGCGTGCCGACCCACAAACGCCAAAAAGTAATCCCATAAGACTGGGCCTAGGCCGCACTAACACTAACAAACTAATACTGACTTGTTTTGCATGTCAAATAAATAAATACCACACAACCCAAGTTGATTCGAGATTTTCGAGACTCTCGACTCCATGTCGAGATTAGTCGAAAAATTTCGAGAAATTTCGAGACGAGACGAGAGTGACTTTTATTAGTTTTGGAAATTTAGAGTCTAGACGAGAGTCGGGTGCACTCTCGACTACTCTCGACAAACGGCATCACTAATCTGGAGTGATTATACTTCCCAAATATGTGAATTCATCTGTATCTTCTATATTTTCTTCGCTATGGGTAGAGTTCTGTCGATCTTGAGCAAATTCTCATAGATTTTATTTTTCTTATATTTATTTTTAGGCCGACTATAACCGCCTCTTCTTCTACAACATTTACTTTTGATTGCATTACACTATGTGTGTGTGCGAGTGTAACCAGATATATATTTATCATCTGCATAGTCTAGATCTTGTATAGTACTTTTTCCATGATACTGTCCATAACGAGATTAAAGAGCACTGGTAAGAGGACACATCCCTGCTTAACGCCTGCGTTTACAGGGAACTGTGAACTGCAAGTACCTTTATGTAGAATGGAACAAGATACGTTTCGGTATATTTCTTTAATGATATATATCATTAAAGAAAAAATCCTTTCTCTTTTAGAATTTTCCAGATTGATGTTTGCGAAAGCTATTTCAAAGTCAATATAAAGTAGTTATATAAAGTAGGTACAAATTTTTTATGTATCAATAGTCTAAATTAATCGATACTATCGATAGTTAAACGATAGTTTTTGTTAAACAATAGTTGTTTCTCATCCGATAGTTTTTGTTTATCGATTGTTATTATCAAACCATTATCGATATAAATGATATGTATAAATTTTTTAAATCCTTTCTCTTTTAGAATTTTCCAGATTAATGTTTGCGAAAGCTTTTTCAAAGTCAATATAAAGTAGGTATAGAGGGATCTCCATTTTGCCGATTACTCAACTATTATTCGACGCGAGTTTATATGAGCTACACATGATCTTCCCGGTCTAAAACCGTTTTGTTCATTGCGCATTTTTGATTCTAAAACTTTTGATAGTCTTGTGCGAGTTTTGTATTAATTATTCTGGCAATTATTTTATTTGTAGTGTTTAACAAGACAAGAGGTTGTGATGTAGAAATTTATTTTACTCATGCAATAAACGAATATTATTATTCCCCTTCAGTTGTTACAGTCGGAGAGGTTACCTTTTTGGGTAGCTTTATTATTAGTCCTTCTTTCCATTCGTCTGGAAAAATATTATCATTCCAAGCTTTGTATATTAAGGGGTGTAGGAAGTTTGTTGTAGCATTGATGTCTGTTTTAAAGATTTCGACAGGTATGTTGTCTGCCCCTGCAGCTTTGTTGTTGTGCATCGCAGTTTATATGAAATGGGGTGATATTTTAATCTGATTCTGCTGATTTCTCCGTGTAGGAAGTTGGGTTATCTGGATGCGTAGTAGTAGTAAGGAGTTCCATGAAGTGTTCTCTCCACCAATTTGTTTGTTCATCAGAAATGTTTATTAGTACGTTCCGATTTTTGTCTTTTACAGGGTTTTCAGATCTGAAGTCTTTTTGTCTATTTGAGCTTGTTTGGATAGCTTTTCTACCCAGGCTCGTTTGTCTATTCTGGCACTTAGTTTAATATTTATATTAGTTTCGTTATAATGTTTGAAGTAAAGTGCCTTTTCATCTATTAATTTAGCACGGTTTTGTTTGTCTGTGTCCTCTTGTCGCTTTAAGATTAGTGACCACGTGTTATCGCTAATTCATTCCTTGCGTTCCTTACTTCTTTTGCCTAAGACGGTTTCTGCTGCTTCAACTATATGATTAATAATTTAATTCCAATTCGTTTCGTTATTCTCAGTTAGATTCCTGAGAGTAGACTGATACATAGACTTGAAAGATTCTGTTATCTTAATTTTTCTAACTTTAGTTTCATGCGATTTGCACTTTTATTACGCGTCTTTATAGAAGCGATTCTAATTTTTACATCAGCTACCATTTAGTGATGATCAATAAACAAGGGTTTTAATTCTGAACATCTTTTCTATTTACAGTTTGGCTCTAAAATAAATAGCGAAATTAAGATTTTAACATTGTTTAAAAAAAGTCTACTCCCGGTATATTATAATTTAATAACAGTCTTATCTATAACAATTAATTGTGTTACCTATATACCAGCTTGTATAGTGTTAATATCAGAAAATACAGTAGGTAAAAATGAAAGTTATAATCTCGCGTTGTCGATTTTTCAATTTCAAGTTAATAAATATACTCCATTTCATACTAAAGTAAGGTTATAGCTAGAGAGCCGCGGGTTTAAAAACCCGACGAGAAGCAAACCGTCTTCCGTTTGGTGAGATGAAAGTCTATCCCTTGAAAACCCCCAAATTCCAAATATTTTTGAAATCGGAAGGGGCACTCGAGAACGAAGGGAAAATGCATATCGACTTTTTTGCAGATTTAAATACGTATTCCGTTATGATAACTTTGTTTAAAAAGTGACTAGTAATCATTTGACAAAGCGGAAAACGGATTGGGAAGGGCGCACTAGTCGAAACCAATGTTTGAAAATTTTGACCTCCAAAATCGCTCATCTGGAAAATTCGACGTCTTCAATATGCTTACTTTTGTGTTCATTTACTTTGTTATGGTCTTTACATCGGGAAAATCCGGGTGGAAGACTTTTTTTAGTAGGGCCCGGCTTCAGTGTTGACCAAATAGACAAATTGAAAACCTCGCGTGAGCAGCTAAGTTAAAAAATCGAAAACTGGATTTGAATTCAATCCTATGCTTCCAGATTTTGCATGTAGCTTCTTCAGGGCCCAGAAAACCTAATTCACAAAGGGAAGACTTTTTGACCAACATATCACCCCTTCCCACTTCTTTGAATTCAAACGAAAAATATTACGGGAAATATACAGAGTTGCGTAGTAACTTGAGAAATTGTTTATTGATTTTGTCAATTTTATTGAAAAGTGACATTTAACTAGCCGGAAAAATATTTCCAGCTAGCTGTGATATAAAGTTAACAATGACTCGCTGGCCAACTATCTAGAAGATTGGAAATGGACATTACTATCTGATTGTGAATAAAATCTATTGTATTTAAAGATGTTAAATAAGCCGAGAATGGAATTTAGAGGTTGGAAAATATAAATAATTCCTTGTTATTTGGATTACTGTCTTTATTGTATATTGAACTTATATTTGTTGCGACGTTTCGACCAAAGTCCTGGCCATTTTTGGGGAAATTATATCGTATAAGAAACTATCGATAGTTCGATAGTGGAAAAAACAAATTATTTATGTATCGATAGTCAAAATTAATCGATACTAACGATGGTTTGGGTTAAACGATAGTTTTTGTTAAACAATAGTTGTTTTCATCCGATAGTTTTTGTTTATCGATTGTTATTATCAAACCATTATCGATATAAATGCTTTATATAAATGTAAAAACACACTAAAAATTATGTGTCGAAATTCGAAAATTACCTATATGAAATATAAATGTAATTATCTTTTTATAAATCTAAAGATAAAAGATGTCAGTCTAGTACCATTTATTTTAAATTTTGAATTTATACATGATTTTTAAAGTTTCAAAGTTAGTAAAATTTGAAGAACTTTTCACGGTAAAATATTAAAATTAAATTGAAACTTTAAAAAATGGCACTAAGCGAACATAAAATTGACTTTAGTCTTTCATTTGGTAAAAAAATTGTTTCCAAATATTTAAAATTAGCACCAATTTCATGCCACCCCAAAAAAAACCTGTTTTGTATTACAAAGTGGCTAAATATACAGTTCATTCAACGAAATAACCGATATCGTCACAATAGATAACAATAGTTTGATTGCTTGATTCGCTAACTAGACCTACAAAACTAGTGGGGATTCCTCTTAACCATTAGCTGGTGCCCGATAGTTTTATGGTTGCCAAGTCAGATATTTCCCAACTTGAAATAAAACGAGGGTAGATTCAAATCAAGCTATGAAAATTTCACACCTTACTCGGATTAGAAACCCACGACCTCTGTACCCAGAGTCAAGCTATCTCGCCGTTTCATTAAAATAATTATGTATTGAAGTTATAATCCTAATAATTTTAACTTCCAAATGGTGTATACTAAAAAAAAATTACTGCCCTGCAATTTAAATTATTTGATTTAGGTAATTGAATATTGTAATTCGATATAAAACATATTTTGATGCATATTAAAACTGATACAAAGTATGAAATTTAATATTTGTTGAAACATCGTACTCCGAAAAACCTGTTTGTTTTGAATTCAGGCTTTATCGATTCGCAGGTAACTGAAACTCCGGTCTCGGCTCCTCGGCTGACCAACCAACGAAGCGACCAAGGCTTCAGTATTTCAGCAGCGCATCTCAATTAGAAAAATGAACCAACACAGAACAGAAAACAGAACGCAGTAACGGCCGCAAAGCGAACGGCGTAATTAAGCCTGAACGCGTATGGAATATTAACAAAATATAAAATGTCAAACACAGAGATTATTTTCCCGTAGTGTGCGCTGGCCTCGCCAGCCTCGACTCTCAGTCTAAGTTAATGAAAGTTGTGTTTGATGTGCGTGCGAACTGTGAGTGATGATGTGGTGAAAAAGGAATGTTGTACTAATTGAAACGTCGGCATTCTTTGATTATTTGTATTTCGACAGTTACAGCTCAATAATTCAAAATCTGAAAATCACAAAGCAAATTGAAATGTTGTAAAATACTGATGAGGTCTGGATTTTTTTAACGATAACCCGAATCAAATTGAAAATTTATTAGGGTAATTTGACTGTTTTTGTAGAAATTTATGACACAAGAGCGGTTTGGTTTTAACAAGATTTTTTGTACTATTTGTCACACAAATGAGTAGGTAAGCATGAAACCCATAAATTGCAATTAATTTTAAAATGTTACAAAATTCTGTGAGTTTATTTTGATTCATCTTTAATCATGTGCATGTGCAGTGCATACCTAATATTCGAGTTCCAGATGGACGCAGGAATGATATTTTTAATGTTAGGAATGAACTGGCGTGAACTAAAAAATACCTATAATCAGGGAATAGTATATTGTACAACAAGAGTGGATGTGTGCGTGCAATATAGGCAATCCACTCGAGTTGTACAGCCTAATTTTTCTATGAAATATGGTTTTTATTCGATTTTTTCAAAAAGTGACGTTTTTTGGTTAAGATATTCGGACGAAAAGCTAACCTTTTAGGTAGAGTATTAATATTTGTGCCGTTGCTAGGTGACCCACTTTTCGTCTTAGGCCGAGAAGTACTTTTCGTACGCAAACGCGTTTTTTTAAGCAAACTGACACAGTCGAATAATTTTTTGTTCTTTTTTGTTTCATTTGTCTGTTTCGCAGATAACTACAATTAGCAAACTAAACAAAAATTTAGAATAATTTATAATAAAATATTAATATTCTAGTTATTTTAAGTTCTCACTTACAATCGAATAAAAAATAGTGTATGATACACGGACGAAAAAGCTCTCGTACTCCTAAGGTTGCCGAACTCGGCTTTGCCTCGTTCGGCAATTTTCCATAGTCGTACGAGAACTTGCATTTTTCGTCCTTGTAACATAAATAACTATTTTGCAATAAAATGCACTCAATGTGATGCCAAAAATTATTTAAAAGTAGGGTTACATCAATTATTTTGTGACATAATGACATTTGAATAATTGATGCCAACGTAAAATCTCTAAATTTTATTTGCTTTTTTAACAAAAAAATAATGTTTTTAAACATAATTATCTATTAAATAACAGTTGATTTAATGTTTTTAGTAATTATTTGTCATAATAAAAACATAATTTGCACGCATTAACAATTTTTTGACGTATTTGACTTTGAATTTCATATCCACACCTGGTGTGGATATGACATCCCTATCCACACATGATAGTATGAAGGTATGTTGCCAATATCCAGTAGGGAGTAGAAAAAAATGTAATAATTCTATAAAAGTAATTTGCAATATAATACTAATAATTAGTGATGAAACGATTATCACTTTAGCGATTACGATATATGAAACAATAACAATCGTACGATGACGATTATTTTTTATTAGGAAAACAGAATGTAATACAGTAAACTGTTTTATTATTTTTGTGAATATATGATACATGTATCACGTGGTACATATTTGACTAATTTAATTGGCTGAAATAGGGTAGTAAGAGACTATCAGATCGATGATATTTCTGTCACCGCATATTACATATCATCTATTTTTGTTTATTGGTTATGTACTGTCAATTTCTTAATCAGAATTTTCTGTTTGTAAAAAATAAGACTTAAAATGTATCGAAAATGTCGAGGAAATTTTTAAGTACTTAGTTTAAATAGCCCGCCAATACAGATGGCGACACCTTAAAAATGTAGTTGTCAGACAGAAAACCCGATATTTGTTTTGTAACATTAAACGACATCCATTTATAATAAATAATAATATAAAGTATACCAAAGCTTTATTATTTATGGTTATAAATACGTAACATGGCGGAGCCGATATAAAAAAGTATAAAAGTTGAAGTGTTAATAATAAAATAAGTTTGAAAAGACAGCAACAGAAAGTAAAGAAAAAACAAAAACATGGAGACGAAATTACCGATGAATTTGTGTTTAGAAGGCGATTTTGAAAGTGACAAAAATAGAATGGACTACGCCCTACGATGACTTAAGTACAACGGCACCTAGTTGCCCAATTCACGGACACTGTGGGGTATTTTTGGGTGGCTACAAGTCTTAATTGGAAGGAAATGCCCCCCCCCCCCCAATATATGTACCAAACGGCTTGCTTTCATAAAAAAATGCAGAATTATATCCCTTAACGTCCGGACTATATTGCAAACCTTATATTATTTGAACCCTTCTTACATTGTTTCTGACTAGGATTATTCGATCATCAAAATTTTTATTCGATCTTCGATCTTCAGATTTGATCGATTAAAACTATCGATTGATCATCTGATTGATCAAATCGATTAAATTGATTATATCGATCAAATGATTGATCTACCTGCATTAAATATTGATGGACTTATAACGTTATTAATAAATTGTAGGTTTTAGTCGTAAATAAAAAAGTATTCTTAGATTTTTATGTTAATTACAAAAATTTGGGATTTATATTCATGGTTCAGTGACAGAAAAATTATCGATCAATCAAATCAGATCACGTCATCATTTAACGTTCAAATAATGCAATCCAGTAGTATTGGAAAATTGAAAACATCTGCTTCTGTTCGCCATTGATGACGTGATATTTATCTATCTTTTTAAATCCTTTATATTAACTTCACCGTCTAGTCGTAACCGTCAAAAAAACAAAAGTCAAAATTGACCCACTTCCCGGGATCCTATCGAGCTGAAATTTTGCAAATAGACTTTTGTCACCTAATAATGCACTTTGGAAAAATTTCAGATTCTCCGCCATCTTGAAACGAAATGGCGGCTAGCTATCTCAAAATGTACTGCACCGATTGCGGTCAAATTTGGTACAGTAATGGCCAAGGATCTAACTTAAGAAATAGATATATTAAAATGTCAGTCTGCCGTCTTGATATAAAATGGCGGACAGATATATCAAAATGTACTGTAACTGTTCAAATTTGGTACAGTAATAGCTAAGAATCTGTCTTGAAAATAGGTATATTGAAATGTTAGTCCGCCATCTTGAAACAAAATGGCGAACAGTTATCACAAAATGTACTGTAACGATTGCGTTCAAATTTGGTACAGTAATAGCTAATAATCTGTCTTGAAACATTAAAATGTTAGTCCGCCATCTTGAAACAAAATGGCAGCTAGATATCTCAAAATGTACTGCACCGATCTGGTTCAAAAACAAAAATTTAAATAAATATCGATCGAGTCTCATATATAGGTAAAAGATTTATAGTGAAAAACTTTGTTTTTACGGGTTAATTTTTTTACTACCTACTTTAGATGCATAGCTAAACAAACGTTTTCATTTTAGTTAGGTACCGATGAAAACACAACAAGTAGGACAGGAACAAGGGATATAATACTCGTATACTTCAACTGGTTTCTTATTTGTCTGATAGATAATGACGTGCGTTCTATCACAAGAAAAATGAACTGTACATAAATTCGTAAAAATACTCGATCTGAGATCGCGATGGGCCTACTGGAAAATTTAAGGCTACTTAAATGCCCTATTCCCAAATTTAAGGCAATTCAATGTTTTTAAATATGAATTACACCGCTGGCTTTATTTAAAGCCAGCGGTGACTAGCTACTGAAATTAAATAATAACAAAACGAATAAAACAAAAATTGAAGGCTAATTAAAAGCTTTCAGATTGCACAATCAAAATTACAACCTTGTTTTTAGGATAGCCTACGGCGCACTTTAAAAAATAACTCGAGGACTGCGCGCTCCGCGCTCCAACTTGCGCTGCGCGCGCCTTTGGGACTACAGTGAGCCGTTAGTCGGGGACAAGGTCCAACTGGAATAGTGAGACGTCAATTGTGGAGCCTATAAATAACCTTTAATTATCAACGAAATTCCTATAATTTTCCATAGGTTTTTTTTTGTGAGTTGGCACCGCTAGCAGAATGGGGGTTGATATTGATTAGGTACTTTAATTGTTAATAATTAAAGGAAATTAAAGACTCTACGAATCCATCAGTGAAACTATTTTTGTCCCATTACATATATCTGATAATATGCGTATGTGCCCTGATTTTGAAAATTTTGATTGTGCAATCTTGAAGCCTTTAATTAGCCTTAATTTTTGTTTTATTCGTTTCGCTATTATTTAATTTCTGTAGCTTGTCACCGCTGGCTTTATATATTTCATATTTAAAAAAATTGAATAGCCTTAAATTTGGGAATAGGGCATTTAATTAACCTATAATTAGCCTTAAATTTTCCAGTAGGCCCATCGCGATCGGCCCAATCGACACCGCTTTATAAAATCAGAAAGAAAATGTGGAAGAAAGAGTTGGCCTTTAACATTAATAACAAATTCATATTTTGTAACATAACGTTTACGTACTCAATTTTAGAATAATCATTTAAATTAAAACAAATATATTTCTGCGTTCCATATCAAGCGAACCTCAATTCGCTTCACTTCTAAACTTCACTAGCATTCTTTGTTTACCTAATTAATTTTAAAATAATAATTTAAATTAAAACAAATATATTTCTGCGTTCATTTCAAGCAAACCTCAATTCGCTTCACTTCTAAGTTCTAAACTTCACTAGCATCCTTTGTAATAAAATAAACCAATAAGGTTGCAGAAACAAATTAATACTACATCTATACTTTTGCTTGCTTGCTCTAGTTCCAGTACGTGCATACATAATACTTTCACGTCCAAATACATGGATATTTAATATCTACTAAATTTATAATCATAATCGAGACGTTCGAAACGTCTTATCTCGACCTTATCTCGGCAAATTTTATCTCGTCTCGTCTAGAAAATCGATATAAAATAGCTTCGAAACAAGATAAACCATAGGCGAGACGAGACGAGACAAATCTCTACCAGTCCCTCGGCAGAGATAAAGTATAGTGTATTAGCTGCTTGTACTACTCTTCCAAACCATCATTCTACTTTCACTTCGTGCCGAGAGATGGAATTAAATGAAAAAAAAATAGCATCCCTTACCGCAATATAGAAAAGTTCTTGTCCCTAAATGTACTACAGGAAATACTACAAAAATTTCTCCGCTGTGAACGTGATATTATTTAGTTTTTTTTGTACAAGTTTCCCAATTTTAAATTTTGACAAATCAAGGACTGTCCAAAGAATTTGAAAATAGTTAATAAGCTATTCGTTCGGTTATTTGTTTTTTTCTTGAAAGTCTCAAGTGCGACTTTAAAATTTCATAAAATACGTCCACGCTAACCCATAAAAATCTATTAAAATCTACAAGAACTTAAGTTTAAGAAATTATGGCTCCATAACCATACAAAGTTTGAAAATAAAACAATTCCTTGAAGAATAATATCTTTACTTCCCTTGGCAATGTCCATACATCCATTATTCTGCGGTAAAACAAAATATCCACTGGTGCATTTTCCAGGATCGCTAGTAATCACTTGGGTAATCCACTACAGCTCGTTTGCGTAAAAATCTCATAAAACTAGCTCGATTACGGGCTCACAAAGCAGTCGTTGCTCTAGTTTGATGATGGGAGAAAATCACCGCTTGGCAGACTTTCCTGCTTTCTGAGTGGACGTGAATAGTGAGTTACAACAACCACTGTATAAATTTACACTTAAACTTTAATGTTTCGTTCTGGAAGAGAAACAGGCCACAGAAACATGAATCTAAAATATGTGCTGTGACAGGTTGGCAGTTGCTAGGTTTTGAACTTTGAAAAATCGTTTAAAAGGCTAGAAGGTTGGTTTAAAAGGAAACAGTTTATTGTTTATCAAATTAGTGCTTTCAGTGGCGCTGCGTGTTGTTGGAAAGAAGGGAAGCACTTTTGACATAAAAAATAATTTAAAAAAAAAGATTTATCTCAAAAATATATTCTTTTCAGGGGCACATAATCACTATAATAATAGTTTATTTAGGTAGCCATATGCTAATCGAATGCTAATAACAATACATAAAATTTACAAGTTATTTGACAATTAATTTTCAATCTTAAATTATTTACATTGTTGTTGTTGCTTAATTATGTGACATTTTAGTTTTCGTTTAAATTCACTTATATTTTAGCATCTTTTACATTATCTGGTAGCGCGTAATACATAATCAAACCTTTACAAAAGATGAAATTACATGTTTGGTTCTTGATCTGTTTTTTAACATAAAAATTGTTGATCTGTCTGGTTTCATAATTATGAATTTCTTTGGTTAAAGAAACATTTTTAGTGAGATATTTCAGTAATTTTCTATTGATCATTTTATAGACATATAGCATTGACTTGAAGTCTATAAAGTGTTTAACATTCATCCAATCTAACGTTTCTAACATATAATTTATCTTAGTTCTTCTACTACATTTAAGAATTTCTCATAGCTCTGTTTTGGAGAAGTGGTAATTTACTAATGTCAGTTTGACTACATAAATATAATATGGTGCAGCAGTAGGTAAGTAAAATGGGGTAGTATAATAATTGTATTATATATATATATATATATATATATATATATATATATATATATATATATATATATATATATATATATATATTAGTAATTTGCACCTTAATGATACATTTTCACTTATTCTGTACATAAAATTAATTTTCTTTGGTATTTTTTTACAAAGATAATTTATAATGTGAACTAAATTTAAGTTTTCTATCTACAATAATTCCTAGATATTTCATTTCCTCTACAAAATCAAAATTTTTGTTACCAATAGTAATTACCTACATTATTATTATTATTTACAATTTCCTTATATCTAACATCATTGGTGATAACCATTTTGCCTTATATTTGGTAATATTTAATTTCAATTTGTTGGAATTTAACCATTTATAAACTGTTGTGGATATTTATTTATAGGGTCAAAATAATGCATTCATTCTGTTTTTGTCTGACAAATATAATGTTGTTTCAGAACTACAAAAGAAGGCTAGTGCCTTAATGCCCTTTAATATGAAACAATAAAAACAAATGTTTTAACAACGTGTATAACCAACAAACTTTCATTTACAATTTTTATGACTTTTTACGCGCCTAATATTTCTTCTTTTTATTCTTCTTTTTGTGTAAACAGAAAAGCTTCAAACTACTCACACACGATGGCGTAGTATGTTACAAAACCCAACACTCCTCCTTGAGTAGTTTTCCACGCAACAATAGAAATGTTCGTTTGCTTAGAGCTTTAGTAAATATATCAGCTATTTGATCTTTTGACTTTACATAAACTGGACTTACTGTTGGTTTATAAATTTCCTTTTAATTTCAACATGTTTCTTACTTTTGGTAATCTTGCCTTCTTCTACATTTTCCAGCATATGTATAGCAGCTTTATTGTCTATTAATATATTCGAAGGCTCTGACACATTCTGTATACGCAATTCTTCAGATACTCTGCGAATCCAACTTATCTCTTGAATGCCAGCGACTGCCGCCCTATATTCGGCTTCTGCTGAAGATATTGATGTTACCTTTTGTTTCTGTGCAAACCACACAATCGGACCGCCATTTTCCACCAATACTCCGCTAATTGAGCACATGTCCTCATCATCTCCGCCATAGCTTGAATCTGTAAAGACTTGAAGTTCGCAATTTCCATCAAAGAACACTCCAAAATTTTCAGTTCCTTTTAAGTAGCGGAATACTCGTTCGATCATTTTCCAGTGAATTACCTTTGGTTTACAAACTTGACGGCTTAAGAAATTTACAGCGTAACTTATATCTGGACGTGACATTGTAGAAATATATAAGAGGCTTCCTACTGCTTCTCGATATGGTTTACCTCTTAATTCCTTATCATTTACTAATTTGTTTGTAATAATTCCAGGTTCTATAGGTGTACAGACTTCATTTGCGTCAGCAAAACCAAATTTATTCAATATTTTCTTTGTATAGTTTGGCTGATTTAAAAGAATTCCATTGTTCATCAAATTTATTTGCATTCCGAGATAATCTAATTTTCCTTGCTTTGGCCATTCAGATGTCACATCAAACTTTCTTGCTAGTCTTGACAGTGTCTCTTCAATTTCACTCTTGCTTTCTCCAATGATTAGTCCATCATCTACAAATATAGTCATTAGAATTGATCTTGATTGATTATAAAATAAACAAGGATCATCGTCGGTTGCTTCAAGGTTCAATTCAAGCATATAACCACTAAACTTCACATTCCATGATTTCGGTGCTTGCTTCAACCCATATATACTTTTCCGTAGTTTACAGACTTCGTTTGAACCATTTTCAAATCCTTTCGGTTGAGTCATGTATATTTCCTCAGATAGTTCACCATTCAAAAATGCTGTTTTGATATCAAAGGTTTTAATGTAGTATCCTTTTCTTGTAGCATGACTCAATAGTAATCTTATACTTGCATGACGTGCAACCGGAGCAAAAGTATCGGTAAAGTCTACTCCTTGCTGTTGATCATATCCTCTTGCCACAAGTCTGGCTTTCAAGCGACCATCATTTTTAGTGCGTAAGATCCATTTACATGTTAATGGCTTCCGTCCTTCTGGTAAAGGTGTCAATTCCCAAGTTTTCATTTCTTTTAATGAGTTTATTTTTTCAATCATGGCTTGTTTCCATTTTGGATCATTTAAAGCTTCTTCTATAGTAATATCTTCTACTTCTCCAATGAAACTAGCATATTCACTGTACTTCGGATGTGCTTTTAATTTACTTCTGTCCCTTAAATTGTAACTAGGTATAACATCATTTTCAATTTCATTCTGATCAGAGCTTTCTTCTACATTTTCTTCTTGGCTAATGTAGCTGTCGCTTTCACTTTCACTCTCTTCCTTTGGAATAACTTCTCTTTTTTCATCTTGTGTCATTTTATTGCTATTTTCATTCAGTTTTATATTTACTTTGACAGAATTTTCCCCAGGATAAAATTTTTCTTTAAATAATACATTGCATGATACAACAACTTGATGCTTCTCAGGTATGTAAACTCGATATCCTTTCTCTTCTGTATCATATCCAACAAGCATCCCTTTCTTACTTCTTTTGTCTAATTTCTGGCGTTCACATTCTGGGGTTAATACATAGCATTCACAACCGAATGGTTTCATGTTCTTCATATTCACTTTACGACCAAACCACAGGTTAGCAGGACTCTTTCCTTTTTCAGAACTGGTTCCCGTTTGATTTATGGTAAACACTGAATAATTGAGCGCTTCTGCCCATAACTTCGGACTTAATTTTTCTGCATAAATTTCTGCACGTGCTGCTTCCACTATTGTCCGCATTTCGCGCTCTATTCTACCATTTTGTTCTGGTGTATGAGTTGCTGATCTTTCATGAAATATACCAGACTTTTCAAGTATGTCTCGACTCTTGATATTCTTTATTTCTGTACCATTGTCTGACTTCAGTGTCTTGATTTTTCGTCCAAATTGATTTTCAACTAGATTTAAGAAAATTTCCAATTTTTCTACAGCTTCAGATTTATTTTTCAAAAAATAAACTGTTCTAAAATGACTGTAATCATCTTTGAACATTAAGAAGTACTTTGCTCCTCCTAGAGAACGTTCATTCATTTCACCTAGGTCGACATGTATTACATCCAAGCAATTTTCTGCTACTGTTGTATTTATCTTATGTGAAACACGACATTGCTTCCCAAAAGCACAGCCTTCACAAACATAATTGTTCCAGTCATCAATATAAGGTATATTGTTTTTCTTTAATATGTCCCTGACATATTTGACATTTTGGTGAGCAAGGCGCTCATGCCAATTTTTGATTGATATTGCAGACAAACTATGTTTGACATCTATGAGATACATCATGCGGAATAATCCCCCACTTCTTTCTGCAATTATCACGGGCTTTCCATTTTCTAAAACTTTCGATGTTTTAGCATCTGCTTGCTGAGTGTAACCTTTGTCCAATACAGTGGTTAAAGAGAATAAATTGAATGATAATTTTGGGACAAACAATACTTGACGTAAAACTATCTCATACCATTTTTCTCCATCATAAGCAGACAGGTAAACATCACCTTTGCTTACAGCTTGTAATTCAGTCGAATCTCCAATTTTCACTAATATAGTATCATTTAACGGTTCCAAATTTGTCATCCACTTTAGATTACCGGTCATATGGTGTGTCGCACCACTATCTTTGTACCACGACTCTTGATCATTTGACATGGTTTAAATAGCTGCCGACGACAAAAGCTCACAGAGATAAAAACCTTGACATTGCCTTTGTCCCTTTTTGGACACTCTTTTGCAAAATGGCCGGTTTCATTACAATTATTGCACTTGTAAGTTCTCTTGCAATAGTCCATATATTCTTGACAGGGTTTTCCATGACATTCATTCTTTTTGTGACCTACTTTTCCACATTTAAAACATTTTATTTTATTGGAAGGTAGACTAAACTTTTCTTTTTCTTGATATTTCTTGTTCCAAGATTTGTTCTTGCCTTTTGACATTAGAACATTTCCGTTACTATGTGGTTCTGACCTTTTCATGCGTAATTCCTCTTGCTGTAGTCGTTCCATTAATTTTGGAATGGTTTTGTCTGCTTCTGCTGTCGATTCCCATGCTGAGTGAAAATGATCAAACTTCTCTGGAAGACAATTTAGAATTCTGGTCATAACCCATTCATCTTTTATTTCTTCACCTGTAGCACGTAATTCCAGCACTAGCCCATCTATCTCAAGACAATTTTCTACTGCAGTCTTGTTTAAATCATACTCAAACCCAAAGAACTTCATGCGTAATCCATCCTTTGACGTTTGTGCCTTACTACCATATAGAGTTTCTAATCTTTCGATCATTTGTAGAGCTGAAGTACATACACTTAATTTCAATGCAATATGCTCATCTACATTTAGTCCAATAACTGTTTGTGCATCAAGATCTTTCTTACACCAGTCTGCATAGGTATTATCAGTTTCAAAAGGTTTTATGGTTTCACCATTTGTTACACTAAACAGATTTTTTGAACGTAATAGCAAATTTAATTTGAATCGCCAGGCAATGTAATTGCTCTTGCCGACTAGTCTATCAATACTTAGTTGAGCATTCATGTTTGCTTTCTTGAATCTTTCTTTCTTACTTTTCAATGCGAATTTTGACTACTTTCTTCAATCTGTCTTTCTTACTTTTCAATGCGGATTTTGACCACTAGTATCCTGGGCCCATAACCTGTTGTGGATATTTATTTATAGGGTCAAAATAATGCATTCATTCGGTTTTTGTCTGACAAATATAATGTTGTTTCAGAACTACAAAAGAAGGCTAGTGCCTTAATGCCCTTTAATATGAAACAATAAAAACAAATGTTTTAACAACGTGTATAACCAACAAACTTTCAGTTACAATTTTTATGACTTTTTACGCGCCTAATATTTCTTCTTGTTATTCTTCTTTTTGTGTAAACAGAAAAGCTTCAAACTACTCACACACGATGGCGTAGTATGTTACAAAACCCAACATAAACTAAGTCAAGTTCACTGTTTGTGGTGTTTATTAGCTCAGTAACATCGTTACTATTGTAATAAATTAGGGTGTCGTCGGCAGAGATGAATTTTACATTTTGTCAGTATAATTGGTAGATCATGTATGTACATAATAAATAACAAAGGACCTAAGACACTTCCTTGAGGAATTCCCATACAATTGTCAATTCCATTGGATATTACATCATTTATTTTAACTCTACTATCTCTTATTTGACTATAAGTAAAATAAGAGATATATTTACCAACATCGACAATGCATAATACTAAAATGATTATATCAACAATAAATAATTAACAACAAAGATCATTTTACAGCTAGATTATACGCAAACAGTCACATATATTAAATTGAGTACGCGTATGCGTTTCTCCCCCCACACACAGAAAGGTACCAACTCTGACTGTTTTCAAACCCATGCGCCAAGCTCTGGCGCACAGTAATTTTCTGAATTAAAATAGTTGTAAGTACGAATTTAAAATATTTCATAAATTTGTTATGTCCTGTTCACACCGGGAATGTTTTCACTAAAAGTTTCTTGAAAGTAAAACAAATGCTAGGAGCTATCATTGTAAAAAACTGTCAATACCGGTCATACAGGAAATGTAGTTATTTTTATTAAATATATATATATATATATATATATATATATATATATATATATATATATATATATATATATATATATATAGATCTCTAGGTTGAATATATTTTAAAGAAATAATTAGTTTCTCCCAATGTTTCCCCGTATGACCGGTATACACAGTTATTTTTATGACAGCTCCTAGCACTTGTTTTACTTTCAAGAAACTTTTTAATAAAAACTTTCCTCGTGTGAACAGGGCATTTCAATTATTTCCTCTATTTGTTTTATTTTAGATATATTATTATACTTTATTGCATTCAGGGACCTGAACCGTTGAAAATAACGGTTCGGGTTCGGTTCGTGGTTCAATAAAAAAATTTGGTTCGGTTTTGTGTTCCAGTTCGAAATTTTTTATTTTTGTCCGGTTCGCGAACCGGTTCAATTTGGGTTCAACAGTTGATATTTAAATTTATATTTAAATTTTTTTAAATACACTCAAATGCAATATTATAAGTTTAATGAAGATAAATTTTTACATTTATATTAACAATAGAAAATAAAATAAATTATTATTGCAAAATGCAAACACAAACAAAACAAAGTACTAGGCAACTTGAAAACTAGAAACTTAAACTAAGTAACAAGAAGGAAACATATTAAAAAACCGGTTTTTCGAACCGGTTTACTGAACCGGTTCAGTATTTGTGTTCCGGTTAAAGTTCTTGTTCTTATTGTATTTTAGAAAAAGTTTCAAGTTTCGGTTTAGGTTCATAAAAATAAGCCGGTTCACTCCGGTTTCGGCTTATGTTCCGGTTCGGTTCAGGTCCCTGATTGCATTACTAGAATTTGGCATCCATGTAAGCCAATATTTGCTATAAATTCTACACAAAAAATCGTAAGAAACGCTCAAAGTGATAGAGTAAAATTCAAATAGCTATAGGACCCTGGGCTGCGCGAGAAGGCAGAGCTTGTCATGTACTGTCCGTTTTACAAAAGCGGAGCTAGCGAGTATATGCTGCGCTGCACTTCACTTAATTTTCAAAGAAAACTAAAATATAACTCAATCACAATCAATTACAAAATTCACAGGGTTACACGAAGCGAAACACTATGAATGTCAACATGAGAATAACAGATATTGAAGCTGATGTTTAGTAGAACAGACAGTAGCGTAGTTTCCTCTTGTTTATCATCTATGTTTCTCTCTCTAAGACGAGAATTCGTACTTCGCGCAGGGTTCCAGCTATTTGAATTTTACTCTAGTACGTCCGTTAGTCAAATGAGCACGTATCATATCTGGCCCGAACTACTGAACGAAGAACTACGGAAATGCTCGAGCGTATGAAACTCTTACATGCGAGGATGCAAAGTTTGAATGGGCTTCTAACGCTAAATGATACAATTTACGTTATTTTGCACCGGAATAACTTAAGACATGGGAAGCAGTACTTCTCTTGCTTCCATGGACCGATGTGACCGACTGTGGTTCTGACAACTCAGAGGGCTTGAATCTAGTCAGGTACTTACATATTGCGTTTTGAATTCAACAACCAGGAGTACCGTGAGTTTACGGTTGGTAACCGCACACTCGGTAAAACATATGTTTATACCGATTATTTACAGTAATATTACGTGAGGCTGCCGTAATTAATTTCGGTAAAAGGCGTGTAATTTATACATTAATTTGTAATCAATAGTTATATCCCGAGTGTTATGAATTTGGCACGTCGTGCTTATGTTATTAATTTTGATTAAAAAGTGTTTAAGTACATAATAATTTGAAGAAAAAAAATTAAACCGCAAGTTGAGGGATTTTATCTTAATTTTTTAAGTACGATAACACTTTTTAAAAGCAATTTTTTTTAAATATGCCAGATGTCAAATTTAATCAATTCAATTCTTTAGCACGAGGGGTATAAATGTCAATATTATTTCATGAATTCATAGATTTATGTGTACTTACAGTTACAGTAGGTATATTCATAGGAACATTTTTTGCAACCAAAGTGGTTAGTCTGACATCTTATTTAAATAAATAAATTTTGTAGTTCTATGTAACCATTGTAACGATAGCAAATCGTTTGATATTTTTTACTTCTTTCAGATAAATGTCAAAAATTAATAAACCCAATTTACTTGAAATGAATAATTTGATATGTTTAAAGATATAGAATATTAGTAAACATAAAAATCATATAAGTTTCTTGCTTTTACGACTACTTATCCGGCTAAATATACCTTGAAAAAGCTCAAAATTTGTTTAAAAAAACCATTTTATCACTTATATAAAATGCATAACAATGGAAAATGAGACATTCCGATTGGTCAATTTTGTAATAAGTGAAATAATCATATTTGTCTTATGATCAATTGTTATATTTTTATGCGGCAAAATTGATGTCACAATACAATTTCATTTCCATATTCCATATCTGCATCTAAGTATCAAATAGTGACAGTGCACCACGCCAGTGAGAATTTTTCAGTTTTACTACCACTTTTTCACTCTTTTAATTTTTAGTTTTATGTTAATTTTTTTATATTAATTCAACATAATATATTTAAAAAAATACCTACTTGATAACAAACTTATTAGCCCAGTCAATCTGTAAAATTTGATGGAAAAAAATCGCAAAGTCAATTTTTTTCATAAATCGTTAGAGGGGCATGCAAGGAGCTTAAAACTGAGTTGTCACCCCCCTGGCCCCCTGTAATTTTTGGGAAATCCAAAAGCATTTTGGATTTGATTTTTCGCGAAAACGGTAGGTTGTAGAGAGAAATTTTGTTAACAAATATTGTTAAGGACAGTATTATCTACAATTTATGTCATTGGGTCACTGCTCTACGACGAAAAGTGCAAAAAGTAGAGGGCGCCAAAGTTGCCAAAAATGACTTTTTTCACTTTTTCACCGCGAAAAATTGTTTCTTGATCTTTAGTGTAAATGGAAAAGTTGTAGAGCACAAAAAAACCTTCTAAAATGAGTATTCAACATTTTCCCTACGATGAAAGGTGACTGAGATATAACGCGGGAAAGGACGCATGGAAGGCCGCGCTGTGGCGCTTGCTCTAAACAATAATTTTGTACGCCAAGAAATATTGCTCATTTGAAGGAAAAAAATCGCAAAGTCAATTTTTTTTCATAAATCGTTAGATGGGCATGCAATGAGCTTAAAACTGAGTTGTCACCCCCCTGCCCCCCTGCAATTTTTGGAAAATTCAAAAACATTTTGAATTTTATTTTTCGCGAAAACGGTAGGTTGTAGAGAGAAATTATGTTTAAAATATTGTTAAGGACAGTATTATCTACAATTTATGTCATTGGGTCACTGCTCTACGACGAAAAGTGCTAAAAGTAGAGGGCGCCAAAGTTGCCAAAAATGACTTTTTTCACCTTTTCGCCGCGAAATTTTTTTTTTGATCTTTAGTGTAAATGGAAAAGTTGTAGAGCACAAGAAAAATAAGTATTCAACGTTTTCCCTACGATAAACGGTGACTGACATATAACGCGGTAACTGTTTAAAATGGAAGTAATATTGAGAAAATGTTATGAAAATGAGTACGCTTATGTTTTTGAGGTCGAATAATTGTAATTTTTATTCAAAATTTTTAAAAACAAAATAACTGACATTGGAAAAAAGGATCATCATAAGCCCGTTTTACATTACACCAAATCTTGAACAAGATATTGATATACAGCAAATTGTGTGAAATATCGCATTGCTTCGTAAATTGTCTGAAAAAATAGATAAGCGCAGCTGTAAAATTATTATTGTATGCGAACTGCACATAATCACAAACCAAATATTGTAGGAAGGTACATAAAAATGTCTCAGTAGGTATAAAACAGAGTTTATTGCTCAATTTGTTGCGCAATGTCTTGTTCAATATTTAGCGTAGTGTAAAACGGCCATTAGTGTAAATGAAATTTCATATTTTCCGAGTGATTTTTTTGTTACTCGTCATTTTTTTTCTTCTTTGGCGGTTCTTCGGCGGCGCCTGCTTGTTGAACGACATGAGATGAGATTGGTTTATTAGTGTAATCCTCATAACGGAAAATTTGGGAGGGAGGTTCGTCAATGTCTACTTCTTTTTCTTCATCAAACGTGCGTACGTTGCTGCAATTCTTCGCGGCGAAAAAGTGAAAAAAGTCATTTTTGGCAACTTTGACGCCCTCTACTTTTTGCACTTTTCGTCGTAGAGCAGTGACCCAATGACATAAATTATAGATAATACTGTCCTTAACAATATTTTAAACAAAATTTCTCTCTACAACCTACCGTTTCCGCGAAAAATCAAATCCAAAATGTTTTTGGATTTCCCAAAAATTGCAGGGGCCAGGGGGGTGACAACTCAGTTTTAAGCTCCTTGCATGCCCCTGTAACGATTTATGAAAAAAATTGACTTTGCGATTTTTTTCCATCAAATGCACAATATTTCTTGGCGTACAAAATTATTGTTTAGAGCAAGCGCCACAGCGCGGCCTTCCATGCGTCCTTTCCCGCGTTATATCTCAGTCACCTTTCATCGTAGGGAAAACGTTGAATACTCATTTTAGAAGGTTTTTTTGTGCTCTACAACTTTTCCATTTACACTAATGATCAAGAAACAATTTTTCGCGGTGAAAAAGTGAAAAAAGTCATTTTTGGCAACTTTGGCGCCCTCTACTTTTTGCACTTTTCGTCGTAGAGCAGTGACCCAATGACATAAATTGTAGATAATACTGTCTTTAACAATATTTGTTAACAAAATTTCTCTCTACAACCTACCGTTTTCTCGAAAAATCAAATCCAAAATGTTTTTGAATTTCCCAAAAATTGCAGGGGTGACAACTCAGTTTTAGGCTCCTTGCATGCCCCTCTAACAATTTATGAAAAAAAATTGACTTTGCGATTTTTTTCCACAAACGTCGAATTTTTGTTACAGATTGACTGGACTATATGTGCATAGATTATTTTCTGATCCGAGCAAGTAGGTACTTTAAACTAAATTTTTGAGATACCTCATTGTTATGTATTAAATTATGTGCTCCAAATTATACAGATCATTTGAAAGAAAATAAGCAAAAAAGAAAACATTTTACAAAAACATCAATGCCTAGGTTAATATTAGCACGAAAAGTATTTTGAAATTACAATTTACAATAATTGAAAATCTGAACGTTCAATAAAAAAATAAAATGAATTAACTTCATTTAAAAAAATCTGCTGTGGCCAGCACACGACCTCTCGCCAAATTCTGCTTATTCTACTAATCTAATAAATAGTTTTGCTTACATTTTAATAGTTTTATGTTCACGTAATATGTAAACGATAATGTAAACCAAGATACAAGCAAAAGATGTCAACTGTACTGTCACTGTCATAATCATTCAAATTTTATGTAGAAACAAATTTCATATCATGGACAACAAGATACTGGAATTTCAAAAAAATAGAATATTAATTGTACTTTATTTTATTGTTAAATACTATCAGATTCAGCAAATTGTATTTAAAATTAACTGTACCCATAGATAATTATATTTTCATTTATTTTTAATTGCAAAATTTGTAATAAATAAATAATGTACCAATATATTTAAGAAAAACTATATAAAGTTGTAAAAAGTACTACTTCCGGTTAGCGGATTTCTACCAAAATCTTATCCGGTGTTAAGATACTTATTAAAGCCTTAAATATGAAATTTGGGTATTAAAGGCTTGATACTTTTTAAGTTATCGTGGACGAAAAATCGTCACATACGTCCATACATACATACGTACACAAACACACACACACAGACATCATCGTGAAAATATTAAATTCGTATTCTAGAGACCCTAAAACGTGCTTATCCACCAAAAACTCATACTCGAAATTTTTGACCCATTACAATACCTCTCTTATAGAATATGAGGCGAGAGGTAAAAATGAATAAAATTACAAAACAATCTATGTAAATTTTGGATACAGATGAATAAAGTAGGTACCGAGTAAAACAAATCAAATTTTTTGTGTGAGGAAAACTGACAAAAGAAAAAAAATTTATTAAGTTTAATTGAATTGGTATAGAGAATGTAGGTAAAGTGGAAAGCGATTGTATTACTAAAGAAAATTTTATGTTACGGTTATGAAAGGTATCATGAAAACGATAACATTTAATGGTCGGAAAGAAAATGAACTTTTTTACAAAGTCGTATACTTTGTACAACGATTATTTTTATTAATTAATTTCCTTTCCAAAAGCCAGTTCGGAAGCATGTTCTCCATAATGTATAATAGGCAGTGCTAAAATAACTAGTCAATAATTATATATTTGAGATAGTAGCTATAAAATTATGTTTGTAATACATGCATTATCTCGAATAATACTACCTATATGGTTAATATTTTAATGGAATATATTTAAAAATTTCCATAAAATTAAAATTATGGCCTGTGTTGCATCAAGCAAGTATCTCTCTTTTTTAATTAATAATAAATAGTACGATAAATGATACTAAAGTATGTAGGATATATTCGATATTTAATAATGGAACGCAAAATACACTCCATTGTTACCTTCTTGACATAATGCTGTTTTTAGGTTACCTTGATTTATTAAATTATTGTTTGTTATTTCTGGGCATTCTACTGTTTCATCTATATTAAATTTTGAGAATATAAGAAAACTGCATCAAATTTATAATCGTTTGTCGCAAAAAGGTGATATGTGTCGCAAAGATTATAGTATATTTCAACTTCATTTGCCTTACCTGAACATTGGGATACAAAAGGAGGGAAATAATATAAACAATAGAAAGTAGCCACACCATTCTGGTTAAACAGAGTTGTATTAAGTGCATTTTACTATAGGTACCTGCAATACTAAGTAAGAAGATCGTATCTACATAAACTATAGTTTAGAGTTATAGAGGTTTCTACATTTTGTTTATTATTTTCTCTTTATTCTTCTGGTTTTCACCAAACGGACGCGTTGAGTTTATGTTTTGTTGCGGTTTTTGGAACCACGACATAGTAGTTGTTGTAACAAAACATGGACAATTTTGCTGTTGACTAGTCATTGAGATCGGTGTAGCCATTTTGTCTGTTGTTTCTAAAATGTTTACAAATAGTCAGTTTTGTTGAAATCGACACGAGTCTCTGTTTTGATTTTATTTTGTCCGTTAGGTGGAATTCCGTCATTACAATTAAATATCAGACTCGTGTCGTCTCCTGTTGAGATGTTGAGCAATACTGTTATTTATTGAATACGGCTTTTAAATAATGCAAAAAATTTAATTTATAGAGCTATGAAATTAACCTCACCTGAACTACCTACGTAGTGATTTTGCTGATAAAGTTAAACTCATTTTAAGAACGAATGGATACCCAAAAGGACTGATAAATGGTGTATTTAATGAATAAAATAAATATTAACTGCGATGATAAAAATAAAAATCTGTTGTGGCCAGCACATAACCTCCCGCCTTGACACTGTAATATGTGAATTTTAGAGTACCTAAATAGACACTGGTCATTTTCTATTGGTAGTCCAAATTGTGTTTGCATTTGTTTTTCAGTTTACTTAAGAGGAACGGTTACTGCACTACCAAAATTTATCGGTCCGGGTCGGTTATTATCAAAAGAGTCAATTTCTTAGAATTTTAATAAGTGTACCCAATACGACTCTAGTTTGGAGGTGGAACTAAATTGAAATTCGAATATTTATTCGAATATTTACACTGCCTGACCTTATTTTTGTGTCAAAAGGGGGTTTAGTTTTCACCGTAAAATTTAGTCTAAATATTAAAAAAAATTCATAATTTTTTTTTTAATTTGTAGAAGAAAGTTGGTTCTGTGACATTTCTGTATTGAAATTTTAAAATTCAAAACATAATACACTTTAAAATGAATTACAAAATTGCCAATGTTTATAACGCCTATAATAACAAATCAAGCAAAAATTTAAAATTGTAATACACAAATGTCATACAAACAACCTTCCTCTACAAATTAAAAAAATAAATATATTAAAATTTAATATTTAGATTATATATGATGGTGAAAACGAAACCTTGTTTTCACTTGTAAATTGCACCAGTATCCGTTCCTCTTAACTCTCAGAATTTAATATTTTTATGTCAATATTTAGTTACATATTGTTTTCTAATGTTGCTCTTTGGTTACTATTTTATAAATTATTTAAGTGATTGACGTTGTCAAAAATGACTGCATAATTACTTTACCTGTGGAACTAAATAATTGCGCTCTGGTAATCATAATTAATTATTTAGAACTATGTAGATATAGTGTTGCCACGAGACGAGACAAACGAGATGTCTCGTCTCGCCAACTGTTTATCTCGTCTCGGCGATATTTTATCTCGATTTTCGAGACGAGATAAAAGAAGCCGGGATAGGGTCGAGACGTCTCGAATGTCTCGATTATGATAATAAATTAAGTAGATTAATTAGATAATGTGCTATATTAGACATGTGTTTACGTATTGGAACTTGCAAGCAAGCAAAAGTATAGGATTTTGTTTCTGCAAATTATTTATTTATTTAATACAAAAAATGCTGGAGAAGTGAAGGAAAGTTAGGTTTGTTTGAAAGATAAACACTAAAATAAAATGCAGAATTATATTCGTTTTAATTTGGATTATTATTGTAAAAAAATAAACTTTCGCAGATTGACAAAGTGCAATCTTATTGACAGCTGGCAGTCTGTGAAGTGTAACTTTTGGTGCCTAGGCAATAAAATTATTGTAATGCCTAGGCATACACAACAATTAGTGCGACAAATATATATACCTACGTATTTTTTTCATATGCAAATTATGAATATTATGGCCTGGTTTATGTAAGGTGTATAACTTTAACTTTTGCACATTACAAACATAAACTCTTCTGATTCAGCATTAGTCCTATTACTCAGTCAAAAATTTCTTATGTTTCAGCATAATGTTTATGTAAATTCATGGAAACATTAGTATTGTAATACGTGTTTTCGTTAACTTGAATTTCCAATTTTAAGGCAAATGTAAAAGTTACACCTTACATAAACCAGGCCTTAAATGTTTATTTACGAGAAGTACAGTAGCAAATTGTTGTGAAGGTACTGTGTATCATAAAAGTATGAGTAACAAACATTATGTAGTACCTACCTACACTTGTAACAACATAGACATGAAGGAGAAGCACATTCAATATGAGACACCGCGAACCGGTCCCAGAGACATCTAGCGGCAGTGAATTAAACTTTTGTACTAAACATGATTATTATCGAATCGAGTTATCTTTACAAGTTTAGATATTGTTATATTGTTTAAATGGCGTGAATTTATGTATATATGAATGTATATTGTTCAATAAAATATTTAGATCTTTAAAAACGAGATAAAACGAGACGAGACGAGACAGAGAGTGTCTCGTCTCGTCTCGGTCGTATCTCGTCTCGTCTCGACGAGGTTTTGTCTCGGTATTTCGAGACGAGACGAGACAGGTAATTATCTCGTCTCGTCTCGTCTCGTGGCAACACTATGTAGATATATTTTCTATCAATATTTTTAAGTTTAAACCGTCTTAGGAATTAATTTTTAATTTTTTATGTCATCTTGACAGAGCTGTATATTTGTATACATCAGAAATACAGTTACAACTGTTAGGCTACTTTTTGTAATTTATTTTATAATTCTTCAAGCAACGTACCGATTTCGATTGACATTGAAATCAAATTAGCTATTTGTGGATACAATTTTTATTTTATTATTACCATATTACATTATATCCAGTTAATAATGAATCGATGATGCTTCTTGACTGGATACGTTTAATGGAAGGATAAAAACTTACTGGAATTGAGTCAGTTTTTTATTTATTAAATTTCGGCTCCTATAGGTACTAAATTTCAAACCCAGTTATTAATATTTATACATTTCTTTACAAATGGTGTCATCCAAATTTCAGAAGCTGTGTATACGTCTGTTCATCTGTCACATTGACATTTTCATTTTTGTTTTTATTTTTTTTTCCTATATTATAATTTACAAATCGTGGTAGGTAAAATTACACATTTTTGAAAAATAATTTTCATTTATTGGTAAGAGATATAGAAAAGTTGTTAAATAAAAATATTATAAGAGGTACCTAATTTGTTCTTTCAAATGTCGCATGACAAATTGTAACTATCGCAGTATTTCCTATATTTTTTGCAAAAAATGTTAAAATGCTTTAAGAAAATACCATTTCCGGTTGACAGATTTTTACCAAAATCTAATCAGCTCTTAATTAACATGTATAAATGCATAATGCGAAATGTTAGAATTTTATGTTCAGTAGAATTTGAGATAATGAATAAGAACGAAAGCGCATAGTAGGCGCACATACATACACACACACGGACACACAGACATCATCGTGAAAATAGTCAAAATAGGTTCTTAAGGTGCTAAAACGTGCTTATTGACAAAAATCTCGACATCGAATTTTTTCACGATCCCTGTACCTCTCTAGGCGAGAGGTAAAAATGACAATATGAATGAAATGATCAATGACGGGGTCGATAATAACGGAATTACAATAACAAAGAAGGATTTTTTCTCAATCATATGTAGTTGGCATGGCTGTGCAATTAAAAAATATGCATACACTAAATTTAAATATAGGAATAGATTCAAAGCAAGTAAAATGCTTCGGAAATTATATTCCATAACCGTAAATTAAAATCAAGGATAGAAAAGTACAAAATACCTTGTAATGACTGTCCAGCACAATATACTGGACAAACAAAACGATTTTTACAAACTAGGCTACAGGAACATGAAATAAACTGCACAAATAATCGAGGAGGTGCTGGAAAATGCGCGTTAGTGGATCATGCCATCACTAGCGGGCAGACTTTCAACTTTGGGAAAACTATGATTATTGATACCTACACAAAGGAATATGCAGAAAAGACTAACGCTTGACACGCTCCACATTAACGTAGATAAAAACAGACACTATGTACATCAGTAATATCTACAATAACATTTTAAAATATAAAAAACAACGTCCAAAAATTAATGTCCCGATTTTGCACGATAAATATGACTAAGTTTGGCGCCGACACCTATATTTTAATTTAACTTTTTCTTAGTTATTCAGCCGCAGGGTGTGGTTGTTTAAATAAAATAATTATATATTGTTTTATTGACTCAATAATTTCGTTATTGTTTTTATTATTTATTGTTTTAATTTAATGTTAAGAGTTCCATGTTTTTCACTGTTTTTTAATATGTATGTTGTTGTTAATCCACATGTTTGTAATCTCATCTTAATTTACACGTACGTTATTATATTTTTAACATTGTTCAAGTCTGTATTTAAATTTGTAATATCTGTAAATCCGGCTCCTGAAGAAGGCGTATGTAGCGTTAAACCGGTAGAGGCAGTAAAATAAGAACAGTTTGGCTGATATCCAGTATTCTCAGTAATAATATAACAAGAGAGTGAGAATAAATTGAAAATAATTTGACAGATCTTTCGAAAACTTGTTGCCAGGCAATAGTCACGAGCGCCCGTAGGGCTCGAGTGGCTATTGCCACATGGCAACAAGTTTGAGAAAGAATCTGGAGAATTATTATCTAATTTATCGAACTCTCGAGTTATATTTAATTAGATTATTTTTTGACTGACAAATTTAATTCAAAAATAGGAACCAAAAAACAGTCGTTTTCTCCTATTTTGATGCTCAATAAATCCGATAGATGTCTCTTAATGCTCCGATTACGATTTTCATTTCAGTCAAATAAAGAAAAAAATGTTACAAGAACATACATAATTATGAACATGATTACCAAAGTGAACATTACAAACAAAACATAATTAACAAAATTATGTACCTACCTATTTAAATTGGTACAATGAAAAACGCAGTAATTGAATATATTTCGAGCTTCACTGTTTACTGTCAACTTGTATTACTTGTTAGGTTAAGTACTTTCTTTTCTCTTAAATTATTTAATATAGATGAATGATTTTCTTGATTTAATTGTAATTATGCTTTTATTGAACTGGCAGAATTGTGATTTGTGAACAGTGATTTTAATCAGCTCTTGTTCGCCTACACCAACCTTTGATAGGTTAGTTTCTGCACTTGATCTGACAGAATAATTTGTGAGTTTTTTTATTTATTGTATTGTATCTAAACCAACTTTATTTGCAGATTTGTTATATTCGGAGTCAATCATTAACTCATAAAAGGAATGCGTTGAAAAGTAAATATATATTTGACATTTGCGAAACAAACAAAAGCGACTAATCATTATTCCCGGGAATAATCACAAGAGCATTATTCCCACTATTCGCGACTAAAGTTACCGTTGGCGGCGCTGTTGTGCTTCGAAAATGGTGGCTGTAATACGTATTGTCTTCTAATTCCATGTATAACCTTATGAGTATTTTATAAGTTTATAAGTATAATTACCTTAATATTGAAGTACAAGATAAAGATAAAGATTGAAACTTGTTAAAAGCAAGTTTATACGTTCTAGTTTCGTGTTATGAAGAAGCATTTGTATAGTTAGGTCTTTAAATTTATAAATTTTTAGAGAACCATGAACATAATATCAGTGCAACCTGGTAATTTGATTTACATAATTTCTAAAATAAAACATACCTGGCAAAATGAAATCGTATTTTTGAATGTAAACTGCATATATTCATTTATTTTGTTATAACTGTACCAAGTTTTACGTCGTTGACAATCTCAACTTGTTTTTTGACTACATATTTTTTTGTTTTTGAAGTAGTAGTAAATAATTTTATCTATCTGTTTTTGGAGCAGCAGTAGTTAATATTATCAATCGAACCCTTTTGATTCATTTTGTTTATAAAATGAGGAGGAAAAGCCAAGATAGGAAAAATAAACTAAGAATGGAGGTTAAGTTTTGTTAGGTAAATAAGGAAAAATAGTCTTCAAAGAGACTAGTGTGATATAAAATAATATATCTTAGGAAAGAAAAACATTAACAAGATAGGAAAACTGCAATATATCCGTAAAATATAATAATTGCAACGAATCCAAACACTACAGTTGTAAACACAAAATCAAATGCAATACGTATTTGAAGAGTTCTGTTTTTCGCCGCAAGGAGGCTACGCCTTAACTTTAGTCGCGAATAACAATAACAGGATTGGTTTAAAGGCGCACACGTGACAAAGAATAAAACATTTCATTGGTTATAAGAAACGTCAAAAAATAATCATTAAAAATATAGTTTACAATAATTGGAAAAAGGTTTTTCATATAGATTTATCGTTGTAAATAAATACATACTACTTCCAAACCAAGTGCAAAAGATTGTAAACTATTATATACTTAGTCCAAAGTTGAACGTGTAGATACGATAACTGATTTTTCATGGAAATGTCAGATACGACCTTCTTGCTTAGCACGGCAGTATATATTATTTGTGTAATACGAAGCTTATTTTATTTTAACTGAAATATAAAAATATAATATAGAGCACATAGGTATAGGCTAAAGTTAATTACAGCATTAATTAACAAAAAAAATGTAATAAATAGTCCCTTTCTTCACTTTGGGTAATTCACTTCATAATCATAGATAAAAGTTTTTATTAATTAAGTTTCAGTATCTACCTATACAGGTATTCATGTCCACGTCGGAGGTACCGATATTTTCTTGTTTGTAGTACAATTCTTCGCAGGATGCCTATTTACAATTTTTACCGGTGCATGTAACAAAATTGTGTTTATTCGAATATAGTATAGGTAGGTATAATAATAATCAGAATCTGGTTGATTTAAATCTGAATAAACTATTATTATTTAGATCTATTTATACGAATTGATTAAGTACATATTTAAAACTTTTCTCATTTTCTAGTTTTAATAATGTAACATGTATTAAATCCACTGTTGCGCTAAAATATTTAAAATCATGGTTATTAAAATTCACTGAATACGAAAAACTCTGTTGAGCTAGAAAGGGGCGGCTTTTTCAGAGGGTTACTTTCTGTTGTTATTGTTATCTCATCTCTCCATTCAGGTAAAGCAAATTAAATTAAATTTAAAAATACTATATCTCTGTGTTGCATTAAACTAAAGAGGGGAAATGTGTATTTTGTCTACCTTTTTAAACAGATGACTCGCTGCTGCACTTCAATTCATTCATTAGGTAAAAATACTCATATAATTCTTGCGATAGAAACTGTAGGTATTCGGTACTACCTATTTGTTTCAAAAATAATAATTGTCAAATATTTACTGTCATTAATCATATTTAATTTTTGGCACTTGTATAAAAGTTATTCTTATTGTGCACCATTTATTTGTTGTGATAGTAACTTTTTACAGATAAATTATTTATGGTTTATATTTTACTTGAATGTAGAAAACATTATCTTTTTTGCTGGTTTTGACAAATAGTTAGGTACGATATTTATATCTAGGCTGTGCTGTAATATTAAGGAGGTTCGATACCGTTTTTGAAAATATTACCATTCATCTGAAAATTTTACAAGTTGAAGATGGATGTATTTATCGTTCACTGTTAAAATTTCAGATCAATCGTCCACACCGTTTTTTAAAAATAAATTTTTAAAAATTTCTGTTTTACATGGGAATAAATGAGAATACATTTTTAAAGGGCTGTATAATCTATAAAAATAATACCACCAGAAAGAGATTTACAGTAATTATAAATCAGACATTAATAAATCATGAAACTAAAATTCAGTGGATTCTTCCACACCGTTATTGAGTTATTCAAATAAATAAAATTTAAAACGTGACACATAACTAAAAGAGCGATAACTACGGCAACGTCGCAAATAATAGATTTGCGCGAAATTTAAAATACTGTTGGAAAGTAAGAGTGCGTTTATGTTGAAGCATATTATTTTATAAAGTTTGTAACAAATGATATTATATTTATATTTTCACAACAAATAAAATACACATACACAAGTCATTTTTAGGAAATTGGATACACTTTCGCAATGCGCATACAAACACCGTTACGAAACTATCGAAAATAAGTAGGAAGAACTATTTGAGTAAGAATTATTCGTGTTCATCTACTAAAAACTCTACAAGGGACATGACGGGTCCATGATCACTAAATTTGTTTGCAATTATTTCGTAACTAATTCCAAATGTCGCTAATCTTTTAATCATTCCAGAAGATCTGACTCTTTTTAAAGGCTGTACAGTAGAAATAATAATATCTGTATCTTTTGTGTACGTTTGTCATATACTTGATCAAAGCTTTCCCCATTACTAATTATTTCTGAAACAGAAAGATGAATTTCTACCAATTGTCAGGAAATGTTTTTAAATAATTTTAAAGTGTCTTGGAAATAATGAATGACTGGACGAAAACTATCAATTAAGTTCTCATTTCTTATAGCTTGCATTAATCTTG
Source organism: Agonum fuliginosum (assembly GCA_947534325.1). Taxonomy (NCBI): domain Eukaryota; kingdom Metazoa; phylum Arthropoda; class Insecta; order Coleoptera; family Carabidae; genus Agonum; species Agonum fuliginosum. The sequence continues at coordinate 25,978,994 of OX384032.1, forward strand.
GAGCGTCAAAAGAACAATTATTATGAGCTATTGCATTTGCTACCTGACAACACTTGACAGTTAGGTTAGAATCACTGCAGCCAACAGTCAACGTAAAGCATCTAAAATACTAGCGCTGTTGCCGTGTTTTCGATTGATTTTTAAAATTATGAATTTTAAAATATAAAATCTTTATGACTTAAAAATACAATTTAATTGAAAGATAGTAATAAAATATTTATAAACAAATATATTTCGCTATAAGATTTTTTATATTTTCGGTGTTTTTTACAACAAAATTTAGTGGGTAGAAGTTGTCACTCTGCAGAAATACAATAGATTTTTGTTTAGATCCCCTAGATAGATAATCGGTATCGAAACTCCTTAAAGAGTCGCTAGACGAGAAAAATATTCACGTAAGAAATAAAAAATATCTTTACAGTCAAGATTATATACCTATATAAGTATTATATTTTTTATGAAATCGTAAAATTATTTTAAATTTTTAACATTAATTAAAGCAAAATATGAACACAAAACAATTGGTGATCACGGGTTGCAACAACAATAGCCGACTTTCTGGCTGATTCTCGTCAGCGGTAGTGCACAGGCAGCGCTCTGATTATGATTGGTCGAAAAATACGAAGCTACAGTTGTTCTTTTCACTACGATTTAGCGAAGCTAAAATAACTCATTATAGTATGATTTCATAAAAAAATAATATTATTAAGATAAATGAGTGTAGGTAATTTTTAAAATACAAGTTTTTACGTAAAATTTGAAATAAAATTATGATATCAATCAGAAACGTGTAGGTCAAAGTCGAATTACAGTAATAATGCTTTACTAATGTAAATATTATTCATTGGATCAAATTTCATTCATTCTTTTAGAATAGTAATTTAGAAAATAATGATTCAATTGTGCGTGAGCATGTCACCTTCTGATGTTACGTGTGATTGGATAAAACAAAGACATTATTACGTTAAAACCTTTTAGTTATTTTCATGTAAATTACTGCAATTATTTATTATTATACCATTGTTTTACGTAGTAGATACTTTTGCTTACATTTTTATTTTCTTTTAACTAACACGCAAGTACAGTTCTATAAAACTTTCATAAATACACATATTAAAACTCAGTTTATTGTTAGTTCAGAATTAATAGATACTTAAATATACAACATACTAGGTGGATTAAAATTTTATACAAAATGTATACAGTTTGGAAAATAGTTTATGTACTACGTTTAGCAATTATGACTACGTATTCTACTTTTATCGATTTGCTTTAAATGTCACAAATTTTGCTATAAAACTTCAAACAATATAATCACAAAGAAATATTTCAATTTTCTCTGTACTAAATAACGATAGGTTGAAATTTTTGAAGAGAACCACATTCTGGTAGAATTTTTTTACAGTAAACTTACTTAGTTATTGTTACTGAAGTGTGAGTGTGATATTCAATAAAAGGTATTCCTTTAGTATTGGTGTTACGGCCATCGGTCAATGCCTAAAATAAGACTCTTGACTGTTTGCATTGCTTTCATACAAAAAATACCATGTCTAACAATACCTATACTAAATATTTAATTTAATAATTGATTATAACTATTACACCATTACCTACTCTTACTAGCAAGTTTAAAATAATATTTGGATGTAACAATGGTTCAAAGTGAAATGAGACTTCGGCAACTCGTGCAAAACGAAAACAACAAAAGTTTTTTCTAATTATATTTAACCTTCATAAAGTTTCAAAAAACGCTAGTAAATTTTTAAGCGTATTATTTGCACAAGACCCATGAATTTATAAATTCTCTTGTAACTTTTTCCTCTTTTAATAACAATAAACTAAAACAAACAGAAACTTTTTGTTCTGTTTACCCGCAATTTAAAATCCAGCACAAAATTATTCCGGTTTCTGGTCTCAAGCAACCAATTAGCAAAGATCCCGCGATGTTATGTTGGCTCTTGCGAGCGCTAATCTTAGAAATTCGTCCGCGGACTATCTTCCAGATCTCTACTGTGCCCAGGCGTAACCCAAATTAATATTAAAGTAGCTCACTGGAATTTTGGTGAATCAAGTATGAATTTTACCCTGGAAATACAAACTCTGCAATTCTGAACGTGACCAGTTGATGGGTTTTAATTTTTAAGGAACTATTAGTCAAAGAAATAATTATGTTATTCAGATGAATAGGTACCTTGTTCAATAATTATTTCATGGTATTCTCTTAACAGAATGTTTCATACTGATAGCTAATAAGATTGTTCTGTAGTATTCTGAGATTTGTGTGGATAAGCACGTTTTAGAATTTTGATGATCGAAAATTATGTAGGTATTTTTTTACCAGTTGATGTAAAACAATAAATAGGTAATCTAAAAGATTATTCCAGCTTGTATCTTTATAAGTATGTAGTAAACTACGTTTTGACTAATAGTTGAGAGTATTAAATAACAATACTATTATTGTAAAATTTTCCCTATGGAAATCTATAATTAGAATATCTACTATTTCATATACTTGCAGAATCACAACTTAAAATAAAAACAAAAGTTTACTGTTGATATGAGAAAAATTAATAAATTGTTATTGTATGTAATCTAATCAAGATGAGACTTTATAGAAATGTACTAAAACAATATGCTTGTTTCTAGTTTACGAGCATAATGTTTGTTTTATAATTGTCGATTTTTTAAACAATAATACAGTTCCAAAATATTTTTTTCAATATTGTTTCAAAAATCATGTTGTTATATTACAAGGAGACCATAGCACGACATGCGGGCCGTAATAATTATCCTCTTCTGGAATATGAGCACTACTAAACTCGTGGTAACATTTTCAATTTTTTAGGTAAGAGCAGTAAATTTAGGTGCACAGAGGTATTTTTTTTAACTAAATATACTTATTGTAATACGTTGCTCTTTTACAAAACTTGTAATCTCATTTATTTTTCCTGCAAATACGTACCTTCACTTTGCATATAGTCTCTTTCAGAAATTCATTGACTTTTTGTGTTAACTTCTTTTGAGATTTGCTCGAGCTTTCATAATGACGTATAAATAATAAAATTGCAGATATATACAAAGTATCTCTGTACTTCGGGAAAAAAATTAAAGTGTATATACTGTATGACGTACTGATCATGGAACAAAAAGATTTTTTTTAAAATTCGCAAAATTAAGGGTGGTTTACTTGAAATGAACATTTTAGGACTACTGAAGCAGCGTACTTTATTAAAAGAAACATAATTCAAATTAATTTTCAAAATAACATTACCTACATAATACACATTAAACTTAAAGATACCTGCTTCTCCATAAATTAACAGCATATCCACCAACTCACTATCACTGTATGCATTCATTTTAATCAAAACTGCACAATCAAAACAATAAACTAATCAAAGAAATAAACAAAAATGTATACTAAAGTATGCTGATGCTGCGTCGAACTAAATAAAATAAAATAATTAATTATACAACATTGGCGTTGTGTAAACAATTAATACTTGAATTATTAGTAGATGTAAATAAAATCATAAAAAATAGCTAACATCAGTGGCTAACAAAATGTTTCCTTTAAATGCCAAGCAATTTTTTTTGCGAATTTAAAAAAAAAATTTTGTTCCATGATCAGTAGGTATTGTATTATAGTATATACCCTTAAATTTTTTCCCGAAGTACAGAGACACCTTGTATATATTTTTTGATTAAATTTTTATTTTTATATCTTAATGTAATAAACTTAAAATTTGAAAATAACTTTCAGAACTCATTATTATTACAATAAATCTTTAGATTTATTGGATGAAAAAACTTACTTCTATTTTTACAAATTTCTTAACGATAAAATTTATTGCTATGATTCCAATAAACATAATGTGTTATTTGTATGTGTACACATTTGTTAAATTTAATGATGATATATGAACTTTAATTACTCAATTGGAAAGCATTACAATGTATTGAAATGCTTTTTTACTTCCACTTGGTAAACCTCAGATTTCAGCATCAAACGTTCAACACGACCATATATGAAACCAAATCTAAGCTCTGGACATCACAGTGCTTTGCGCGTGCAGCGCCTCTGTTTCAGCTACAGCTTCAGGCTTCAGACTGGGCCTTGGCCTCCCCAAAGGCTTTGTGTCAGCATAAAATGGACTTCGCTTGTAACTTACGTTGCTTGCTTTGGCAATGCCTGCACGAGTTCGACCCACCCGTTTTATAGCCCTGTAAATTATAATATCGATATATCAATAGTTGAGAGGTTTATGCGAGCCTGTAGTTTGTATAATGTATACCCTTCAAAAATTTGGATAGTATGAATGATTAATTTTCGGGAGTGATTATATTAGAATAGGACCTATAGTAGAGAGCTCGAGAGCAATTATTATGAATTTTGTGGGGGAATCGGTGTTACAAGCTGAAATTTTCACATATGAGAGTTAATGGCCTACCAAATCTAAATTTCAAATTTGTTAAAAAATAAACCAGGCAAAAGGGCACTAGAACTAAAATTCGAGTTAAGCACATGTCGGTAAACAGGAGAAAATTCTGCATTTTATTGAATTAAAAAATTGTCCACTTTTGTGGCCGGTTTATTTTTAATTATGTTTTGAATATACTCAATACATTGTGGCTTATGGGCTTAAGAAACTTTAAATTGAATTTACTCGAAAAGAACGATGGAAAAAATCAACCAAAATTAACCAAATTTTATGTTTACACTCGTTTATCTCAAAAACTAAGACCTATATCAAAAAATATTATTCTTAACAAAAGTTTCTTTGATCTTTTAGGGTCACGGTAGTGTATTTTTTATAATTTTTGGAAGTAAGGTAATTGCCTTATTTTATTAATTATAAAACCACACGTTTTATGAAATTTCGACTGCGCTCCGGCCTTCCGTCACATATCTGCAAAGGTATTGGAATCATGCATAATTTCATCGTGTCTAAAAGCAGTGCGGGTCACGGTGTATTTTTCGGTGTCGACACATGGAGCCACAGCGTATAATAATATATCAGTCTTGTCAGTCGGTTTTGGTAGAAATTATGACTTAAGGAGGTTCCCTAGGTATTTTAAAAAATGTTCTAATGCAACCATACTTTGATTTTATGTTGTCTGTGTCATAAAAATGATACCTGAATTTTTTGGAAATTTTTGACCGCGTAGTTTGACCGAAATTAATTGTTAAATTTTAATATTTTACATGGGCTCTTATGGCTTTCCATTAATTGATTTAAAAAAAAGATGTTAGAAATGTTCTATTTACTTAATTTTAAACGTATGCAAGCACGGACATCAATTTCCCAAAATTTGAAGAAGGTTGACCACATAGTTGTAACAATATTGTCGATTGAAAAAAAAATCTTCAAGCATTTTTTGATTAGTGAATTAGAAATTATTGTAAAAATATATCACCGCAACTGAACGAATTGCAATATCAACTAACACCCGTTGACCGAATTTTGTTTTACATTAATAAAAATATTTTTAGTTTCATATCCGCCCCCAAGGCTGATATCTGAGTACGCCACTGCATGTGTATGGAGGGAACCTCCTTAACTGAACAAAATAAAGAACTTCATACTCTTCTTGAATCCCACATACTCGGTTTTGGTAAAAACTCTGATTGAACTGAACTAAATAAATTAATTAAATTAATTAATTAATCGTATCATCAACTGTTATTATACCTTTTAATATGCAACATTTATTGATAATTATAAACATCATAATACGTTAGTTACTTATAATACGTTAGATACTTATAATTCATTAGTTACGGACTTAATACATACAACCATAATAACATCAAAACTGCGCAGTACGATGTGCTCAGAAGTCAACTTTACAAGCTACAAATTTTAAAACGTTTTATTTGAAATGATCATAATTAAAACTAAAACATTATAATATTTTATCATGTATAACATAATTTTAAAAGTAATGTAAAGTAAAATTTAAACATTATGTATATATTTATTCATACATAATTCATCAGTTCCCGAGTTCGTCGATCAGTGTAAAACTGGCTTACCAATAGCAATACTGTATTTCAATTTCGCACACATTTTTTGTGAGTATAGAATGTGTTGTTCGTTCAGCCGTCAGCTCTCGCCCTCCTTAATATTTCTGGTAATAACGAAGTGCTAGTAAATGGAGCTAGCAACAGCAAAATACAAATAGTTAAGAGCTATCTTTTGACACAAATATCTTAAGTTGGGAGGAGCGCGTGGAGGATTTTTTTCTTTAAATTCCTAAAATTATAAGGGTGGTAGTGCTAGCTAGTAACATTTGGAGCATGCTTTTCGTACGAAATATTTGACTTGCGGGGGCTGGTGTCGACTTGGCCTCCCCCGAATGTAACCCGAAATATTTCTGCAAATCGACGTACCCCAAAAAATGCTTGTTTAAGACTCGTAAGATCGCCGAACTTCGTTGCGCTCTTCTGGAAACAGTCCCAAAATAATGTATTTTTTGTATTAATGAAACACATAGGTATAGGCTCGGGTATAGGTAACTATTTATTTAATTAAAGTAAAAAGGATTCCATTTCCGAAATTTTTCAAAATACAAATTACGAATCGCTTTAAATTAACCTGCCTAGGTCTCAAATCCTCTGCAATCCGCTCTTGGCAAGATATGTGTCATATATGATCTATCTGTGTTCGTATTTTTAGAGGGCGTTCAAGTAATAATGTACCCTCGTACGTAATACAACCACTAAATTATTAATATTAAATCCTGTACAGAAAGATAATTGAAACAATGTTTCTGATTAAATTTCGTATTGTGCAATGATATAAATCAAATTAATTACTCAACCGGGATTATAAATTTATATGAAACTATTAGGTTTGTTCGTTGATGATGTGTTTATAAGTTAAATTACAAATATGTATGTATATGCACATTGCATGCGAATTACTGCTTTCAAAATATTTTGACACAATCACGTTTATAAATATAAAAGAATCATGAGCATTTTGCACAGTTTTTGCTATATATTTAAAATTTAACATACATGGGGAGATTTAGAGATACGCGATGCATATTGATTTCATTTTTGATATTCCCAATTCGGATGTAGTTAAAATTTATTGCTTATATCTATTTTGTTGACGGTTTCATAACCTATAATAAATAGACGAATCATGCATATTTTGATTGTCACGATTCGTTTTGTTTTATAAATAAATTAAAAGGAAAAATTGCAAAAAACATTATACTGCAAACCTCTGATAAACTGGGTCATTTTTTCATCCATGAATAATGGATTCTGAACTGTAATTAATTGTTTACTGTTTTTAAATTATTCCTAATTCTCAAAATGTGATTTCGGGATTAATTTTTCTCCACAGAGAGAAACAGGCACAACATCAAGAAAACCTGGTAGTGAGTCCAGTCTTTAGATCATATAACTATTCTAGATACGCGAAAGCATAATGTACGAGTACGATTTGGATTAAGAGAGATGGAATAACGAATAGTGTAAGAAAGAGACATAAAGTTACAATCTTAACACACAGAGCGCAAAGCGTCACCGTCCATCCCACGTGATTCTTGATTGGTGCTAGTGTCTATCTCTTTGCCCCTCTTTTGCTAAGCTTTTAACCTGTTATACAAGAGAGTCTGCGCGCTATGAGATAAGATGGTAACTCGCTATCTCTCTCAATCCTACTCCTACGCATTCGTTGCTCCGCGTATCTACAATAGTTACATGATCTATAAGGTCCAGTCGCATCACCACGCCGTGACAGGACCGAAATCTCGTGAATTTTTCATGTTTTGTAGTCTCACCGATAATTACCCTGATGATGACCACTAGGTGGTCGAACCCGGTTGGTTTAATTTAAATAAATTTGAACGTGTGAATAAAGACTTCAAGAAGTTCAATTGAACCCATTTTACTTCCTTGTACGGAGTAAAGGAAGTATTGTAATCGCGAAAAATTTTGGTTCTCAGATTTTGACGGAAATATCCGTTTTAACCTTTTCTGAATCCATTATGGCTAGTTTCGTCGTGACTTTTGTACGTACGTATGTGTGTCGCATAACTCAAGTACGGTTAGACGTAAAAAGTTGAAATTTTGTATTTAGGACTGTTATAGCATCTAGTTGTGCACCTCCTATTTTTGGTTTCAATATATAAACCGGAAGTAGTCATTTTTCCAAAAATTTCGATAAATATTTAATTTAAGACAAATTTTTTTTATTTTAAATGAAAGATTATGTGATTATTACCTACAATCGGTATTTTATAAATATTTTTGTATCTGGTATTATTTCGGTATCTTGTAGTCCATGATCGATTAACATTTGTTACTACGTAAAATTTAAATGATTATGACATGACAGTGACAGTGGTAGTGACAATAGTAAAATATTGTTTATATCTTCTTCTGCAGTTTAAATAAAATGACTAAAATATATTTGTGAGTATAGTAGCAGTAGTAGTAGTACTTATATATTAATATATTTATATAATATAATTCTACATTTTAGTTATTAAGAAAAGTATGAACAGTTTAATAGGCGTACAAGGAAGTCATGTGGTGTCCACGTCAGATTTTTTACTTACCCGATCTATGTAATAGAAAGAAGTATTGTAATCGTGATTTTTGAAATTTTGGCGAATCTTCACGTTTTAAACCCTACTGAACCCAAAAAACAATTTAAAAAAAAAGTTGGTCTGTTAGTCGGTCAGTCTGTCTGTATGTTGCATAACTTAAAAACGCGTTGGATTTTTGGATTGAAATTTTATATTTAAGATCTTGAGCCAAAATCTGACTTCAAGTTCGTTAATGAGCTTTATTCAACCAGTAGTACCAACTTTATAAACATACCTTTTTTTATTTTTAACAAAATACTATCATGTGCGGTATCAAATTAAAGCTCCCGGGAATAGAATTCTAGTAAAATAATAAAAATAACATTTAAACGGTCGTCAATTGTTTTTAAATACATTTTTCAAAATATACCGAGTTTGGTGTCAATTTAAAGCTCTCGGGGAGATAAATTTAGTAAAAATGTAAAAATGACATTTATGCGATTTTTAATTGTTTCACAAAAAGGTTATTCAAATTTTTTCAAGTATAGGTATTATCAAAATGAAAGTTCTCTGGGAAAAAAATTTAGTCGAAGAATCAATAACAACATTATATTATATAATGGGAGGAATTGTGACTGGTTAAAATTTTCGAGTGTGAGTTTTTAGTGAAGAAGTACGATTTACGAGCCATAGAATACGAATAAAGTAAAGTGTGTGTGTTACAATATTTTTGTGGACGATAATTCAAGAAATATCAAACATTTAACAACCAAATTTTACTTTATAGGTTTTAATACAAGTCTTAAGAATCCAGTTATTTTTTGCAGCAATTGCCAAACCAGACGTTCGTAGTACTTTGCTTAATTAATTCGATTAATAATTAATTTATCACAATATTTTCTATTTCAAATAATGGATTATATTTTTGTCATCTATAATCCGTATTTTAAATTTTTATCTGTACATGATACTATTTAGGAAATAAATTATTGTTAATAATTCAGAGTATGAAACTTCAGTATTCTGTATCTTTTGGTCCATGATCGTTTAACATTTTTTTTGTTACTACGTAAATTTAAATTGATTATGACAGTGACAGTGTCAAAATAGTGACACATCGTTTCTGTCTTCTACAGTTTACATATATTATATATATATATATATATATATATATATATATATATATATATATATATATATTAAATTAATGTTTTTAGGCATAGGACACCTTTTATAACATAAGAAGATGCAAAAATACACACAACAGAATAATAAAATATAGGGTGTTCCATTTGAAAATGACGAGTTATAGCCATTTGAAATTGAGTAAATTTGATTCTCTTTACTGAACACCCTGTATAATAACATTAAAAAAAGTTATGTCAGAACAAAGAGTATAGTTACAGTTGTACAGAAAAAAAAATCATAATTTTTACTATTAAAATAACTTCAGTACGCCTTTATAAAACAATACATGTATTCGGCTTTTTTTAGAGAAAAAATTGAATAACTTGGCAACGCCGCGGAAAACTAAAATGAAATTTATATATTCGTATAGGTAAGTAAAATACAATTCAAAATATATAAAAATATATAGGGTGTTTCATTTAAAAAACGACGAACAGTTATTGCCAAGTCGTTATGCAACACCCTGTATATGTGAAAATTATTTTAAGTTATGCTCCTTGAGTAGAAGAAAAATTCGGTTAAAAAATTTATGCTGTATTTTTAACGACAAGGGAGATATCGACGACGGGCATTTCGATGACTCACCCTGTATATATATATATATATATATATATATATATATATATATATATATATATTATAGTATAGTAAAAACTAAAAAGAGTGGGTAGAGTATGGCGGCAGGTCTTGTGCTGGCCACATCAGATTTTTTCACATGTTATTTAAATTATGCCGAAGTTGGTATCAACTTAAATAATTTGGAAAAAAAAAAATTTATATAAATTTTGCTGAATAAAGCATAAAATTAGAGATATTGAAACTTTTAGTCGGGGAAGTACTGTGGTGGACACAGCAGATTTTTCCTTCTTATATCACCATTCACACTTGGGTTATCAACAATAACTTTGTAAAAAAAAAACTCTTATTGTTTAAAACATGTTATAAACAAATTCATAGTTTAAAAGTTTTTGGAATAGGTATTTCAGATTCTTTTAACTATTTTCCGATATCTCTTATAGTTGTTCAGATATTTTCACTATACTGTTTATAACTTTTGAAATCATTCTTAGGCCATTTTGCAAATATTTTTTTATAGATCTCATTCCGAATCGGATGACACCAACATCATAAGTTTAGCACCGCTTTCACTGGAATTCTCTTTTGTACACATATTTGGTCGACTAAAATCTAATTTCTTATTTAAAAAAAATAAAAGATGAAAAATTATACGGCATATATTCTTCTTTTTACTTAACTGACACCTAAACCTTCTTCAAGTTCTACAACAAATTTTCAAAAATGTTCATTGATTTATTGAACTCTTTTAAATTTTTCAAATTTGCGAATTTTTTTTGAAATGATGTGATGTCATCTTGGAATTTTCGAGGATCTGGTGCATAAGCTGTTTTCGGTTTTATTCCGTATAGTCAATTTTGAGAGTACCTATAATTGGATGTCTTTGTATATTGTTTTATGCTTGGTATGTACGAAGTTTCTCAACTAAATGTTTGTTAACGAATGCATCTAATATCTAATACATGAATTATTGTTCTAAGATGTAAGATGTAGCTATAAATATTTCAGCCAAGCGTAAATACAAGAGTGTCAATGGGGGCGAGGAGGGAGGGAATCTCTTGTGTTTATTGATTATTACTAAAACTATTTCCTGGGCCTGTCACAGATTCTAGTTAAGTTTTAATATTATTTTTGATTTTGGATACATCATTAATTGATTCGGATAGGATCAACATGTCCACATTAAAAAATGAACTCTCTTCATGCATACAGAATAAATTTGGTGGAGTATACTGCAATCATTTCGCGTACATTTACAAAAAAATCTGACGTGGGCACCACATGACTTCCTTGTACGCCTTGTGTGTTCATACTTTTCTTAATAACTAAAATGTAGAATAATATAAAAAATTATTTTAACTTATTATACTAGTATACTCACATATATATTTTAGTCATTTTATTTAAACTGCAGAAGAAGATATAAAGCATATTTTACTATTGTCACTGTCATGTCATAATCATTTAAATTTTACGTAGTAACAAATGTTAAACGATCATGGAGTACAAGATACCGAAATACTAAATTATAAGTATATACTTTAATTATTCTTAAATGATAGAAGATACAGAAAAATTTATAAAATACCGATTGTAGATAATAATCACATAATCTTTCATTTAAAATAAAAAAAATTGTCTAAAATTAATTATTTATCAAAATATTTTTAAAAAGTACTACTTCCGGTTTATATATTGAAACCAAAAATAGGAGGTGCACAACTAGATGCTATAACAGTCTTAAATACAAAATTTCAGCTTTCTACGTCTAACCGTATTTGAGTTATGCGACACACATACGTACGTACATACGTACAGACGTCACGACGAAACTAGTCATAATGGATTCAGAAAAGGTCAAAACGGATATTTCCATCAAAATCTGAAAACCGAAATTTTTCGCGATTACAATACTTCCTTATTACTCCGTACAAGGAAGTAAAAATAGTGAGTAAGCTGAAATTATGTTCGTTTACGAATTTGGCAATGGAAATGCCAACGCAGAGAAGTAACAGAAGCGCAAAAACAATCACTTACTCGTTCTGATGTCGTTCCTGTCATCCACAGATGGGATAACATAGTTTCTTTCAGGATGTAGGTTAACATTTTTTACAAATTTTAAATTGTTTGTTTCAATTTGACTTGTTTTTAACAAATATTATGCAATATTTGTTTATTATTGTTCCTTTATTTATACAAAACTTCCCATTTCTACTTGTAACTTCACAAACTAATATATCTCCTAAACAAAGCGTTTTCGAGAAAATCTTCAAATGAAATATTTGTTTATTGATTGAGGTCCTACATTCAAACTTTAAGTTAGGATACCTAATTCTGAAACACCGTTTATATCACCAAAGTCGATTAAATAGTCATTTATAAATAAGATTGACATTATACTGCCGTAGACATATTTTAGAGCAGCTTTTTAATTTTACCAATTATTTTTAACTTTAAATTGGCTAATAACCTCTTAAAACAGATTATTAATAACTAGATTCTTAACCGACTACGAATAAAAATATCAAACTTTAATCGACTATAAACCTGTATCAAACAGAATTTTCTGGTTAATAACATTCAGTTAAAGTTTCGACGATTTTTGGCGAATTAGTTCCCCTATAATGTGAATCAATAAATTACGGTATTAAAAGGGAATTTTTGATCTATTGTTACACCCTTATATAGGTTAATAGCTTGTAAGTTTATAGCACAACTATAAAAATTTGTAAGGGACCTTCCTCATTTTTCCACAATCCCTACCTAAACCTATAACCCTATTTTCACACTTTCTGTTTACTTTTACACTCTGCACCCTTCTGTGCGTTGGAGACGCTAACCGTTCTATGCTTTCATTGACTGTTCAGTAGCATGGAGTCAGTAACCGCGATGTTTATAACACAACCGTGTTACGGGGGTAATCGTTGGTCTCATGCCACTAACATATGCAGCATGAAGTTTGTTTACCACCAGTGAACCACTAACGTTCCGCTACTGACAGCCGACAACGCAGTGTTTGCGTATGTATTTGTGTCAGGTGGATTTATGTCTTGTAAGGAGTAAGGTGTTGTTTCATGCCGGGGAATATACTGTTGTTTATTAAATATTTAGAAGGTGCGACGTCGAAAAAGGAAACTGAAAGAGATCTTCTAAAGATTGTAGGAAGGTGTTGGTTGATTTAATGGTGATTGAAGTATACCTACTTTGATTTGAAAGATGTGAGCAAAAAATTAAACTTCATAACAAATACAACATTGCTGCAAAAAAGTAAGTAATATGGAATCTGGACGTAACTATAGATATTTGAGTTTTGAGTAGTAATTAATAGACAATTCTCTATTAACTTCTAAAGTGGTAACATTGAGATAAAAAAGTGTTTCTCAATAGACCAGGGGTTATAGTATAGGACGAATTTCGTATCACTATGCATTTTGTGATTCTCTATCATATAAAAAGTGGTGCCAAAGAGTTAAAAGTGTCAGAGACGGCCGCCATTTTTTTTATTTATCCCTTGTGGTTAACATTACGTGAAAAATAGTTATATACCATATTGTAGACTATAAAATTTGTTATAAATCGATAAGTATATCTTTTTTTACTTCCCTGACCTATATAATAGGAAAAGTATTGTACCTAATCGTGATTTTGGCGAATCTTCACGTTTTGGACCCTACTGATTCCAAAAAACATTATTTTAAAACGAGTTGGTCTGTCTGTCTAAGCACTGGAGAACGCGTACGAATTTTCGACTGGAATTTTATATTTAAGCTTTATTCAATCAGGGGTACCAACTTTATGAATTAAATTTGTTTTAAATTAGTACTTGAATTCATGAAAATGTTTAAACTATGACTAAACTAGTGACTCCGAAATGTTTATAATCATGTATAAAACAAAACAAAATTCTAAGAAATTGAATGTTTAAGACCGGCAGTCTATATCTTGATTCATTCAAAAATAACAACTGTTTTTGATTTAAAAGACGAAATTACGGTTTTATTTAAAATGGCTGGTAATTGCTACGACCTTCGTTTTATAGCAAATTTTATACTCTACAATTTCATATATAACAATTTTTCTCGGAATGTTGACCACACGAATGGCGGATATTTTTTCAAAATGGCGGCCGTCTCCGACAGAACTCTTTGGAACCATTTTTTATATGAAAGAGAATGGTTTAATTTACATGAATGTTAATTTTCACACTTTAATCACAAAATTCATAGTTTTGTCCTATAATCGCCAGACTACAAAACAAGACATTAATATTAAATATTATAAACATTACAAAAAAATAATTGAAATTTTTATAAAGTACCTACCTACTTTTGATCTTCTGTAATTTTACAAAATACCACAAAATAGTTGTAAAATAGTACCTACCTATTGGGGTATATGAACAGTTTTAAATACTCACCAAATTACATAAATGTAGTGCAAAGATAAATAATGACAATAATATGATATTGATATTTGCGATCTACTTACATAATATATGAGCAGTAATGAATAATTTAATTCATGTGGAATGCTTTTAGCAGATTTCAAGTAAATATTAATAACAATCAAATGTATAGGTACTCCGCATTTTCATACATAAAATTATAGGAAAATGAAACACAGATAAAGATAAGTCTGCCAATTAATTTTATAAGTTACCTCTCATTTTATTGAAAAATGTTCTTTGTTCTCTGTTTTATTTTAATAAATTTTGTTGTTTTTTATTTTCCTTGTATAATTATTATTCTGTGTCATATAGCATTGATCTTTTATCTCAATTTATTCTGCAAACATGAATTAAATAATTTGAGTAGCTATACAGGTATAAAATAATTATATATATATATTAAAGAAAATATTGATAGGAATTATAGATACCTAATTGTAAATACAAATATTTTCATATAAAGGCATTAATTTTAGTACCTAAATATCTAGTAATTATAATTAAAATCGGAAAACATGTTTTTTTTAGTTAATGCAAATTATAAATAGATAATCGAAGTAAATTGGCAGCTTATTACCTATTATAATTTTGCCAAGTCGAGGTAAATATGTCATTTTAATAATAAACTCCTAAATGATATTTACTGAACTATTCAAACAATAACGTTGCATGTACTTTAAGTGATGAAAATTTAAATTTTAATATAAAATATAGTTAGGAGATGTATATTTTGTAGTAACAACTCCTATTTTCATATAAAAGCGAGATAAATTATAGTAGTTATGTTGTATTTGAGCTAATCAAAATCGAATTACAATGAATGGTAATTTTCACTATTGCAATAAATGTAAGTAAATAATTTTTAGTTTTACATCACAAGTTATTGAACTTTAGGTTGCGTATAGTAGGTAACTGCAGTTTCAAAATAATTAATATATTCCTTTTATATACAGGGTGTTTCAGACCACCCGTCCACCCCTTTTTTAAAAGAATGGGCGAAGATTTTTCAACAGGACGATACGTAACCTTACTAATGTCGATGTGGTCTATCGAATGACATACATATTGAGACCCCCCTTGCCACCCTTATAAGGGGTACGGGGGGCAACTTTGTTATTTCAAATGGAACCCCCTATTTTTTATTGCAGAATCGGAAAAACAAATAAAAACTATGAAGATTTTATTCGAAGAATTTTTTTGTATTCGGGACAGATGGCGCTGTATTTGTAAGTTTTCTAGTTGGTTTTTTTATTCAAAAATGATATAAAAACAGAAATCAAACAGTTCATACATTTCGAAAGATTTCAATATTTATAAACAATCAATACCTTGAACACAAAAAATAAATAATGCGAAGTTAGAAATTAACAATACTACTCGGTGGTTTATTTAAAGCTGAATAGTTGGCGATTACAGCGCCATCTGTCCCGAATACAAAAAAATTCTTCATATAAAATCTTCATAGTTTTTTTTTGTTTTTCCGATTCTGCAATAAAAAATAGGGGGTTCCATTTGAAATAACAAAGTTTCCCCCCGTACCCCTTATAAGGGGGGCAAGGGGTCTCAATATGTATGTCATTCGATAGAGCACATCGACATTAGTAAGGTTACGTATCGTCCTGTTGAAAAATCTTCGCCCATTCTTTTTAAAATGGGGTGAACGGGTGGTCTGAAACACCTTGTATAAGTAGAAGAATTTGACGACAATCGGACATGCTGATAAACTTTAAGTGTTGAAAAAGTTATTATGTTTTATTATAGGAATTGTCTATTCGGACTGCGATTGTACGAGATTGTATTTACGATTGGACGAGATTGCACGAGATTGGACGAGATTGTATTTAAGATTGTACGAGTTTGCACGTAAGATTGAACTTAATAACTTTTATATCCAATCGCGATTGTACGAGATTGTACTTACGATTGGACGAGATTGTATGTAAGATTGTACGAGTTTGCACGTAAGATTGAACTTAAGAACTTTTATATCCAATCGCGATTGTATGCGATTGTACTTACGATTGGACGAGATTGTATGTAAGATTGTACGAGTTTGCACGTAAGATTGAACTTAAGAATTTTTATATCCAATCGCAATTGTATTTAAAATCTGATCATATCATCCTGTAAATGTCGGAAATATAATTAAAATTCATTAAACCGTTTAGAATACGTATCTGACAGGTTATGAGGCATCTAACCTAGTTCAAATTATTTGACTCGATTCGGATGCGGAACCGCGATGGTTTTCCGTGCCGGAAAGTGATCGGAATCCGAACAACATAAGGGATGAATTTTGTTTACCTTAATGAAGCACAGAACCCGAAATTTTGAAAAACGCTTTCGAATTATGCCTACGGCACACGGTCGAGGAGCATCGAGTAACTCCTCGATGAAACGATAGAACGCACCCCGTCCTCGACGAAAAATAGGGGCGCCGCTATTTTCATCGAGTTGTTCCTCGATGAAACGAATGTATCTCATTTCAGACGTATCTTTTGTATTTGATTTCGTGCAAAACTTTGATGTATTTGTCACCGATTAAATAGAAATCCATCGCGGACGGGTGCGTTCTTTCGTTTCATCGAGGAGTTACTCGATGCTCCTCGACCGGTGTGCCATAGGCATTTAGTGATGTGTGTACATGTTTCTGTCTCTACTCTAACCTTTGCAGCAGATATTGCTGTCTCTGTTTCAGTCTGGGAAACTTGACCGGCAAAGTTAGATGGATAGTACATTAGCGTATTCAAGCAGCATTCTGAGAAATTATTAATAAAGAGGACGCACTTATGTGACTTGAATTGTCGGTCCTTTATTAATATTTGACTGTTGCTCTAATACGCCGTAATGCCTATGGCACACCGGTCGAGGAGCATCGAGTAACTCATCGATGAAACGAAAGAACGCACCCGTCCGCGATGGATTTCTATTTCATCGGTGACAAATACATTAAAGTTTTGCGCGAAGTCAAATATAAAAGATACGTCTGAAATGAGACACATTCGTTTCATCGAGGAACAGCTCGATGAAAATAGCGGCGCCCCTATTTTTCGTTGAGGACGGGGTGCGTTCTATCGTTCCATCGAGGAGTTACTCGATGCTCCTCGACCGGTGTGCCATAGGCATAAGGTGTTAAGGTTGTTTTTCCAAACTTCTAAAAAATATTCAAATTTGTAAAGTTCTGCAAAATTTCGTAAACTATTTTAGAATAATTACTTTTCGATTATGTGAAGTCAAATATGGTGATAATTAGAAACATATGTTGCAAAGTGAAACAAATGTCTAAAAAATGGACTAAAGTAACAAAATTTGACATACAAAACACTCAGATTTTATCTGCTCAGCCAATTAATAGCAAAACGATAAATAAACCTGATTTGGTTTGTTTGTTTTTATTTTACATATTACTTTATTTGAATTGATTCAAGTTTTAAAGAGAAAACCCATTAGACCTGTGAAGTCTAGAGTCACTTCAATGGGACCATCTTTTTTAATATCATTCAGACATCAAATTATTCTTTTTAAAGCTAACCAGGTGACCATTTTATTATAGTAAAGCGGTCTTTGTGAAAGACGAATTTGTTAACTAAATAGTTTAATGTTACATTGCATTTGTTATGTTCACAGCTTTCCCCACAGTAAAACACTTTTGCAGTATCTGTACATAGGCGATTAGCATTGCATTTTCAAATTTTGACAGAGATGTCAGATTTATTTTGTATTAATTATAAAAAGATTTAAACAAATGTTATAAAGCATAAAAGTCTGCATTTTATTAATAAACAAAATTCAAATTAAATGAATTAATTAAATACCAAATAAATCTGACATCTCTGTCAAATTTAAAATTTGTTGTTGTACCTAGTTACCATAGCAATGTAAGTTTGGATTTGAAAATATCGAATTTAAAATTACCTAATATTGTTCATTAAAATTAAATTTTAAGGAAATTTTAGTTGCATCTAGTGTGAAATAATTTGACCTTTCGATTGGCACATTTACCATATTTCTACGTAGAAATGGGGAGCAGGAATCTACATAAATGTAAAATGCAATGCTAATCACCTATGTACACTATGTTCCAAATGTTCTGCCCCAGAGATTGGAAAACCCCCGTTGATCCGCAACCATTGTAGCACCATTCGTCAAAGTATTAGAAATACGGCCTTCTTAGGTTGTAGAAAAAGACAGCTTGCGAAAGATAGAAGCAGTTCTCGGTGAATCATTGCGGATTACGCCAGGTAGAGCAAAAGTGTAGAACAATAATTGCTTTGAGCTCTGTTTCAGTTTAGAAATACAATTTCCATAGTTTTATTTTGTTCACTTCATTACATTTCTAAACAAAAATTGCATTATTATGAAATGAAAAAATTATTTTAAATACACAATTTTATAAAACTTTGTATCCTAAAAATGCCACAATGCCTTAAAATGATAAAATTAACTTATTGCCAAATTTAATATTAAATACATAAGATAATATTGGCATTGACTAAAGGTAAAATTTAAAAATAAAGGAGATCCTAGACTGACCGAATAAATTGAAAGTAAAAAATCTTAAGTTAATTATTTTTATGATTAGTAATTTCATTTTCAATATTTTAATTTAGTTTATATTAAATACATAATAACAATAAGTATGATACAAAAGTTACATAGAACAAAATCGAAGTATCAGTTTTAGCAATAATTTCCGGGCAAAATTACAAGATTATAAAAAATGATCACCACACGATTTTTTATTTCATAACTCGATACACAGTAAATCTTTGAATGTTTAATCAGTACCTACATTAATTAACACACAATTTGACTTGTGCAGCGTTGAGGTTGATAGTGGCGGCGGCGAATTGTTAAAAATAAACCGGCGGCGGCGACGCGCCGGCATGAACGCTTAATTGTAAGTGGCTTTTCTTTAGGCACCGTGCCGGTGTACGCCGGCGTATTTACATCAAAAACTTCGCAATATCGACATGTGTAGCAAAGTTAGTGGAAAATATCTTATTAGATGCCATCCACATAATGATACAATTTTATTTTAATTTTAATTGAACAATTACTTTTTTATTTTGTTGTCTAGAGATAGAGAATGGACAAAAGTTGAACATAATAATAACGCAACATGCAACTTAAGAAGTTATTATCATAACTTGATTGCCAACTTACATGATACTGATACAACACATTTAAAAATAATGAATAAATAACAATATAAACAAACAACATAAAAATAGGTAATAAAATTTAGAAACTGGAAAGAAATAATTATAACAGACCATGAATCTCAATAAAGTTATTGTTAAAAAATACATGATACAACACATTTATATCTTGCAACATGTATTAAAATTTTCATATGTTTGATACTCAGGTGACCAAATATTAAGAAATAAAATTATGGAGATTGTGTTCTTCTCTAACAGTGAACTGAATCCTAGCCCAAAGCAATAATTATTGTTCTACACTATTTACCCTATACCTGGGTTAGTCCGCTGCTGTTTCTATCTTTCACTTGTTGTCTTTTTCTACGATCAAAGAAGGCCGTATTTCTAATACTTTGACGAATGGTGCTACAATGGTTGCGGATCAACGGGGGTTTTCCAATCTCTGGGGCAGAACATTTGGAACATAGTGTACACATATATAATTTCGGGTTCTGTGCTTCATTGAGGTAAAAAAAATTCATCCCTTATGTTTTTCGAATTCCGATCACTTTCCGGCACGAAAAACCATCGTGGTTCCGCATCCGAATCGAGTCAAATAATTTGAACTAGGTTAGATCCCTCATAACCTGTCAGATACGTATTCTAAACGGTTTAATGAATTTTAATTCTATTTCCGACATTTAGAGGCTGATATATGATCAGATTGTTCTTTGAATGTATTTAAAAACTTTTAAATACAATCGCGATTATATATAAAAATTCTTAAGTTCAATCTTACGTGCAAACTCGTACAATCTCGTCCAATCGTAAGTACAATCTCGTACAATCGCGATTGGATATAAAAGTTCTTAAGTTCAATCTTACGTGCAAACTCGTACAATCTTACATACAATCTCGTCCAATCGTAAGTACAATCTCGTACAATCGCGATTGGATATAAAAGTACTTAAGTTCAATCTTACGTGCAAACTCGTACAATCTTAAATACAATCTCGTCCAATCTCGTACAATCTCGGCCAATCG
This sequence comes from Agonum fuliginosum, assembly GCA_947534325.1. Lineage (NCBI taxonomy): Eukaryota > Metazoa > Arthropoda > Insecta > Coleoptera > Carabidae > Agonum > Agonum fuliginosum. The sequence continues at coordinate 25,999,943 of OX384032.1, forward strand.
TAAGTACAATCTTGTCCAATCGTAAGTACAATCTCGTACAATCGCAGTCCGAATAGACAATTCCTTTATTATATTATAACCTAACCGGAACAATAATTATTAAATAAATTCCATTGAATAAATAATACGATGCCGCCATTCGCGCACCCAGGGGTTGGGGCGAAGGGGCTCGCCTCCTCCCCTTAAAGGAAAAAATTTAAATTTAATTTTTTTAAAATCAATAATCATTAATTAGGTTAAAGCAACTATATTTAAACAAAATGCAACTTTTTATAATGTGTATTGTCTTGTATTTATATTAGGTATAATAATTTATAAACAATAGTGAACACAGGACTAACAGACAATAATTCAACATTAATCTAGTTATCGGTACGGTATAGAAATGAAATAATATTTACTAAGTGTGCGGTTAATAGAAGCAAAAAAACAAATTGAAATATTGTTATTGAATAGTTGAATAATAATTATTGTATCGCACTCGGCACGTAGTCCATCTATGATCATTAAAGTATATACGATGGTTGAAAATTTCAGCGTATTTCGGTATACAAATCGGCGTAGGTATCTGCGATTTTATTGTTATCTTATTTCTTGGATCTAATAAATTTTAGCAAATCTAAAACATACTGCTTTGAAAAAATTTAAATTTCAATATAAAGGTACTTGATACTTGAACCCAGAAAAAAATTCGTCTGTGGCGCTATTTCTTTTTCTAACGCCCCTCCCCCACCTTCACAAAATCCTTGGTGCGCCACGACTTTCCGCTACCTAGTTATGTAATAGTATAAGTATTATTTAACTATAGCACTCGGATGATTATACACTCGCAGTCTGCTCGTGTATAAACTTTCATCCTTTTGAATTATAGCCATTATGTGCGAGTCAAATACGACGTTTTATCTACGATTTTTAAATAAAACATTTCTTTACAAATTTTATTAACCTAATCGCACACATTTTGGTGTGATGACATTATTACAGATTACAGATGTGAATGTGATTAATAATGAACTCATAATTCGATAGTGTTGAATTATGAAGGTATCTACAATATGAATGTACATATTAATCAATGATCGTAGATAAAATACAAAAAATAATTCGCATGTGATAATAGATCAATATTTAGTAGACCTAATAAATAATTTTGCGTTAAGATTTCGTAATAAATAATCATTTAAAGTCGCGCTTGAAACCGTTTTCAAATATTTACCGTTTATACAACAAAAATTGTCCTACCAAAAGTGCGAAATTTTGCCGCCGTAAGCGCCACTATCTTCTTGCATGGTTTCTATATAAGTAGACATCGTTTATCCGAAATTTATGCAGAAAGCTTGTGCAAAATGAGCCATGTAAAATGTTTAAAAATTTCGCTGACGTGGTTCTAGTAGTAGCAAATTATAACGAATACTAAGTTTTTGACTATTATTGGGTTAAAAACATTACCATTAAAAACCCGTAAGGCAGTTTTTTCACTTTTAAACGCGCCCTTAAAGTGAAGTTCAAATATATTTAAATGTTTCATTCAAAATATATCTAAATTATTGAAGTGCTTTTATATAATTATAAAAAAAATCTAAATGACACACCAAGCATGTTCACTGTTCAGTATAAAACGCACATTTTGTCAATAAATGGGTCAAAGAGATAGTAGGTAGTAGTTATTTTATTTCAGTTTGAAATCGATATAAAACCGACGAGGGAGCGAAAGATTATGAATTCGGGCAAACAGCAATAAAAGTGTCAGCATGAAATAGCAGCGCGCTCCACCACTGTCCATAATTATCAAAATTATTATAGACTCATTAAGATGAAAGATATAAATTTAATGATGCGATAAAGCAATAATTTGGTTAGAGAGCACTGGGCCGTAAATACATTTCGCAAAATTTGCACTGGTTATCGAAATGTATGCAGTGCGATTATTGTATTACGTGCGATGATGAACGAGCTTTTTTAGTTTCTGCTAATTAAATTTTGATGCTATACTTATTAACAACTGAAATATCAAATAGTTAGTTATACGGAGTATTTAACTGACATACTTCGTATCAAGCATGATTTTTAATTACGTTGTACAACCACAACCCGAAATTGTTATTTGTTATTATTTATCAGAATCAATAGGTAATTAATTATGAAAACGAGGTTACTTTAGCGGTTAAATTATTTACACGTAATGATTATTTTACATACCTACCTAGTGATTGCTCTAGATTAAATATTAGAGTTATACATTGAGGTAATAATGGGAAATATTTTTCAATTATTTATATAAAATGCTCCAATTTATAATACGAGTATCTAATACCTACTATGAATTCAATATGTCTTGTCCAGTTATTAAAAAATATACAATACACTAACAATACGTAGCATCTCTGACCATTAGTTATTTGCAGTGGTGTATTGAGGCCCGAACATGGTGGTACGACGTACCTGTACTTTTTCATAGAAGCGGTACGCGTACCGAAACTTTTTTTCTAAACTTTATTCTAGAAAATCAATTATCTGTCCAATGCCATTAAGGGTTAAATATTTGTTGAACTAATCATAATTATTTGAGAACGGGGTGACTACTAAGAAATCCAATTTAAGAGCGCTCCAGAGAGCTTCAAATCCGTCGATTTTCACTGGAAATTTCTACGATCTCAAATTTATTATAATTGTTTTTTACTTCCTTGTACGGAGTAATAAGGAAGTATTGTAATCGCGAAAAATTTCGGTTTTCAGATTTTGATGGAAATATCCGTTTTGACCTTTTCTGAATCCATTATGACTACTTTCGTCGTGACGTCTGTACGTACGGACGTATGTGTGTCGCATAACTCAAATACGGTTAGACGTAGAAAGTTGAAATTTTGTATTTAGGACTGTTATAGCATCTAGTTGTGCACCTCCTATTTTTTGTTTCAATCTACAAACCGGAAGTAGTACTTTTTTCAAATATTTCGATAAATATTTAATTAAGACAAATTTTTTTATTTTAAATGAAATATTATGTGATTATTACCTGCAATCGGTGTTTTATAAATATTTTTGTATCTGCTTTCATTTAAGAATAATTAAAGTATATATTTATAATTTAGTATTTCGGTATCTTGTAGTCCATGATCGATTAACATTTGTTACTACGTAAAATTTAAATGATTATGACATGACAGTGACAGTGGTAGTGACAATAGTAAAATATCGTTTATATCTTCTTCTGCAGTTTAAATAAAATGACTAAAATATATTTGTGAGTATAGTAGCAATAGTAGTACTTATATATTAATATATTTGTATAATATAATTCTACATTTTAGTTATTAAGAATAGTATGAACAGTTTAATAGGCGTACAAGGAAGTCATGTGGTGTCCACGTCATATTTTTATTAATTGCTAACATTGAAATATTGATATTTATCAGTTTTTTTTAATAACGTCAATAAAAATGTTATTATCTTCATTATTATTGACGTTATTAAAAAAATTGATATATTTTTTATTTTGATGTTAGCAATTATTAAAAGAAAAATTCAATAAATTTGAGATGATAGCATACCTTCAAAATATTCCAGTGAAAACCAACGTATTTGAAGCTTTTCGGTAAGCACTACTTTCTGACGGTCCTATGCTCTCAAATTTTTAAATTAATTGTTAACATCAAAATAAAAAAATATAGAGATTTTTTAAATTAAACGTCAATTAATCAAGATAATAACATTTTGAGAGACCGATTGATGTTGTAGCAAAAGTGGGGTTAGGATGAAAAAGGAAGGAAGTTATTTAAGGGACAGGGATAAACAGTCGTGGTCGAATTAGGATGGGATGAATTAGGGAGCGGCACTAATCATGACATTCAATAACTACACACTTTACTTAAAACTATTTGACTTTAATAAACACAAAATTAACTGTTTAAACACGAATAAAAGATTAATAATGACTTATCGTTTCAACTAAACTTATAATACAGATTTATAACTAATAAAACTTAAATTTACGCTCAAAAGCGTAATGTCCGTAGCAACGGGCTACATCTTTAGACTTATCTGGAGCTCGGCTGTCGAAGAACTGTCGCAGACGTCCAAAAATTAAGGGAACGTCTGGCCTAAAGGGGAAGGAGGGATGCAGATGATCTCTGAACTATTGTATCCAAAAATAACTTCAGATAACAAAAATTCAGAGCCTAGAAGATGAAGGTCATCTTGCTACAATGTTATTAAAAACATGATAAATTTCAATATTATTATGTTAGCAATTCATAAAAAGAAATTACCTATAATAAATTTGAGATCATACAAAGTTCTAGTGAAAATCGACTAGTGAAAATTAAACCTAGTCTTCATAAATTATCTATCTAACAGATTTTTATTGGCAGCGGTCTGAAACTACTTTCATTAGTAGTTTGCTGAGAAGTATTGGTCAACAATTAGTCATTTTTATTTTCTAGTAACCAAAGTGTTTTTCAAAAAGCCTACTTTTATTGCCGATCGTAGAAAAAAATTGTTGCACTCGTATGTAAATAGTAAATTTCCAAAGAAAGATAATCTTGTTGGAATTAGTCTCTAGTGTAGTTCGCGGTGATTAGTTCGATACAAAAGGCAGAAATTTATATGTATCCCGTCTAACAAGAAGCTGTAACATACGACGGTGCTAATACGGTGTAAACCTTTTTGTTCCAGATTCCATTGTAAAGGAGGCACATGTGAGGATTCCAGTAGCTTGTTAAACAAATTAAAGAACAATAGAATCATCGTATCGTGACAATTAGAGGACTGTTCCGACAAACAGCAGAAGGGGGCGTACAATGCGGCTTGCCGAACATAATGCAATAACCGAGACTACGAGAGAGGGTCTCTAGGTGTGCACACTCAGAACTAATTGAATCCCGCTGCCGCCAATTTGTGCAAAACAGAAACGAACTCGAACTGTTATGCAAAACACACTTGCGGGATAATTACAATGCGTGACACGCACTTCTGATTTACATTTTGTTTTCATACAACAAATTACAGATAATTCAATCCGGATCGGACGAGGATTGATTGAAAAAACTCTCATAAACAACAACCGTCGTAAATTATTATCGTTGACCGAACAATGTGAAATAACTACTCATGTCATCGGGCAAGCGGCGAACATCAGTGGAATTAACGGTTGTTTATGCGCACTGCCAGATTAAAACAAATAACGAGACGACAACATTGTACGCGAATTGCTAAATGCGGTCAACTGGTATCTTTCCACGTTGCCGTGATTGATACCTCACCAAGCGGAACCGATATTGAAGAACTGCCATTGTGTCACAGCAGGACACATGTTTGCTGACGATAACATGGGACATGAAAGCTGTTCTGATTGAGGTTACATTACAAGCGCGGGTTATTACTGCAAATTAGAAAAGTCACTGATTTATTATTCTTGCAAAAGTATTTTCAGAAGATAAATTTGGTTGTGACCCGGTTTTCAATTGAAATTCATTTGTAAAACTTGTAAAACATTCAATGATTTTTGAGAATATTTTAAACTACTTAACTAACTAGGATCTTTGTACAGTTTAATAATTAACCTTACTACACAATAATTACTAAATAAGCTTATAAGAAATGTAGTTACTTTGATAACAAAACCAACCAATTAAATTAGAAATTCTAATAGTGATGTGATCAACCTAAAAGCGTTAACCTGTAACTAAGTGGTGATCGTAACCTCATAATAGCAGCGAATTAGTAATGCAAAATCCCCAGCAATGATGCGCCCGTCGCGATCGCGGTCGCGCTGATCGGCTCGGAGTGTTTAGTGGTTCCGTGGTCCGGTGGCACTCCGGTTCCACTGCTGTGGATGCACAGCGGGTCAAGGACAACGAGCATGGCACAATGGGCGCTTGCTAGGACTATGCCATTCCTGGTTCTTGTAATATTAATACATCTAGCAGCTATGACGTCGCTCGCACAAAGAGGTAGGAAACTTGCTTCTGTTCTGTGTTAGAGTGGAGTGGAGTGTGTGGGACGAATGCTTTATTTATTCACGTCAACGACCAACGACGCGAGTTCAACTGCATCAAGTGCAGGCAGGTAGCACAAGGTGGAGGAATAGGGTACTTTAAAATCATAACACGAGAATTTTTACAGGAGTTTGCTTTCAAATTTGGGAAAATGAATAATAAAACTTGCATGACTTTGTAATACAAAGTACCCAAACGATAAAAGTTCATCCTCTATAAATAATATTTTTGAATAAAAATGAAATAAGAATTAAGTTATGTTAATAAAAGTTTGCCGTGCCGTATATTAAAAATAAATTTTTGAAAAATCTCAGACTGAGCCGGGGTTTGAACCCGGAACCTTTGTATTCAAAGTTTCCGGGTTCAAGTCCCGGCTCAGTCTAAGATTTTTCAAAAATTTCTTTAACACTTTACTAGAGGGTTTCTCGCAACTACGTTTACAATATTTAACATTAAATACTTATTGCATCAATTACAATAATAAATTATCACATAAATAGAACGATATTGAATACATAAAAAATGGATGCTATGTGGGTAGGTATATGTCGCAGTAAATTTTTTACTGATATTAATTCCATATCAGTAAACCGGAACATTTTTAAATTTTAAAACACACGCTTTTCTGTCTCAATATAATTCCTACGAGGGATAGGTATAATCTATTATATTTTTATATTTCATAAAATTAATGGTCCTACGTGTGCAACTGTGCAATTATTTTTGTTAGGTACCTAATAAGATACATAGGTAATTACTTTTTCTCGACTAACTTAAATTTTTATTTTCATCATTGTTTGTTTTATTTATAAAATTATTGTAGTACCTTTCTTTTAACAATCACAGTTAACTTACTGCTAGATTACAATAAAACAAAATTGATTCAATACATCGTTGATAAATCAATAAAACTTACTGATACCGTGAGACGAGAAATTTAAGTATTCTCGTCTCAGTATTTCGAAAAACATTTACTGCCATATATTTGAAAAGCTAGAAGTAAATTTTGGAACTTTTTTGTACGTTTCTATTAAATTTGCACTCAATTCTTGTTATAGAAAAAAAATATTCATATCAAAACCGAAAATACTACGAAGTAAAAAAAAATTCAAAGAGGAAAATATCAAACTTTTTTCAAAGCTTTAGTTTCGAGAATTTATTATTTTTGAGGTATATGACAAACCGAATCGTAAGATATCTTGGGTATGTTTTTTTGTTAACTCATCCAAGTTTCGTTCTATACCTATATAATAATGCAGATAATACGATTTACGATTTTATCCAATACCAAATCTAATATTTAGTTCAGTACCTCTATCCTCTTGGCATGTTATTCGCCACTGGTAATGTGGTAATTGTGGAATATTTCACTGGAAGTTCTTTTTTTTCTATATATAATTCCGAGTATAATTCCAACGAAGCACGAACTGGTCGTTAGTAAATGCATTGTTTCAATATTTTATATTTTCATTTTGACGTTAAAACTTTAATGCCCTATAAATGGCTACCTACCTACTGCTTCTATGATCTAGTGTTCTGGAAGTTCTAGCATATTTATTTTGCACTCTACATTTAACACGTTTCAGTTGTATACCTACGTTTGTTAATGGGTAAATACAAAATAACAAGAAACTTTGAATAAAACAACATTGGAGTATGGTACTATGTAAGTAGGTACTACTAACACTTTATTATAAAGAAAATAATGTTTTCAATTATTGCTTTCCAAAATTAGTAAACACCAGTACCTTACGTAATATTGAAAATTATAGTTCTTTTGGCGTTAGTTTTAATTTATATGCGCAATGTACAAAATATATAGTAGGTATATTTGTAAAGCGACTAAAAAGCTAAAAACTGACATAAATTTTGATTCTGAAAGAAGGGAAAAAATCGTACTATACAATTTTTATTTTTATTATTATTTTCACTTTAACACACATTAAAAGATCAGTGCCTACATTTAAACATACCTACGCAATAATTTATAAGAAAGGTTTGCAAAACAGAATACATAAAAAATATATTTTTCCTACAAAATCAAATTTAATAATATTTAATATACAGTCAAAGTGCTCTAAGAATGAGTGTCTTGTCTATGTACGTTTACATTGTATTTTAAAAATATTGTCGAGACGGTTAGTTTAAACATCAAAATGAGAATTGGATTTAATTTATTACTAATTTAATACTAATAAAGTACAACGTTATCATTTGATTTATTATTTTTAAAAAAATATACGTAAATTATTACATTGCATGCCGGCCGTGAAAAAAACAAATTCAGTTTTTACATTTACGAAATAAGCGCTCAATTGAAAATTGTACGAATATAAACATAGTTGGAAAATATCTGCCTGAATAAAGATTTCACACACGTCATGTATCGTGTATGTTACAAAGTATATTTAAAATGGTATGACAGCTACTTAAAACATGTTTGAGCTTAATTCATACTTTTGAATGATTGGAATACCATTCTTAGAGCACTTTGACTGTATATGTATTGGTTTGCACCATGAAAGTATGCAAAAGAATGAAGTGTTATCTACCTACTTTATTTAACCATCTAAGCAAAGGTCAGTATAAATAGTAAGTGCATTCCTATTTTGATTATTTTCTGGGATATTATTCCATAAATGGCTCTGAAACCATTATATAAAAATTATTCTACAGATTCGCATGTACTTTGCTAATCTCTCTTTCGACTAAATATCCCAAATTAACTGTAATAAATCATGTAATAATAATTAATATTGTTACAACATGTTATATAATAATTTTTCCTTATCAAAACCAATTTGTTCGTCGCGAAACAATTTCTTAATTGATATAAAGTAAAAGGGAGTTTTAATTTTTAATCTTGATTTCTTTTATATTGATTATTTTGCTCCAAGTTGCTACACCATACGAACGTTGGTCTACGTAAGAAGAAATAAAAGAAAAACTGTATTATTATTATGTTGCAATTTTACATAGAATATTTGTTAAATGTTGCTACAAAATTAGAAAAATGTGTTACGACTTACGACGATAACGAAAATTTACATATACCTACCCAGCAAACACATTTAAAACATTAATCAAGTATTCTTTAGGTTTCCAAAGTAATATGTTTTGTAATGTACCTACCTACATGGAAGTTACATGTAAAGCGGAATGTCAGCCCTGACCTCTGACACATTGTATCGTATACCTACATAACATAAATATTATAATTACATATAGATGACATTAACTATAACATGTCATCCACAAATTTGAAACATGGGTGTTATATTATAAGTAGAGTGCGGATTATATGCATTTGCATATATTGTATTATTGTTCATATTAGTATTTTTCTCACAAATGTTTGCATTTCATACAAAAATAGATCCAAATATGTGGTAATTTTTTGCATACTTTGCATATAAGTATCAATAATTTTTATATATATATATTGCATATAACTGCATATTTCAGGTATACTTTTTAACCCAAAATTTATTTATTTTTTTACCTATTTAAAATGTGTATAAAATTTATATTCGCTCAAATTTGACAGCACCTACAGTATTTTATTTTCCATTGGAATATGTAAACCGTGACTCAAGTAATGCATGCCGCTCTTTTGAAAAATGTTTTGTTCATTTACATTTATTTTAAAGATATATACACAAGTCGTATTCCAGAAATTATACGTTGCTTTCTTCAAAGCAAAGAAAGAAAATTAGTTTAAAATGGCTGTGATCTGTAATGTGATTTGTGATTGACAGTAATACGCCATATTATTTGTGAAATATGGCGTGTGCAAACAATCTACGCGGTTCAGAATTTACCCCAGCAAAATCGACGTGTCGCATATGATTACGAAGTAGGTAGGTATAGGTAATCTGTGGTATTGAAATCCTTTATTTCCTTAAGAATAATGCGATCTCAAAACTTAAGTACACATATTTTGGAGTTTTATTGTAAACTATAAAAAAATTATTTGAGACTTTAATGGAATACATAAATTATTATAAACGTAAGTATATATTTAGAAATAAACAATATACCTACTAAAAAGTCTTGTATACAGTTATGTGTATAGAATGCAATTTCAAATTCTGACAACTTTCATTAAACGGCTTTTAGACGAAGTCACTTTTAATAATTCGAACCGCACTCTTTTATGGCTTCAAATTTCATACTTTCTTACATTTGAAAGTCGTAAAAACTGCCTTCATTTTAAACAATGTTTCAAAATGCCTACCTGTATTTGTGCAGCACACACCCGAAATGAAAAAAAGTTTTGGGTGCGCAGATTGGCTTTTTTATTACAACCCCTGGTGCGTTCATAATTACGTCATATCCCGCGGAGCTTGCAGAGATAAACGAATATTTACATGACGTATGATTACCCGGATTAAATTTCAGCTTCAAATGAGATGAAAATCTTGCTGTACTCCGAATAAATCCATTGTTTTTATGGTAATTAAGGTTAATTACAGTAATTTTTTAAGTAATCCATTACTGCAGCATCCCGACCCCTTAATAGCTATTTACAACAGTTCAGTTATTAATGTAAATTTTGCATATAGCAAATATACCTACCTACGTAAGTTATATCTATAACGTAGTTTTATAAAGTTTTTTAATTAGCTAAATTGATTTATAAGTGTAGAAAAATCTTTTTAAATAGGTACCTATCATTTAATTTTACAAAATCTGTTGATTTTAATATTCCACTTACCTCAACAAAATTTTCATATATTTGTAACAGTGGAAATTAGAGATTGATTACTTTATTATTTTAAAACTTGGAACACGCAGAGGAATTATAAAATCACTAAAGTACGTGATCACTCAAATTAATATAATTACAATTAATCAATATGGAAATGAAGATAATAATTGGGAATATACACAATTACTAAAAGTCATGTTATTGTTACAAGAAAGAAGAATAATAAAATGTTTATGTAGATGAATATTGTCAGTTTCTCTATCCCTTCTCCATACTCCTAGCCCTAAAGTAGTCGCACACGGTCTGTGAGACCGGCCGTGAATATTAATCCGATTAATTTCTAAATTCGCGGCTTAAATAACCGTTCCTTTTAAGTACCTTCCTAATTACTGTACCCGATATTTCAGTGCTAGTTGTCGTCTGTTTATGTGCAGCCGTATCTGAGCTATAACGCATTCCGGACTGACAGACCGGCGCGACCACATATATATGTCGTAAATACATTGAAAATTTACTGGAAAATGAATAATTAAATTAATATAAATCAGGGTGTGCATTGTGCATGAATTATTAATTTAAATCGCGATTAAAATCACATGATTTTTTAAATTATAATCAATGATTTAAATCAAAAATTTAATCACATTTTACAAAAACGCTTAATAGTATGTCAAAATCAATTATCATTTATTTTTTGTTCCATATCCTATGTTTCTATCACTGTTAAATTTGTTCATATCTAAATTATAAATTTGTGTTGCGGTACATTTCAATGTAACAGAAATTTTTATTTTATAAAAAATAACAAGAACTTACTATGTTTAAAGAAATTTTCAGCACTCATAATAATTATATCGTTTCCAAAACGTCGCATAAATAAATAATGAAAATATACAATTCAGAACTAAACCCAATAAGAAAAATATCTACTAGGTATTTTTTCTATTTATAAAATCTATACTATTCCGTTTTATTGTAACATTAAATTATTTAGTAAACAATGCGAATAGAATTTAGGAATTTAGGTTTATTAATGATTACAATATTCTTCGTATTTCGAATGCTTACTGATATAGTTGAAAAATACAAGCATTTTGATATTTAACTCAAAAACCAATTTAATTTAAATGAAAAAAATCTGATTTTTATTTAATAAACCTGATTTTTTCATTATTTTCCAAAAAAAATCGATTTTTTTCACACCCTGATATAAATGCTTTACATATCCCTTTGCATCTAAATATATACCTAGTTTTATGTTAATTTTTTCATATATTAATAAACTTTATTTTCTTGTTTAAACTTAACTTTAATTTCACTGAAATTTGATTATAGTTGTATTATGTGTAATAAAGTAATATAAATGACGTATATAATATTTAAATTAACTTTTAAGGTGTCCTAGATATTATCCTATCCTAAAAAATCATAATGATTGTTAACATTCGTAATTAGATACACCCGGTCTGTGAGACCGGCGCGACTACTGGTGTTAAAAATGTTCGCGCGACTACTGTAGGGCTAGAGATGTAACCACCCCCATAACCCATATGGGATGATTTCTTAAAGATCGACATCTTTTATTGGTCTTTCGAGATATAATAACTTTTTCATGCATCGTCATGTCAAGCATATTGTAATATCAAGCATATTGTAGTTTTATTTTATAAAGAAATAGTTACTTACTTTTTTTAATTGGATAGTATAGATTATTACCAAATCATAACTGTATCAATCATCATAGAATATAGGCAAAAAAGTAAACGAAATCTAAAACAAATAGAATTTCAGACGCCAATGTACGGCGTTCGGTTTTATAAACTACCTAACAAAAAATTCATTTCACCATCTGCCACAATTCTCACCGAATATCCCCGTCCAATTTCAAAGATTAATCCCCTTACATGTCAGTCTGGTATCATAAAAGAATTACACCCACGATTTTATCCTCCACTGTATAAAAATCACAATTCAATTCACGGAAGCTGTAAAATCATAATGGACTGCTCATTTAGCACGCAGCCTCTCTGCTTCGGGAATGATAAAGCACCGTTCACACTGCAGGCTACTCGGCTCGCATGCGCGACAGCGATACGGCAGAGTGCGGGTCTTTAAATATTACGAGTCAGGCCATTTAAATTCAGAAAAGTACTTGAGCTCCAGGGTATTGTTTGAGGCTGTCCGAGAAGTATAGGAATATTACTAGGGTGGATTGTGGATTGCAATGGTCTTGCACTTTTGCTGTTGGAAAAGTTAAATTGGAATTTGGAACAAGTTAAATATAAGGGTTATGAAGGAAATGCAGCAGTGTTAAAAATTCTCTGTAATTTGATTACCATTATGTATGTGTAGTTGATGTAATTAAGTAAAACATTTGTGTAAGTAGGTATACATAATTGGCCTAATTCATAAAATCAAAATTTATTTATTCTAAATCAAATTCTCCCTGATAATAATTGTAATAACGTCAATGAAGGTAATGCACGAGTATTATTAATACTTAGCATGTAATTTACATTTGGAATTTTTAATTTTATTGATTTGAATTATCAGATTATGTGGACTATTAAAACAATGTATGGAATTTTTTCAATAAATCCGTTTAATGAAAATATATTAATAATTAACAGATTTTATGTGATTTTGATAACAAGATAAATTTTACGATTTTAAAATAATTTTTCAAATAAAAAGTAGGTACTTTCAATATTAAAGAAATTTTTACAATCAATAATTGTATATTTAATAACATAATTATTATTAAAATTTTGACATACACTCAATAAATTAATATTTACTTGTAGTAGAGTAGTCGCAAAATAAGATGGAACCGGATATGCGCGAATTGTACTCAGCTGATCTATATTACCCGACCTGAAAATATTGACTGAATCAAAAACATTAGTACGATATACTGCGAAACAGTTTTATAAGTTGCAAATTATAAATTATTGTTAAGTATTATAAATTATAATATTACACAAGAAAATTGTTAAAACGCTTTACACCAAGTATGACATAACATGTGATCACAGCAGAAATCTCACTTTTGATACGACATAATACACCCCTAATGTTTACGAATGGACTCGTCCAAACCAAAACACGTCTTTCGCGCAGGTCACGTGGGGTTTCATCTTATTTTGCTACTACTCTACTTACTATCTTAATAAATCTTGAGTAACATACATTTTTGTTTATATTTTTAAAGCCAAAATTATAAAATAAATTATTTGCCACTGTTTAAGCTTATTTATTTAGTTTCTAGAATCAATGATGTCAGTTTTATCTTACTTTTAATATTAAAATTAAAAGCAAATTAAAATATCACACCATTTAATTTTTTTACATATATTATTTTCATTTTTATCTAAAAATAATTGAGATTGATATAACAAAATAATGCTTCAAACTTTCATCGATTTTAAAGTTTTATCAACCGTAACAAAACAACACTATCAAATATAGTTGATCTTCCTTCGTTGTTCAAACTTGAAACCCTGCTATTTCCATTGATTACTCTCTACTTCTACTGTGACGCTAACACGGCACCATGGCATGATACTTGACAGACTGAATCTTGGCTTGGTTATTTGTCTCCGGGTGAAAGACTCGCTGCGTCGCTTGTCGTAGCTTGACAGATGACGGTCGAGAGTGGAACGAACAAACGATATCCGGAACCACCGCGAGACTCCATTTAAATGGAAATGACGACATATATTCCGCCCGTTCTGATACACTCTACTTCTTCACTAGCACCAGTGCACTGTGGGAGGAAGTGACGTCAATAGCTGGTGGCGTGGAGTTACCAGCGGAAAAACACCCAGATCCGGAGCACTTATTGTTTATACTTACAAGCTACAGTGCTGTGAATACTGAAAAGTTAGGTTATGAGGAGCGGAGAAACGCGATGCTGTGATTTCGTTTTATATTCATCTACCTACTGGAGAAGTGGAGGGATGTCGTGCCAAGTTTTGCAAGAGTATCCACCTACTTTGTTGTGATTTCAATATTACTTTTTTTATTTAGTTGTTTACTCTTTCTCTGTAACTTGAAGTCTTATTGGTTGACAACGGTAGTAAAATTATTATGTACATTCATATTAATATTCATACTATGTTATATGCGTTGTACTTTGTTGTGATTTCAATATTACTATTTAATTTTGTTGTTTACACTCTTGTCTGAAAATCGAAGACTATATTTACATCGATATAATATTATAATATAATTATTATAAGAACTATATTTATGCTACGTTCTACGTTATTTATAAATAACAGATTTTTAATTTTAATGAAGATTGAAAATTACAGACTGAAGAGTCCATTGAACGTTAACTAAGCTGTTAACTTTTTCAATTATTAACTTAGCAGAATGTAGTGTATACTACGAGAAAAAAAGAGATGACCGGACTTAAGAATTTCGATTTGGTATACAATATTAATCGACAGGCATAGATTATTAGCAAAGTTTCTGGCAGAAACCGCTTCGTTATCTTGAAATAGGCAACTACCGCCCAACTTTCGTATCACGGACAATAAATTTTTGCTGTCTAAAATGCTTGATATGACCTGACGATTTTGGATTCCGTACATTTTTAAGTACCTAATCACTGTTTAATATTTACGGCCGGTGGTAAGCTGAACGGTATAGTGTCCTGTCCGCCTTACATGCTAGCGGTCCTGGGTTTGATCCCAGCAATCGACTTAAATACCACTGGGACCGATTGGTTGTATTTCATTATAATAACATCTACTATTCTGTCATGGCGAGGTAATTCTGTTGAATGGTTTTACCTTTTACCATCGAAATAAATAAAATAAGATTACCTACTTGATAAATTTCTTATGTTAGGTATCTTTAAAATTTATGGTATTTATTTTACATAGGTTAGATATACATAGAGACTTGCTTGTTTTTTCTGTGCTGCATGCTGCATGTAGCTTTAACATTTTATTTTCATAACCTATGTTCGTTGATACCACGCTACCCAGGAAACACAAATATATACGTACTACATATATATCATGTAGCAGCCATTATATCAAAGTAAATTGCGATGTCACTCATACATATAAAAACTTGTTATTTTTAATCAAAAATGTCCTCCACAACCCTATATAACAATTATATAATAATCATATTCCAGAGTTACGTCATAATTATATAGCGCTGATATAGATATTATGTAGATTTATAATTGATTTTAATTTTTTTTAAAAAAGGAGACACTCTTACGGCCTAAAGTTGTATGTTTATTAGTAATCGATTAGTAAGGCACTATGTTAGCAATTTAAATCTAGACAATTACAACAATTTCTAAACGTCCTCGTTCCTCTTCGGTGGGATTCGAACTTGGGATTTCATTGCTGACAGGTACAGCGCCTTAAACCGCGCGACCATCCTGGCTTGTTGATTTATAGTGAATGATAGTGTTATAGTTATAGCAATAATACCAGTATTTTTAATTACGTACGGGATTTACAAAGCTAGTTAAGTATATTGTGTATATTTTGTACTACCTACTGGAATCAAAATATTTACCTTAAAATTATATTTGACGTATAAAAAAGTACAATTCTTTAGTTGACTACATATTTCTTTACAAACCAAACAAATTATTTGAAAAAAATAAATTATGTTTACTAAACAAATATATATTTTCCATTATTGAAAGATTTTATTTATTTGAGATAAAAAAATTACTAATAGGTAATAACGACTACCGACTTTGTGCGCATGAACTTCTCCAGCCGCATAGTTGCTTACAAATATAAAAATAAAATTTTATTAAAATAAATAAACTGGCACTGGTAACAAAAAAATGTTGCATGCGTACAGATGACATAAAGTAATCTAAAAATATATAATAGATTAATAAAATTCTTATATAAATCGAATATAATATTCAAGTAGAATACATACAATGTAACTATTTTCAAATAATATATTTAACTATATAAAGAGTATATTATTTGTGTTATATAATTGAGATATATTTTGACATAAATAATATATTCCATTAATAATATCGTAGAGATATTCCACAGTGAGAAATATTATGTATAGTCTACATAAAAATCCTATATTATATTGAAATTTCTTTGTGATATCTTAACTATATAATTTTTACAAGTGTGTTTGCTGGGTACAATTTTATTATTATAGGTAATTTTAATATACAATAATGCCATACGACCAACTTTTTCTACAAATGAAAAGAAATTTGTAAAAAATGTTAATATTTGGATTTGATTTTACGGTTAAAACAAAATCTCGTTTTCACTTGTACGCTGTACTAGAGCTCATGCCAAATAGAAATGGGAATACCAATCATTCATCGCGCATCTACTGTCTCACAGCAGAAGCGTACAAGGAAATAGCATTGGCCCGTTCAAGTAAGGAGAGTGGAGAAAACGCAAATGCGTCTTCTGCGCATCGAATCTCATTCCCAATTCTATTTGGCATGAGCTCTAATATCCGTTCCTCTTTAATTGGTGTTACACCAACGATGCGGTAGTCACAAACATCATAAAGTGTCTGTGTCTGTCCCAATAGCTAAGCGCAGTATTTTTCCGTAATATACGTAATCTAAATTGGCATTTGGCATCTGGCATCTATCACATCATTTATGTGTAATAATTGTTATCTACAAAATCACCAGCTATGGTTTTGTAGTTCAATTCAAATCAGTGCCACATAAAGAACTTAAGATGACGTACGAATCGAGTGCGAATATCTTGAAAATAACTCCAAAAAAGAGCGATTTTAGTAGCAGTTTTCTAAAAAAAAAACTGGTTTACCGAACAATGTGATATTTGACAAAAATGTCAATTAACATTTATATTAGAATATGAATGTAATATCAAGCCGAAAAATTGTAATATTAAAGAATAATTAACTAGTGTAAATAAAACATAATACATGGATGTTTTTCTGAGTAAATATGAACATTTTAGTAATAAAAAATCTGCTGTGGCCAGCACAGTACTTCCCCGACTATAAGTTTTAATAACTTACTTTCGTAACGCCTTTAATTTTATGTTTCATACTCTGAATTATTAACAATAATTTATTTTCTAAATAGTATCATGTACAGATAAAAAATTTAAATACGATTTGTAGATGACAAAAATATAATCCATCATTTGAAATAGAAAATATTGTGATAAATTAATTATTTATCGAAATATTTACGCAAAGTACTACGTCCGGTTTGGGGGTTGCTACAAAAATAACTGGATTCTTAAGATTTGTATTAAAATTTGGTTGTTAAATGATTGATATTATTTCAGTTATCGTCCACAAAATATTGTAACACACACACACAACCGCGCACAGACTTCATCTCGAAAATACTTTATTCGTATTCTATGGATTGTAAAACGTGTACTTATTCACTAAAAACTCACACTCGAAAAACTCCTCTCAAAACTTCCCCTTATATAAAATATAATGCGGGAGGTAAAAACAACTGACCATAGTTTAAATGTTGTTATTAATTCTCCGACTAAATTTTTTCTTCAGAGAACTTTTGATAATACACTTGAAGAAATTTGAATAATTGTTTGAGAAAAAATTGAATATCGCATAAATGTCATTTTTTACATTTTTACTAAACTTATCGCCCCTACATAGAGCTTTAAATTGACACCAAACTCGGTATAAATTGAATGATGTATAATATAAAAATTGGCGATCGGTTAAATGTTATTTTTATTTTTGTACTAGAATTATTTTCCCGAAAGCTTTAATTTGATATCACACACGATAGTATTTTAATAAAAATAAAATAAGTTATGTTTATAAAGTTGGTACCACTGGTCGAATAAAAAAAATTGAATAATTTTTTGAGAAACAATTGAAAATCACATAAATGTCATTTTTACTAAACTTATCTCCCCGAGCGCTTTAAATTGACACCAAACTCGGTATAATTTGAATAATTTATAAAACAATTGATGATCGGTTAAATGTTATTACACGATAGTATTTTGATAAAAATATAAAAAGTTATGTTTATAAAGTTGGTAGGTACCACTGGTTAAATAAAAAAAATTGAATAATTTTTTGAGAAACAATTGAAAATCACATTTACATTTTTAATAAACTTATCTCCCCGAGCGCTTTAAATTGACACCAAACTCGGTATAATTTGAATAATTTATTTTTAAAAAAAATTGACGATCGTTTATATGTTATTTTTGTTTTTCTACTAGAATTCTTTTCTCGAGAGCTTTAATTTGATACCACACACGATAGTATTTTGATAAAAATAAAAAAGGTATGTTTATAAAGTTGGTACCACTGGTTGAATAAAGCTCATTAACGAACTTGAAGTCAGAATTTGGGTCAAGATCTTAAATATAAAATTTCAGTCCAAAATTCCAACGCGTTTTTAAGTTATGCAACATCCAGACCGACAGACCCACAGACCCACAGACCGACAGACCGACTTTTTTTAAAATTATGTTTTTTGGGTTCAGTAGGGTCTAAAACGTGAAGATTCACCAAAATCTCGAACTGTCAAAAAATCACGATTACAATACTTCCCTCTATTACATAGATCGGGGAAGTAAAAATATGTATTGCTCTAGTTTATAACGTACGAGTATATATTTTGAAAATATGAAATGAAAATGTACTCATTTATGATAGTTTTTTTTAACTGTTATTAAAATTTAGGCTCTAAAATGAAAAGAGCTTTAATCGCTTTTCTAAAAAATCTGACGTGGCCATCGAACAACCTTCCGCCATATCTAGACTTTAAACAGAAATGTATACGTACAATCCGGTGCCCATTTAAAATATACAAATAAAAATCTAAAATATTCAAACACAGAAATTAGTATCACCTGAATCAAAAGATTCATTCACACGAAAACTCTTCTGTGTTGAAGCAATCCTCCGTTCAGTTACTACATTTAATAGCTTACTTATGACTTATATAGCGCTAGTATGCCAACTTGTCACCCGTCTCATCTGTCAATATTTTTTATGCAGAAACAAAAATCAACCGAACATGGAGTACAAGATTTCAACGTTTTATTTGTTAAATTTATTTTTTAATTTTTACTGCAGTTCTTTAATGCTACCAGATAAAGACAATTTTTTTATAACGTAAATTGCTAATAACTTTTACTCTTATTCTTATTACAAATAAATACTATATTTATCCAAATTTATAGAAATTTTTTACACTTAATCTTTTCAATCTTCAAAAATATCACTTCCGGTGAAGATATTTGTACCAAAATCTAATGAGCTCTTCCTATTCGTATACAATTGTAAAATACCAAATATCAAAATTTTTGGGTAATTCGTATTTGAGTTATCCGACAGACGGCATCGGCCCGGACCACACACATACACACATACATACAGACATCATCGGGAAACTATCAAAAAAGAGTTGTAAGGACCCTAATTCGTGCTCATCCACTAAAAACTCACTACCCGATTTTTTGCATGATTCCAATACCTTCCTTTACAGGTAAGCGGAAGGTAAAAATGATTAAATATTGATACCACTTTCTGATGAATAATGTTATACGCAGAAAAACTCATGTCCCCAACGGACAGCATTCTTCGATTGTTACGAAAAGTTCATATTTCAAGGTTCAAGTCATTAGCACGCCTCCTTAATGCAAAATTATACTCTTTAGTCTTGAACTATCTAATTATAAAAATAATCATATGAGAGAATTTCAGAACATGTTATGAAAATGACAACCGATACAATGCCATACAATGCCATATTTGATTATTGAGAACTTTTACGTAAATAGTTAATTTGCTCTCAATATTTCATAAACAAAGTAAAAATATTAGATTTGCTGGTCTTCATAGAATTATCGTTTCCGCTTTACTGTGAAATTCGGATTAAGACTAACAAGAATAAGTTTTAGTACAATAAATATTACGTTAATTATTCATGAGTGTGCTACTTAGTTTCCTTCCTTCCTTCATTTGATATTTAAAACAACAATCAAGTTTTACCACGTTTTTAATAATAATTTACATTCATTTTATTTATTGTTATTCAGTACATAATACTAATACAATATATACAATATATACACAGTATTCAAATTGAGTGGATACAAAGAAAATTTGTAAGATTTTGTACACGTAAAACAACCTGCTCCATTGAAACATTTAATTACAGCTACACTGAATAAATAATTAATTTAAATATGTATACATTGGATTTCAGACGTAAAAGTTATACTCAGTGCTTTATTTGTTTTAATTACTTTAAAACACCATAGATGATGTTAAATTTAAATGTTCCATACCCATCATCCAGATCGAAGAAAACATTCTACCCGTTTAAAAAGCTATGTTTCATTTTTACTTCCTTGTACGGAGTAATAAGGAAGTATTATAATGGCGAAAAATTTCGGTTATCAGATTTTGATGGAAATATCCGTTTTGACCTTTACTGAATCCATTATGACTAGTTTCGTCGTGACGTCTGTACGTATGTACGGACGTATGTGTGTCGCATAACTCAAATACGGTTAGACGTAGAAAGCTGAAATTTTGTATTTAGGACTGTTATAGCATCTAGTTGTGCACCTTCTATTTTTGGTTTCAATCTACAAACCGGAAGTAGTAAATTTTTAAAAAATTTCGATAAATATTTAATTTAAGACAAATTTTTTTATTTTAAATGAAAGATTATGTGATTATTACCAACAATCGGTATTTTATAAACATTTTTGTATCTGGTATCATTTAAGAATAATTAAAGTATATATTTATAATTTAGTATTTCGGTATCTTGTAGTCCATGATCGATTAACATTTGTTACTACGTAAAATTTAAATGTTTATGACATGACAGTGACAATAGTAAAATATGCTTTACGTCACTCGGGGGAGGAAAGCAGTGTTTTCCTCTTGCTAATGGAGGGAGGGAAGCGAGTTTTCCCTCCCGCTCGGGAGGACCGTACTTGTTTTCCTCCCGGGCGGGAGGAAAACACTGTTTTCCTCCCGCCCGGGAGGAAAACACTGTCTTCTTCCCGGTGCTGGCGGGAGGAAAACATTGCAAGAAAGGTGATTTCGAGGCCCTCGTGACGTAAAATATTGTGTGTCCCACGGGAGGGAAGGCTATTCCTCCCTTGGGCGACGCCGGCGCCCTCGCTCGGGCCGCCGCTTGGCCCGCGGGAGTAATAGCAATTACTCCCTTGGGCGAAGACGGCGCCCTCGCTCGGACTCGCCTGCGGCTCGCCTTCGGCTCGGGTCGCCGCTTCGCCCGCGGGAGTAATAGCTATTACACCCTTGGGCGAAGCCGGCGCCCTCGCTCGGACCGCCGCTTCGCCCGCGGGAGTAATAGCACGCTTCTCTCCCTAGGTGCACAAAATACTATTATATCTTCTTCTGCACTTTAAATAAAATGACTAAAATATATCTGTGAGTATACTAGTATAATAAGTTAAAAGAATTTTTATATTATTCTAGATTTTAGTTATTAAGAAAAGTATGAACAAACAAGGCGTACAAAGAAGTCATGTGGTGTCCACGTCAGATTTTTTATGATTATGAAAGAAAATTCAATCTTGAAAATGACTTAGCATTCTGTCAATTTAAAAATGTTATTATGCGCCATGATTTTGATTGATATAATAGTACTTTAGTTTTTTGTTCTGTCTTGGGAAGTATTTTATGAATTATGTATTATAATATGTCCAATCTCTCTGTAATTGGAATACTTGATAGGATACTTGAGAAGTTGTAAATAAAATAAATAATCCAATTCGATTGACAATGGGTAATGCTGAAACTATAAAAGAAATAAGTATGAAGTTTTAATAAATTTTATTGATCAAACTATTGCAGAAACATTTTTAGATGGTTGTTTTATCGTAAGGAATAATATTTTCTTGATTTCTTTTATAATTTTAATTACAATTATGTCATCAACATCTTCAGGGTGTTTAAAAAAGTAATCAAAAATTTATTTTACAAAACCAGCGAACGGAAATTAAGCTGTCACTGACAAGTAATCGAGACATTAAAATATTAATATCGAGGAATTAATGTGGAAAATGTCGATAACAGATATTAATAATGTGACTTATAAAACAATATTTACTTGATTTTGATATACAATTATTACAAATATTAATTGTAGATCAAACTAACTTAACCTGTATGTGAAGTTCGATCAAAATTATATAAAGAGTCTAGCTCGAAATAATTACAATAACCAATGCCGGTGCTAGGGTTGTCGGTGCCCGAATGCAAACTTCTTTTATGGCGCCCACCCTCTCTCAAATTTTTGAAAGAAATTTTAGAATTTTTTTTGTCATGAAATCGCGAAATACATAAGATATTTGCACGAGATTATCATAAAACAAATCGTGATGAATTATTACATCATCATCATTAGCGATCGAGAGCACATTGCACAGGTATAGCTCTAATTAGTCGAAAAATGCGGATTTAAAATTCTACCTTTCACTACGATTTTGCGGAGCTAAACTAATTTATTGTCGTACGATTTTATAAAAATGAATACAATACTCAAAAAAATAAAACTGTGGGATCAAAGTAGGCAGATTAGCTACCAATCTAGAGTAGGTATCTACCTACCCCTACCTATATACTATTTATAACTGTACAATTCTTTGGTTTTATTTAGAATGTTGAATGAATAAAATTGTCTTACTTACTTGAACTACATTCTACTTTTAAAATCCTGTTTCATTAAAAAAAATTCATACAGGGAACATTTGTTGCTAGGAAACATAATCATAATATATGTATTAATACCCTCTTTCACATATAAAAATAATTTGTTTTAAATAAATGAAATAAATGTTTTATTTTATCATTTAAAATACAGCTGGAGGGTTTAACTGCCAACCCCTTGACCACGCCTATGCTTATTTTTGTAGATATATATATATATATATATATATATATATATACACTCACCGGCACGAAAAACGGGTCACTTTTTCTTTTGTAAAATTTTTTGTTATACCTTGATAGATATATATATATATATATATATATATATATATACACTCACCGGCACGAAAAACGGGTCACTTTTTCTTTTGTAAAATTTTTTGTTATACCTTGATTATTTTATATAACTATGATATATTTTATTAAAGGGTATTATAGTCAAGCATTTCGTATTATGAAATTAATATTTTGAATATTTACTAATTGTTTTTATTATCAAAAGAAAAAATTATGGACATAAACACAATAAAAAATAAGTTGAAAAAAAATTACAAACACATAAATAAACACAATTCGTTTATACTTATAACGCGTGTTCCCTCTGCGTACTCTTATGAACTCGGTCAATCGTAAAGGCATACTCAAAATAAGGTTCCTGGTGCCATCTTGAGGAATATTATTGTATGCTTCTAACAGTGCTTCTCTGAGATATTCCAGCGTACTAAGCCTACTGGGACCGGGTATACGACTTCGATTCTTTATATCGAGCATATACCACCCAAATTATATTGGATTCAGATCTGTACTCCGCGCTGGACACATCATACGATTGATGTTAACAACATTTATGAAACCGTTCACGATTGCAGCAGCATGAGGGCGCGCATTAACGTGCATCAAGATAAATTTATCATCTTAAAATGGTGCATAAGGGACAACATTGTCGGTCAGAGTATCTTTTATGTACCTATCGGCGTTGAAAATTTCTAGTTAACATATAGCAATAATAATATTTCCGCATTTGTCCTTAACATAAATGTTATTAACATTTTTTCTTAAAAAAAATAAGTGACCCGTTTTCCGTGCCGGTGAGTGTATATATATATATATATATATATATATATATATATATATATATATATATATATATATATATATATATATATATATATATATATATATATATATATATATATATATATATATATATATATATTAATTAAAAACTAAAAAACAAAACGAAAACACATTAGTTATGAAAAACAAAAACAAATTGACTTCGGAGCTGGGGTGGAAAAATTGTGTATTTGGTTGGCCAAATGCGTAAAATCTGAAATAGAAGCGAGGTTCGTAGCAAAATTTTAGAAATTCTAAGAATAGTAACGCGCCGCAAGCGAAATTCAAGATCATATGTAGGATAATTTGTCCCCAAATTAGCGTTACACGTGTACACTACACTAAACAGAGGAAAAAAAATTATATTTATTACATACAATATTGATAAATTTTAAAATATTTAACTTCAAACATGTAAGAATAAGAATACCTACCTATATTATTTAATCTCCATTGTTATAATTATAAGCAATAATAAATTTTAAAATATTAGATTAATTTTAGAATAGGTAGTTCTATCAAGAATTGAATTCGTGGGCCACATTAAAATTTAAGTATTTGAAAATTATGTTTTTAGGTTTTTAATATTTATAAAATGTAATAAATTGACCACCAGTCTTCATTCAATCGCTAACGGCCCACATCCAGCCGGCCACCGGAAAATTTGCCGGTATCCCAGTGACCCATCCGCCCCTGGTAGGAATACAAATAAAAGTACAGCACTGTACATTGTACAATATAGATTACCAAATTGTACAAAACATTCAAAGTAAACATAATATAACAAAGTGATAAAAATAAAACCAAATTCAGAAAAATATTATAAAGACCATGAAAATCATGAAAATAATATCCATAAGAATAAATGATAATACATACTAATAAACTACATAACAATGGAAAAATCTCAAAAATAATTATTTTTAATATAAGCTTCAAATACAAATAACGAGTACGAAATCAATCAATATATTGGAGATTTCATGGCAAATTAAATGATCACATGGAATAAGATAGTAATCTAAAAGCAAATCTACACATACCAAAGAACTGAACGGTTAATAAATTGTTCAATAATTTGTATAAAATGACATACTTATAGTATAATATCATCCGACGATTTTGTTAAGTAATTAAATGATTAAGTACATAGGTATGTTACAATATTTTCGTCTGTAGTGTAGTGTATACGTGTTATGCTATTGGGAAAAAATACTATATTGATGATCTTGAACTTAAAAAAATTTCGCTTGCGGCGTGTTACTTTTTTTAAATTTCTAAAATTTAGCTACGGTCCTCGCTTCTATTTCAGATTTTACATTTACAAGGAAACAATTTATCCACCCAAGCTCCGAAGTATTTTTTTTTTTTTGTAATTTCATAATAACTAATGTAGGTATTTTCGCTTTGTTTTTCAGTCAAGGGCGAAACCGGTGACCAAATGCGTTGAAATTACATTGTTGAAAAATCCTAACAAGAATTAAAATTTGATATTTTTGCACTTCGGCATTAAGTTCCATTTGATTTTATGGTTTAAATGCACCTTACTTTAGTAGTTAACTATTTGAATTAAGGCAGAAAAATACTAAATTATTAAAAATTCCTTTTTTATCGTCGCACACATCAAATAACAAAATTCATGATTTTAAAAAATAACTATTAGAGTAAACATGTCTATTGAGCTCCTGTCTTATTTTTTCAAATTTAATTAAGGTATATTGTAAAAAAATGCATTTAATTATATATACATATATATATATATATATATAGTCGATGGTAACCCTTTTACCGTTAAGTGTAGGGTTTTCTTGTCTTTATTCGCACACAAACTTTTTCCACTGTAATCTGTCTCTTGCGCACATTTTTGCTTCTTGTATTGTCATTTCTTTTTTCAATAGTAGTTTTCTTACAATTCCATCCCAGTCTTCTCTTGGTCTACCTCGTCCTCTTCTCTCTCTTATTTTGGCTGTCCATATCTTCTTTACGGGTCTGTTGTCGTTCATCCTTATCAGGTGTCCCCACCAGCTGAGTTGTCTCTCCTCTATAAACTGTAGTATCGGTTTTGTTTCTAGTTCTTTCCTAATATCTTCGTTTCTTATTTTGTCTATCATTGTCACACCTTTAACACTTCTCAGGTATTTCATTTCCAAAGCTTGGAGTTTACTCTTCATTCTTCTGGACATAACCCAAGTTTCGCAGCCATAGGTTAATATCGCACGATATATTGTGTTAAACACTGTAATTTTTGTTTTCTGCGATATTTCTTTTTTTGCCTATGAGACTGTTTTTCAGCATGTAGAATATTTTTGCTGTCTTGTCTATTCTTCTGTTTATATCTTCATCTTGGACTCCGGTACTGTTAATTAACACTCCTAGATATTCAAATTTCGACACTTGTTCAATTCTGTCATGTTCTATTTTTATGTTCATAGTTTCGTACTCATTTGATATAGCCATTACTTTTGTTTTATTCACGTTTACTTTCATATCAAATTCTTTTAGTGTTTTGTTCCAAACATTTATGTTGTGTTGGAGATTCGTTTCGCTACTTGCTAAAAGTACTACGTCATCAGCAAATGCACATTCTCCAATTTCTATCCGTTGTAGGCATCTATATCCTATTCCTAGTTTCTTTATTTCTGGCTTACATTTCTTGATGATGTCATCCATGAATATTGTGAAGAGAACTGGACTCATAACTCCACCTTGTCGTAGTCCTCCTGTAGTTTCAAATACTTCCGATGTTCTGTTCTTGCTGATAACATAATTTAGATTTTTCTTGTATAAGCCTTTGATCGCATTAATTAATCTTTTGTTCACTTTTCTTTCAGCTAAGCTGTCCCATATCTTCTGTCTCTGTACTCTGTCGAACGCCTTCTCTAAATCAATAAATGCCATAAATGCTTTGTTGTTGCTTACTGTGGTCTTTTGTATTATTTGTTTAATCGTAAATATATGGTCTTGTATACTTCTTCCCTTTCTAAATCCACTCTGAGCTTCCTCAAGCGTAGGTTCTATTATTTGTCTCAATCTTCTTTCCAATATTCTCTCATATACTTTCAGTGCAGTGCTTAGTAGTGAAATTCCTCTGTAGTTGTTGCAATCTTTAACATCTCCTTTCTTATGTACTGGTGTAATGACAGCTATTTCCCAATCTTTCGGTAATTTTCCTTGCTTCCAGGCTTCATTAAATATATCTAATAGTAGTACAGTTCCTTCTCTTCCCATATATTTAAGCATTTCTCCGGTTATTCTATCATGGCCTGCCGCTTTTCCATTTTTTATCATATTTAGAGCTTCTAGCATTTCTTCCATAGTTATTTCCATTATCTCGTCTTCGTCTTTCTTTGTTTCTTCTATCGTTTCTATTTCCGTATCTGCCTTTTCTGCTGTTACGTTTAGTAGTTCTTGAAAATATTCCCTCCATCGCTTCATTACTTCGTTTTCTTCCGTAAGAGGGTTCCCTGCCTTATTTTTAATTGTGAAGCTTTGGGCTGGTTCTGATTTCCGTAATGATTTAATCGTTTTATAAAATAGCTTTTGATTTTGTTTGCTATTTTTTTCCATTTGTTCACCAAATTGTTTCCAGCTTCTCTCTTTCTCAGTTTTCACTTTGTCTTTTACTATCCATTTAATTATGAAGACATTTATTGTTCAAATTGATTGTTGCTCCTTATCGCTCGTAGGAAAATTAAAAAATATATACGACAATAGCTCAATAGAGTTACGTTTTATATTTCATTTAAAATAAAAACCCTTTTTTTTAAATCATAACTTTGTGCCAAATCATCGTAGGAACTTCGTTCTTTGAGTCCTGCACAGGTAATTGAACAAATTTTAGTGTCCTTTTGGTGGATCAAGTCAAAAAAATGTTTAAACTCCGTACACATCCTCAAAGTTGGACATTTTTAAAATTAAAATTCTTTTTTTTGCACATGATTGCTAGAGGGGGCAGAGGGGGTTGCGGTTAAGTTTGCATGCATGACTTTAAAGAAGACACTTCAAAGTTTCTCGCCCTCGAAGATTCATCGATATCGATTCAAAATACACCGAGTTATGGCAGTTTGAAAATGGTCGATATTTTTACGAATTTCAAGTGTGTCATTTTTTTCCGCCAGTGTATTTCAATAGGACTATACCACCGATCCAAATCCCCCTGCTCCCAACAAACAGTAATTCTGGTTACACCTATGCAAAAAAGTCTTGGACAGCAAAAAGTATTTTCCCGGGCCACAGTTGATAGTAGCCTATCCGCATGCGGCTCTGATTCCTATTGTACAGTCTCTATTAAATAAATAAATAAATTAACATTTATCATTGTATCTTGTCACATTAATTGAATTATTTGGTATAGTACCTACCCATTGCATTAAAATATCTATATCTACCATAATCAGTATGTAAGAATTTAATATTTTGGAGAGGGTATGTTTGCTAGGAAACTATAATAATTGTTATTAAAATTAAATAATGTGTACTTATATATTGAATTGAATAAAATTCATTTTGTCGAAATACACATTATGATATTCAAAATCAAGTACCTCAATAAGATAGGAACAAAATTGTACCTATTTATTGTTTTAAGTTATGTTTTGCGTATGTATACATAAATAGTAAGTTTCTATTTTCATATTTTTATATTTAATAACTTATACCATAGGTACTTATTCTTTTATTGTTTTATTACAATTGCTTTACTAATCTCTAAACTCTAAGTTTATATTTTAATATTATTATTTTGCAATGAAGGGCAGGATATACAGGTTAAAATAAAATATCGCATACCTACCTACCTAAGTATGTATTTGATATATAAATCGTGCTCTTATCACTTTAAAGATGCGACTGTTTTATAATAGAACTGAATAAAAATTACAGCCAAAGCCAGATAGATAACAGATTATACATGTAGCGTAGGTCGTATGCCGTAAGTTCAACTTCAAAAATAATATATTTTCGTAGATAATAATAAAATAAAATAGAAAGAAGGTACAAGTGGCAGATAAAATTCGGAATGCTATCCTACCAATTCGATATTCGCTTCAGGTTGATAGAGTGTGAGAAATCTCAGTGGTATTTATTCATCGGTTTATATATAAATCTGTCAGTTACCCACAAGGAAGTAGATGATAACGTGATTTACATTTTTATATTATTCAGTCTTCGTAAAAAAGTGATGGGTATGCCATGCCTAACCCCTATGGCTGCTGCCGTGCTGCCTGCTGTCTTGTACCGCCGTGAATAAAAAGAGCGACAAGGGAATTCCCACTCTCTCACCCGAAATTTATCATGAAAAAATATTACACTAGATAACCATAAATACTGATTTATATGTATCAATGTATCTTTACTCCTTGTACTGTACTTCACAATGTCACATAATACAGGTTTTGATGAACTGTTCGAATTTTTAACATCTTTTCTTATCAAAAAGATTATAATAAAACAAAGCTAGTAAAATAAAGCGATCAATTTAGGAATTTACAATGACGTACTTACTTTTAAAAATATGTTTATTCCATGTATGACATAAACTGACATAATTTCGATTATTTATACGTTGCAAAATAGAACTTTAAAGACATAGACCGCAAAATTTTCTGAAGTAAATATGTGCCGCTTATAACAAAGCTATTTCAAAAGTTATGGCAAATAAATCACGTGTTGTGTGTATTGTATTGCCACAATAAAACCATTTAATAATTTTCACTTTCTCGTTCTGCTCGTACACATTTCAATAATATGATAGCTACTTTGACATTGACAGTATTCCACGTATATCAAGATGTCTAGCATGATAACTTCCTAGAGTATCACAATACACAGGTTGGTAGAGGTGAATTCCCTCCCCACGGTTCGTTGTGGAGTAGTTGGGGCAAGCCAGTGACCTCGCCCCATTCTTTGTACTCTAACTGAACCTCAGTCCAAGTTTCATCGGCTTCTGAGTCTGTTGGGCGGTTGTGCGAATTTTTTTCTTAACCCTTTCTAAGTATCGCGTCGCCATCATGGAGATTTCTTCTAATGAGGAACAGCGAATCATCATTAAATTTCTCACAAAACTTGGTAAAACTCCTACTCAAATTTTGACGGACTTGAATACAGTTTATGGAGATGATTCCTTAAAAAAAACTGCTATTCACAATTAAGTGGGTAACTCGATTCAAGGAAGGACGGGACAGTGTGAAGGACGACGACAGAGAAGGACGTCCTTCCACTTCAAAAACTGTCGTTTTGCACCATGACAATGCGCCCGCGCACACATCACTCGTGGTGCGTGAGTTTTTGGCCAAAAATGAGATTACTGTGATCGATCACCCACCGTATTCGCCCGATTTAGCACCTTGCGACTTCTTTTTATTCCCAAAGTGCAAAATGCTACTTCGGGGACGCCATTTTGGGGACGTTGAGAATATTAAAAAGGAGACGACGATGCTACTTAAGGACCTGACTGAAGATCAACTGAAAACGTGTTTTCAGCAGTGGAAACATCGTTGGAGCAAGTGCATTGCATTAAGGGGGGAGTATTTTGAAGGGGACATTGTACCATTACAAAATTAATTGTAAAATAAAACGTTTATAAAAAAATTCCGCGAAATTTTTAGACACACCTCGTATATATACCTATTCCACCAACCTGTGTATTGTGATACTCTAGGAAGTTTTCTTAAAAGTTAGAACCTTACCTACTTTTACAGTAGGTTTAGGTAAACGTCAAATCCAGTGCCATTATGAACTGTATACCTATAGCTCATATTAACAGAACACAGAAGAAGTCACCAGTTATATCCATTATGAACCAGCCTTCATGGAGTATACAGTTTGTCTCCATACTTGAGGAGCATAATAAAATGACACATACTCTATGATGTATTTATTACGAATTAATTTTTTTACAAATGTGCGCAAAATTAATTGAATTTAAAATAAATAAATTATTACTAGGGGAGACTGGGGGCTAAATGGACTGGGGGCTAAGTGGACAACGCAGTTTTTAATTTTCCTGCTTGAAGAGTAGCTCATATTAGTCTCAAAAGATGCCTATTAGTGTTCTTTAGTATTTCAAAAAGTATTGGACTTGTAGTTTAGTTTTTTAGGCAGTCATAGTACGAATGTGTTTTTGAGTTGTCGAAAGTAAATATTTTTAAATAACATCGCATAACATCATTTGTTGGTGCAGTATAAATATTATGCATGTTTTATTATTTTATTTGAACCACATATTAATAGTAGTCAATGTTCAATTTGTATTTTAATTTATGTTAAATTAGTTTTGTTATTAAAAAAAAATGTTCGCTACGTAACATGAGGGCTAATGGGACTAACAAAAAGGGTACTATTGGGACATGTTTCATTAGGCGTCCATATAATTAATTAATTAATTTTGGCTGGAAATTTTCCTTACTATGTACCTCGTAATAAAAAACAATAGCTACGAATAAAAGTAGAGGTTTTTAAAAATACAACACAAAATCGTCATAATTGTTGCTGAAATGCACAATATGAAATGATTTTACAGACAATGAGATAATATTATGCCAAAAAACGAAAATTATTATGTCCTTGTTGAATTTAGGGAGAAAAAAAATCGTTTTTTTATGCCGGACCAAATAAATTCAAAATAAATATAAATTAATTTAACCCCAAATCTAGTCCCATTAGACCCAACGAATGGAACTATTGGGACAATTGACACGTTTTTTAAAATAAATAAAATAAAATGTGTACAATGTTGTTACAACCGTCCAACCACTATATCATAATTCTAAAATATTGTAAATATCACATGAAATGAAAAAACAGTTAAATTTTATTATATTATTTCATAAATTGACGAAAAACCAAAAATAGTCCAAATAGCCTCTAGTCTCCCCTACTCCTAGAAGTATCACTGGGTTTCATATATAGTGAAAATCACAACTTTTGGCAGTATGGCAGAGATAGGCAATGTTATTCTTATGGAGATAAACTCGGCCTTGTTGCCAGTTTTACACTTACATTGTTTCATGGTACACCATTTAGTTTTCATGCTTTAACACATTTAGTTTGCAGTGTTAAATTTCATAATGAAATGTTAGTATAGGGTTGTAAATCTTATAGCGGTGGAGTGGTGCCGATGGGAAAAGATAAGCCAGCAGTTATGAAACAGTTTGAAAATATTATAAGCTTGATTTCACATTACTTAAGAAATGATATAATAACTATACTTACTCCTGTAATCTTATTTCAAGACATATACTAATTACATTTCTTGTAATGTATTTGTAACTACCATCTAATGTAATCCCAACTAAAATAGTGCCATAATATGTGAAGCATATTCAAAAATTTCCGAGGAAAAATGGACAAATTATGATAGGCATATTGTAAATGAAGAAAAACGATTTTGGGAAGCTGATCAATTGCAAGATGATATCGAACCTTTTATTATTAATCTTAATGACGCAAGTGACGACAGTGATACTGAAAGCGATGAAGAATCTTTGAGTACCGCTGCTACGCTTAGCTACCTGACTGAGTTTAAATGTAAACAGGTCCAGGACCTTACTTCAAATTTTCAATGTACTTAGTATGTGATATTTTTCTTTAAGTTTGTAATTCTACTTTATGCTATGTATATATTGACAACATTTGTTCATTAATTGTTATGTCTTTTAAACAACATGTATATATTTGTATTACTCGCCATTTGTGATTTTGACTTGGCCGTCTTATTAAACGAGAAAAATTATCAGTAAAGAGGGTGAGAATAAATTGAAACACTGGAGAATTATTGTATAATTTATCGAATTCTCGAATTATATTTAATTAGATTATTTTTTGACTTACAAATTTAATTTAGAGGAACCAGAGTTTTTTTCTCTAAGTAAAAGATTTTAAATTGGATGCATATCAATTGATTACTTATTAATGTATTCAATGAATTAAACATTTTATTGGTTTTGAGAAACATCAAGAAATAGTCAGCATAATTTATCAAAAGTACAAGTAAGCGAAAAACAAACAATCCGCCTCTGGATTCTCCATCTTTGTCTAACACATTACTCTTATGGGATACATTTAGCAACACTGTATTGCTATCTCTGCCACACTGCCAGAACTTGTGATTTTGAGTATAGAATCGAATTGCTGCATCACAGGCATTATAATTTTGTAATGAAAAACTTCTTAACTCGATAATTATTAAATTTAGTAATATTTAAAAGTATGGTGGGATGTCTCAGGTCGTTAAGAGAGACGGAATCTGTGACTGGACACATAGTTCCTGGGTTTGAATCCCGGTTAGGTTAAGAAATTTTCACGGTCTGATTTGGATTATCTTGGAAACCCCTAACTATCGGGCACCGGTTAGGGGCTAAAACAAGGGTTTGCGTCGGGTTGACTGGTAACACATATGGGATTAAGTAAAACGCCGTGGAAAAAGGTATATGAAAAATGATACTGTGTGTGCAATTAAGTCACCCTAGGGACATAACCCAAAGAGGTTCAAATCCCGATATTACATACATACTTACTTACATAATATTTAAAAGTAAGTATAAAATTATTAGCGACTCTTAAAATGTGTAAGTACCTTCTTGATGTGAATTAAATGTCGTTTACAACAGGTTTCACAATAATGTAATAAGATTATATAACAAAGAAAAATATTTTATTATAATCCTCTTTTATATTTTCCATTATAAAAATTGGACTCGCCTCTCTGAGAGCGTTTTATTTTACATTTATATTGTTCAGGTAGAAATTTTCTATAATAAAGACAACATTGTAAAAGAAATTGTAAGTATGAAACTGAGCTCTTTACCAATTTGAAAAAAATCATAATTGTCTAAAATTACGAAGTATTTATTGAAATGGCACCGGCTGTTGAAAGCAATTGTATAGAAAGGTACTTCAGCACATCGTACAGCGAGTCATAAAAACGTAATACAATTTAAATGAACTTCTGGCACAATACTTAAACTGTACCGAGTATGGAACGAAACAGCAATAAGCATCAGAAGTCAAGAGGCAATCTCACTTTGAAAAACGATCACTTTGTAAAGTTATCAGCAATATACGTAGTCGTGGCTCGAAATAAAACTGCATCCTTCATCGATAACTGAACTAGCGACGATGTTACTGCTGCTCCGACTCTTGAACTGCAACATTCACATGTAACATGTAAGTACCTACTTTTATTTTGTATTCATAGTTACAAATTAGGATTTTTTATACATTATATTAAATGAAATTTATCAGCTAAATCAATATTAGGCAAGTTGAAAATAAATTCAATACTTGTATTGGATTTATGACTTTTAATAAACGGTTATGTTACGGTGCGACATTTAGGCCTATGTTCAAGCTATTTTCAAACCGACAAAATTTTGTTACATGTCAACAATATTTATTATAAATTATAGATAAATATTTTTAGCGTTGTTATGGACTTTGGGTATGCAAAGTCCTCTTATCCGCAAAGTTTCCAATTGAAATTTCAAAATTGTCCAGAAACGTTAATAATAGAGTACTTGCAGGAGGCGTGGCCAATGTTTCGAATTTGGCGGGATTCTGTTTGTGGACAACTGCTGTTCAGGTTAACATTGTGTCTTATGGCGGTTTTGGTTCTTATGAGTTATTTTTGTGTTTTTCCAGCATTAATTGCATGTTTCATTTATATTGTATACTTTTTAAGAAAGGTAAGTGTATGTATAATATATTTGTATTAAATAAATACATATAAAACAAGCATATTTTAAATGAAACTTGTATTACTAACACATTAAATGTATAGGTTAAGTTAGTTTTGTATCATCAAGTGCATGGATCTTCACTAATTGTTAAATTAATAAACTTAAAACATTTCTTAAAGTGTAAGAAAATATACAAAATATAACGGGTACCTATATTATAGTTTTATAAACTGTTTTTATTATGACAACAGTTCAATACCACACTTTTAACATACGATATTTTAAAAGTGCTTTATATTTAGGATAATTTTAAGTAACCAGTATAATATATGAACTTACCTTAATCAACTTCATACGTTTTCTTTTTTTAAAACAACGTAGAATGCGAATAAAAGATATTTTTACAAAAGTAAACATGAATACTCCATAAGACTCCATGTTAAAATTTTGTTGGGTTGTTCACAAACTTAGTTTTTGACTGTCACGTGACTGTTTGTGACCTTGTTGCAAGTACTCTATTGGACTAGAAAAATGAAAATGAAAAGCTATCAAATTTGGAACGATAAGACCTTTTATTTAAAAAGCAGATTTATATTAACAAACAAAAAATTAATATTTTACGATATTTATGTCAGCTACGTTGTCAGTGTTTGGCATTGTTCATAGCGTGTTTGGCTCGATTTGCTATGATAGGGATAAGTACCTATACTTTTTCTCGAAAAAGTCTAGTTTCTAAACTAGTGATACAATAAATTAGTATTTCAATCTTTTAGCAAATCCAGTCTGATGATTCTTAGATTTCTTTAAAAGTTTCAAAAAAGTAAAATAGTAGGTACATCAAAGAAAAATAAAGTTTAATGAAAGTAGAGTTGTACTGTTTCTCAACAACTGTACCTAACTACATTGCATCCACAAACACAAGCATCTTGCGAGACTTTGGTCAAGTCTGGCAGCCAAGCGCGTCTTTCTGGGTCAGTTCTGTCTAGCTCGGGGCCCAGCCAAGCCCCAGGGGCCCTCTTGCGAAGTGTGAACGCGGAGAACACTGGGAACACTGTTCTGGTGACGTCCCAACTTCCCACTCTGCACTAAATGCATCCTTAAGGGACTTATATACAGCTGGATTCACTAAAGAGGTATAAAATTTATTGCGAACGTAAAGTAAGCCCGCCGTGTACGACGAACCAGCAAAACCAACAGCGAATGTGTAATTTTAAACAAGTTTTTGCAATGTTTCATTTTATTTCTAGTAGTTTTCCTGTTGAAATGTAGTAAAAAATTATCACAGCTGTTTGTAAATTCGTTCCAGTTTCATGGACAGTTTCACAAGTAAATAAAATCTACTCTTAATCGGACTCTGTTGTGCTGTTTTGTAAGTGAATATTTACAAAAATATTTGCGCGTTGCTCAACAGTTTTATTTGCCTTGTGTCTTTGTGGAATATTTTATAAAAACTTTAAAATGCAGCACTGTGTAATTGATAAATAGTGCGCTGTTTTTTCATGTTACGCGTTACAAGATATTTTTAACTTGTACCTATATGATATAAAAAGAATTTAATAATGTCGTAACCTACAATAGAAATTGACATTTTTGTTATATATTAACAAAATATGAAATTTGGGATTGAAAGTGTAATACATACAAACGTCACAGACGTCATTGTAAAAATAGCAAAATCATATTCTATAGGGCCCGTCCTTAAAAAGTACTTATTTACTAAAAACTCACTAGAAATATTGACGTAGGTATTACAATACCTACCTTTCTTAAAGAAAAGAAAATCACATCAACGGCCTTTTTGTCATGCTCTGCTTGCAAGGGCGTATCCAGTCAGAGGAGGGCAACTGCTCACCACCTTAGAAGAGAAAAAAATCTTTGCAAACCGAGTTCACATCCCGCTCCGCGATACAGTCAATTAATTCAATATCAGTTTTGAACAAAGACAGAACGTGTAATGAATATTGACTAATAGCAAGTCTGTCTGTCGTGAACAGTGAACTATATACTAAAGTACCTGGAAAGGAGCCGTAGCGCACTACAAAACAGCAGCAGTGAGGCAAGTTGAGAGAGAGACAGACTTATGGCGTATAGTATTTGCGAAGTATCTCTATAGCCGGCCATACACGGACGTACTTGCCTTAATACATCGACGCGCGTATGTACATGTTCGTCGAGCATCAACGTGAAAACTTATTGTTATATTTATTTCTTAAATCAGACATTTTTGGGAAACTAAAAATTATAAATACTAAGTTAAAACCTAAATTTTAAAATTGTTATAAAATTAGACAACTACCTCTCTGGAAATCTTCAAGTAAATATGTGATTTTATGCCACATACGGTCGAACATCAACGTGCGAACTCAAGAGACTTTTGCGTCCACACACCCACGTTGATGCTCGACGAACATGTAGGCGCGTCGATGTTTTAAGACAAGTACGTTCGTGTATGACCGACTTATCACTGACACTCATGTAGAACATGAGCAAAATACTACACATTTTTAAATACAAACTTGCCACAGCGACTCTTAAGCCTCATTCACAATACGAAATTAATGGTTATCGTTAATGGTTATGGTTACCGTCAGCAGTTTGACATAACGCAGATAACATGTTCTGTTCACAATAACGAAATTAGCCCAGCTCTGCGCTGCGCTAACAACGGTTAGCGCAAGAGTTTACAAACTTTTAACATTTGGTTAGTTGGTGGTTAGTGACTACGACCAATCGAAAAGTAGAAGAAAAGAGATAGTTATATACTCTTTCTTTATTAGTATGACAGTTCGTGTTGAAATTTGTTATTTGAGGTTACTAAAATGAAAATTCAAACGAAAAAAAAGTTGTTGCTTGCGACATTAGTTTTGTATCGTAGGAGAAGAAAACATAAAGCCATAAACATAAAAGAAAAAGGAAAAATTGCGCAAAACAACGAAACGTTTATGAAATTTTCTAGCCAAGCTACGAATTTTATTTATATTTGAGACATCGATGTTGGTGACATCTGTAGAATTAATACCTAACTCTTATAAACTGAAATAACGCACACTGCATTACCAACATTTACATAAATTTGACAGCGTTAATTTGGCGCATTGTGAACGATATTTTTCAGTGCTTTAACTTAACCAATAACTACTAACCATAACCTCTAACGATAACCATTAATTTCGTATTGTGAATGCAGCTTTAACGTGCGTGTTTTTTCCAGGTACGTAGTCGTGAAATATCAGTACTATTTCGCTATTCGCAGTTTTTCTCCTTGTACCCGAAGACGCCAGTTGGCTCTAAATCTGAAAACTTACCGTTAGGTATACGATATAGATCCAGGGTATCTAGTCTGTAACATAGAGCCAAAAGCTAGCTTTATCGATGACGTCACGGCCAAGGTCACAGTAACTGGCTATCTGAATAAGTCACGGATAAATACACAAAACAAGGTAAATTAGATATTAAAACTGAAGTACACAAAATTATACAAATAATCAGTGGCGTAACAACGCGAAATTCAGTTATGTTCCAAACTTGAGCCGGGCCCTTCCCCCCTTATACTCAATAATTATAATAACAAAAATTTTTACATCGCATACGAAAATTTATTTTCACCTTTT
This sequence comes from Agonum fuliginosum, assembly GCA_947534325.1. Classification (NCBI taxonomy): domain Eukaryota; kingdom Metazoa; phylum Arthropoda; class Insecta; order Coleoptera; family Carabidae; genus Agonum; species Agonum fuliginosum. The sequence goes on from OX384032.1 coordinate 26,038,758, forward strand.
ATTTAAAAAAAACAAATAACTATTAACTAGGTACATAGTAACATGATTAATTAACCATAAATTACTTAAAATTAAGTAGGCATATTTAAAAAAATCCGTGCTTTGGCATTAGCGAAAATTGAAATTATTTCCCATATTTTCAGAGTTTTGGCAACTTCATGTTTAATTGAAATCATTGTTAAAGATGACAATCTCTCTTGCCCAATTGAATTTTTTAAATAATTTTTTATAAGTTTCAATTTAGAAAATGAACGTTCTGTAGTTGCCACTGTTACGGGAATTGTTAAATATAGGCAGCATGCCGTAATCATTTCCGAAAAACTGCTCGAGGATGCAAAGTTTTTAATAACAATGAATTCCGTTAATTCTCTGATAGATTTTAATCCTTTTATTTCATCTTTAAAACATTAGGCGTATTCTGGCGAGTAATATAAATCTATTAATCAGTGAAACCTATTCCTAACAATGACTTCACAAATCCATGCATACGTCATGTTTCCAATTTTTCGCCAGAATGATAATATTCCATGTTCCATGATAATTCCTTGTTTAGTGTCACTGACAACTCCAGACATTTATTTTGCGACTTTAAATTACGGATACACTTAAAATTATTGTTGCTACAAGTTATGATTTATTTTTTGATAAAGATTTTAATGAAATAAATAAAAATACCTAAACTATTACAGAAACAAAACAATGGCCTAGTTTACACCGCAGACCTATATTCGACCTATACCCCAAATTCGATCCAAATGTTGCTAAGCCGCCTGGTGTAAACACTTAAAATATGTAGCGGCCTGGCATAGGTCAGGACACTTTTACATGTGGCCTGACCTATATACTAGGCCGCGGCCCAAACGTTCTCATTGCGGTGTAAACAGATAGACCTAAAATAGTTTACAAATTAACCGGTAGAATTAGTAATGTACCTAGTTCATAAAAAGTTGATTGTAAGTGTTATTTTGTTTAACGGTATCTTTCTCTATGTTTAATAACACTTCTTTTCTTCATAATTTTTCTGCTAAGTTTTATCCTTCAAATAATATTTGTTTTCATTTGAATTCACCGCAACATTTTAAAGTATAAAAATATGGGAAATAATTTCAATTTTCGCTAATGCCAAAGCACGGATTTTTTTTAATATGCCTACTTAATTTTAAGTAATTTATGCTTAATTAATCATGTTACTATGTACCTAGTTAATAGTTATTTGTTTTTTTTAAATAAAAGGTGAAAATAAATTTTCGTATGCGATGTAAAAAATTTTGTTATTATAATTATTGAGTATAAGGGGGGAAGGGAACTCTTCAAACGTCATTTTTATTTGGACTGTTAAGATATTTAAAATGGATATTGAAAATTTTTATTTCAACTTTAAAATGTTGTGGTGAATTCAAATGAAAACAAATAATATTCGAAGGATAAAACTTAAAAGAAAAATTATAAAGAAAAGAAAAGAAGTGTTATTAAACATAGAGAAAGATACCGTTAAACAAAATTACACTTTCAATCAACTTTTTATGAACTACATTACCAATTCTACCGGTTAATTTGAATACTATTTTAGGTCTATCTGTTTACACCGCAGACTACGTTTGGGCCGCGGCCTAGCATAGGTCAGGCCACATGTAAAAGTGGCCTGACCTATGCCAGGCCGCTTCATATTTGAAGTGTTTACACCAGGCGGCCTAGCAACATTTGGGTCGAATTTGGGGTATAGGTCTGCGGTGTAAACTAGGCCAATAACACAAGACCTCCCCAGTGCTCTTGACAGAGATAAGTAATGTTTAAAAAGAGAGACAGGTATATGGAAGTAGCTCTCGACCAGTATCCATGAATTCGTTGGATAAATAACCTATTGTTTCACAGGAACGCAAATTTGTGTTACTCGCCAGAATTCGCCTATGGTCTGAATGACAGCAACTCATTACAAAGTGTATCAGAAATATCATCAGGATATTGTTTACATAAATCTTCACCCATCTGAAATAATTTCTCATCTGATGAATTAAATAGTATTTCTGGCCATAAAACACAAAATCTATTAAAAATATTATTTAGACCAATAAATCTAGATTGTAATTGGGGGAGTGGGTTATTGAGAATACCGAGTAGGTATAACTGGCCCGCTTTACCTAGAACACGTCCACAACAGTGTTTATACGAAACCATTAATTTTGTTAGGTACCTACGTAGAATTTATATTGATATTCTTAGGAAAAACTTACATTGTAAATACAATGATAAAATATTATTTAAAAAATTAAAAAACACTGATAAAACTAAAGTTGAACTATGAAAATAGTAAAAACATACAAAAAATGTCAAAACAGATCAGATAGAGCTAAGCTCTTCGACATGGAAACATCACTGGGGATGGCTCTGCTATAGAAACACGATATGACTCATTATGCTATGTTTCGAGTAACCACCACAAGGAATCAACAGACCAGCACTCAATATAGAGCGTAAAGCTAGCTCTTAGCCCGTAAGTTACAGGAGTAAATGCCATACCACCGAAAACCACAGCGTATAAAAACCATACCGCCTAATAACCACACGTCCGAAAAACCACAGCGTATAAAAGTTCCCCCACCACAATGTCCAGCTACCCATATACCAATTTTCACACTTCGATTTGCACATTTGTACCCAAACTAATCAATACTAACAAAAGCCTAATTGAGTCCAACAGATCTCCGTTTTTTTAAAATAAACTAATCAATACTAACAAAACCCTAATTGAGTCCAACAGAACTCCGTTTTTTTTTTAAAATAAACTAATCAATACTAACAAAACCCTATTTGAGTCCAACAGAACTCCGTTTTAAAAAAAAAAACTAATCAATACTAACAAAACCCTATTTGAGTCCAACAGAACTCAGTTTAAAAAAAACAAACTAATCAATACTAACAAAACCCTAATTGAGTCCAACAGAACTCCGTTTTTTTGACATAAACTAATCAATACTAACAAAACCCTAATTGAATCCAACAGAACTTAAGTTAAGTAAGAAGTTAAGTAGGAGTAAATTATACGCTGTGGACATTGTGGTGGGGGAACTTTTATACGCTGTGGTTTTTCGGACGTGTGGTTTTTAGAAGGTATGGTTTTTATACGCTGTGGTTTTCGGTGATGTGGAACACTGCAGTAATGAGTAAAGGTCGGACTTAAATGCGGTAAAAAACTTCAATATAAATTTTGTATATGCGGTTAAAATTAGTCAATATATGGATATTATATGCGGCAAAAAAAATATTTTGGACAAAAAATATATTGTTAAATTTTTTTTAAATACTTCTCTCTCTAAAAAGTTCTTAAAATAATGTAGGTTGAAAAACTAAAGTTATGAGCCAAAAACTTGCAATATCCTGATCCTGCTAAATGTCAATGTGTGGCTTAAAACGTCATTTTGAGAAACATTTCCTAATTTTGAACGCCTGTCTCTCGGTACCTATTGGATCAACAAATACGTTTAACCAGTGGATTTTAAGGAAATTTAATGTTCTTTCCGAAAATGAAAACAAAAAGTACGTAGGGCATATAGTTTTTGAGTTACAGGCGAAAAATCGAAAGGTAATAATAATAATAAAAGGTAATAAAAATCGTGGTTTTTTCCCCCACCCCAAGTTAGCACAGGGCCCTCGAGGTCGAAAACTCAGATTCGACATCCCAGAGTACCCCATTATGTTCGGAATACTTTGCAGGTGGACGCCTTTTTTTCGTTCTGCCGACTGGACTATTAATTATGCGTACCTACTAATTTTTGGATACGAAAAAATTTACAATATATGCGGAAATATGGGATAATATGCGATTATATGTATAATAAGTTTTTATGCGGTAAAAACCTAAAATAATAAGTTATATGCGAAATAAAATTTGGTATTTGGGTTCCTATTTAAAGGAAACGTATAAATACAATTTATAAACTTCATATGAATAATCAAATAAAACATGTAAAAACATATAAAATCCGACCTCTAGTAATGAGTTCTTGATAAGTAAACAGTTGTAAAATTTGGTGAAAAGTGTAGTAGTTTAAATAGTTTTATTTTATAAGAAATGCCCATCTTTTTTCCTCGAAATTAATATAAGTTGCCCTCCTCTAGTTCAAATCCATAGGTAGGCCTTAACATTGTCTGCTTTTGAACGCAAAATGATAGCCGGATAGAAATAACTTATAGTTTGTGAATCTAAAGGTATAACTTTCGTCCGATTTCCTCTATTTCAAAATTATATTTTACTTTTCCGAAACAATATGATTCATGTCACTTTATTATAAATGATGCTTATTGGATGGTACCTAGGTATTATTATAAAAATATTTGAAGATTATTTCTTGACATGACGTAATTTTGTTGATATAAAACGTAGGTATATCGAAAAGCAAAAAATTTCCACCATACCAAAATAAAAATAATGGATATAATCAAAACATCATTAATTTCTTATTCTTAGAATTTATAAATTTTGATTAACTACATAATATATTATGTAATATTCATAATAAATTTTTAAATTGGATATCAATAATTAATGCAAGCTATAAATTGGACATCAGGCTTTTATTACGCATCAATGACCAGATCAATAAAAATCAAAGTTCAACCTTCCAAAAACAATCACCAGTCTACTACATGAAAAATAGGTAATCGGAAATAATGGCAGAAAAAAATTCGGATAATTTAGCTGCGAATAGTAGAAGCTATAGTATTTACTAAGACAAACTGTGATCTGTCAATATATCTGAAGTAACGTAGGCAGAGGCGGACTGGGCCGGTGGGATGGTGGGATATTTCCCACTGGGCCGCGATGAATTTGGGCCGACTGCCGACACGATAGGGCCGATTATTATTTTTTATAAATAACGTAAACAATCCAATTCGGAGTTTTTCTTTATTAAAATTCACAATAGACTTGTTTAGTGGTTACGTCACACTGGTTCCAAACTGGTTCGTTGCTAAGACCGTTGCTATGCAAGTCGGTAAAACAGGCTGGTTTGACGTTTGCCGTTTGACAATAACTGCGTCTTTAAATTTATTTTGAGATTTAATTGTTTTAAAGTGGCTTAAAAACACGTAATAAAGATTAGTTCGGTAATAAATTATTTTATAAATGATTTTTGATTGTCAAACCAAACTGTTTTATCAACTAGCATAGCAACTACCTTAGCAACGAGTGGCCATTTTCTTGTTTGGAACCAGAAAGTGACGTCACACTAAACAAGTCTATTATTTGCAACATTGTACACAAATAAACAAACGAAACTAAGTTTTGTATTCATCAGTTATTTAGAATCGGCTGTTCGGCTCGGTTTTGTTCTTTAAAAGTTTAAGAAATCGCTAGACTAATTACATATTAATAAATTTCCAAATTTTCATTACATTTATTTTTAATTTGTTATTTACTTTAACTTCTACTCATAAAAGCAGTGATGCTGCCGAGACGAGAAGAGAATTCAATATAACGAGATGAGAAATAGTTCTGGAGAAATCGAGAATTCTCGTTCTCGAAATTAAAACTTTGAAAAATATCTGATATTTTTCTCTTCGAAAATGTCAAAATATATTTTATTATATACCGACTTTGTTCGTATTGCATTTTATTGTTTTGATATACCTAAATAATTTTTTTTAAATTAAGAATTGTGTGCAAATTTAACAGAAATGTACAACAAAGTTTTTAATGTCACATCTAGCTTTTCAAATAGATGGAAACGAATTTTATTCGAGAAATTGGGCCGAGACGAGAATCGAGTTCTTTGAGACGAGAATTGAACAGCCGAGAAATGGCCAAGACGAGAATACTTAAATTTCTCGTCTCACGGCATCACTACGTAAATGAGGGTAAATTGTGTGTAAATTTCTCTCTATGGAAAAACTAAACTTTTAATGAAACAAGCCATTGACCTTGAACCAAAAAAAATTTCGCCTGCGGCGCTTTTTATTTTTCAGAAAAGAACACCTCAACACTTTTTAAAGAGCTTCGGGCTGGGCAGGCGAAATGTATTTCCCACTGGGCCGACATGTTACCAGTCCGCCTCTGAACGTAGGCACAGGAGTGAAAGTAGACTTATTATTTTATCGGTCGGTACCTACACGCTATTTTTTGCAGATATAAATTTAATTAGCCCATTTATATGAAATGTTAACCTACTCCCGCCCCTATCTGCAGTATCAAAATTTTAAATTAAATACATCTTAACATGTTTTCCATCAACAGAAAATTACCAGTTTATTTGAAAATCATGATTAATGTTCAGCCACAGGCAGCGCAACACGGGACGCGCGGGCGCCTCCATATATTATGTATTTAACCCTTTACTACGGATATATTCGAAAAACGTACAAATATTATATCATACTTATGTTTGTTGTGTTAAAAATCGCACCGGCCTACTTTCACCACTGCGTGTAAGCATAGCACTATATCTAGGTAGGTATTTTGAAAATAACTTATTTCTTCTTTAAGTAAGTAGTTGTACGTAAGTATAGCGTATAGCTTAGTTCCTACGTATTATTTAATTATGCATACAATAATTTAGTGCTTCTCCTTTTGTCTTTTGAGATTTTAATCAATAAGATCAGTGTTATTTCTTTATAGTTTTAAAATAAAATAAATAAATCTATCACACTCATACTAGCCAAATAAATTTCTAAATCTTTAAAATACGATATAAAATTTATAATGATATGGATTATTTAAATTTTTGTCAAAAAAATGCTACGATTTTGTTCGTTATTTTCAGATTTACTGATATCTACGTAAAACGCATTAACGCATAGATCTGTACGTAACCCCATCATTAGTTTTGAATAAATAATAGTATTACAGTTTATTTGCGATATTGTGAGACTCACGTCACGAGTTTCTGAACTAAGTAAACAAGTTATAAAACAATCGATTCATCCACAAGTAGTGAACCAGAATATGAGGACAAATATATATATATATATATATATATATATATATATATTTTCGATATATCAATATATCAAAAGTTTGGTAACGTCTGGTAACCCTATTAAAGGATGTTTGCAAAAATCTTCGATTGTCTGGCTGCCATGACCCTAGAAGGGCCACTTCCCGCCATCCAATCGAGCTGAAACTTGGCATATTGAGTTGTCGCCGATGACAACGCATTCTATTATAATTTATATTATATTAATATTTTGTGATAAGGTATTGGCATGCATAATAAAACAGCGTATGTAAAATTATTGACGATATCTGACAGAAAGTGAACAAACAAATAACTACAAATAATGTTGTTCAACGAAATTATATATTTCTACCAATTGATACTAAAAAATTAGTATAAATATTTACTTACATAAAAATGTTACAATTTCGGTATTTACCGATATCTCTCTCGGTACTAAAAAAAACTCTTACAGTTTGTTTACATGTTTCACATCATCTTCAATGATTTATCTAAAATACTATATGAATTATGAAAGAGTATTTAAGGTATGTATAGCTGCTTAGCACTAAAATATATACATTTAATTTGTGGTATTTTATACTTGAAACTAAAAAAAATTACCAAAGAAATCGTCGAAAAATGTGTCTGAATCCAACACTGATTAAAATAAACGATAAAGATAACTATTTATTCACGGACTTGGGTACAATGCTTATTTATATTTTGTATTTGTACTGAAATTGCTTTTCTCCTTCCTAAAGCCATTCGGCTGTTTATTCTATTATCCAGTTTTCCAAAGTTAAATCGCATATGTAAATCTTTCTTTGGAACGTAGGCAGGTGGAAAGTCGTGGTAGATACGCTTTTGTCTCCCTTGGATATTTTGTTTTTTTTCGCGAAGATAAATGAAAAGTGTCGTAGGCTGCACTCAGTGTCTTACACATTGTCGAATCAGCGTCTGGCAGTCTCGATCTCGGGACCTCTGTTGCCGCTGCCGATGCCGGTATTATACGATTACGCGGGCTGCTGGCAGGTACTCCAGCCAAGGGCATAACAGATAGGTGGTTTCTTGTGGGATTTCTGGTTATCTATTTCTTCCGACCAGATTAGATCTTTCCTGGCATTAAAAAGAGATTTAAAACCAACGTTTATTTTCTTTTGTGCTTTTTGTTGCCCAAGGATTACAAAATTTATTACTGCGGATAATTCGTTTTTTCCTCTCTTCCCAAATAGCGATTTTAAATTTATTTACCAGAGTTTTATATATCAAACACTTTGACTTTTGAACAATGCTTGATTCTTGAATCTCAAAGCATTTGAAAAAGTCCATGAAAAACAGTTTTAAGACTAGGTATCTGTTTTCTTATTAGCTAAAGTGCGGATTATATGCATTTGCATATATTGTATTATTGTGCATATTAGTATTTTCTTTACAAATCTTTGCATTTCATACAAAAATAGATCAAAATAAAGTATAAAATTTTTGCATATTTCAATATTTTTTACATACATATAATTATTGAAAGGGCATATTGCTGCATATTTTGTACATTTTAACCCAAAATTTCAATTTAAAAAAAATTTATATGTATAAAATTTATAATCGGTCAAATTTGATACCACCTACAGTAGTTTTTACATTTATTTTAAAGGTAGGTGGCACACAAGTCGTATTCCAGAAGTTATACAGGGTGAGTCAGCTAACTATTCCCTATTTGGATTTTTTATAACTTAGGCAATTTTTATCAGAAAGTGACGAAAAAAACTTCACGAGTGGTTCACTTCAATGTGAAAATTGGACAAATTAATCCAAAATCTCCAATTGCAGCCCAAACAGTCGTTCTAGGAGAGTGCAAGGATTGTTCAGCAATCCAGTGGGGATTTTCATCTGACCAATACCGATGATTGTGTCTATTAAATCCACCATCAAGATGAAAATGTGCCTCATCAGAAAACATGATGTTATTCAGATGACCAGGGTTTTCATTCATTCGTTCAATTTCGTCTTCTGCAAATTCCAATCGGTTTGCTTTATCCTCTTCAGAAATTGCGTGCAGAATTTGAATCTTATAAGGATGCCACTTAAGGTCCTTTAAAATCCTACAAATAGTCGTTTGACTAATCATTAATTAATTAATCATTATTTCAGTCACCAATTAGGAAGCAATAGAGCAATAATGATAAAACTTTGCGAACAAAAACTCAAGTGGCTACTGTATTTACAGCAAAAATTTGGCGGACTTTACACAAAAACTTGAGACTTTACAAACAAATGAAATAGGGAACACTTAGCTGACTCACCCTGTACGTTGTTTTGTTTATTTTATATGATATTCTTGTGCATTGTTGACAAAATGTAGTATTTTTCTGGTTTATAAAAATAAATTATTAGTAAAAATTGGAAAAAATGAAAAAAATTAGGTTGCATATCTGCATATGCATGCATATATTTGTATAATATTGCATATTTGTTTAATTTTGTGGAGATATTGAGCATATTTTGGCCTTATTTCAATGCATATTGCATGCATATTTTGATCATATTTGCCTGCATATAATCCGCACTCTACTTATTAACTCTGAGTCAGTGGTAAATAAATGTTAAAAATAATTTTGGCCTTATTTCAATGCATATTGCATGCATATTTTGGCCTTATTTCAATGCATATTGCATGCATATTTTGATCATATTTGCCTGCATATAATCCGCACTCTACTTATTACCTCTGAGTCAGTGGTAAATAAATGTTAAAAATAAAACCGTTTGTTACATTAGATTTCCAGTCAAATTGAAAAGAAATAAGGAAACAATTTTTCGTTCGTCCGAAAAATTTCAGAAAAAAAAATCATTTCTAATTCATAAATCTTAGTACTATTAATCTTACAATTTTAAAATAGAGATATAATTTATTTCATCATGGTCACTTGAAAATATTTTTTCGAGTTTTTTACCTTCCGCCGCATATTCTATAAGAGAGGTAATGTGATGGGTCAAAATTTTCGAATATGAGTTTTTGGTGAATAAGCACGTTTTATGGTCTCTAAAGTAAGAATTTAAAATTTTAGAGATGATGTCTGCGTGTGCGTGCGTGCGTTCGTTCCTTTGTATGTTAAAAATTTGTCGGGAAACGATAACTCAAAAAATATCAAACATTAAAATTTCTAATTTTATATTTAAGGTATTAATGCAAATCTTAAAGATAGGTATTATATTTTTGGTTTCAATCTACAAACCGAAAGTAGTACCTACCTACTTTTTAAAAATATTTCGATAAATAATTAATTTAAAACAATTTTTTTATTTTAAATGAAAGATTATGTGATTATTACCTACAATCGGTATTTTATAATTTTTGTATCTGGTATCATTTAAGAATAATATATACCAGTGACAATAGTAAAATATCGTTCATATCTTCTTCTGCAGTTTAAATAAAACGACTAAAATATATTTGTAAGTAGTAGTACCTATATATTAATATATTTGCATAAGTAGGTAATAAGTAAAAATAATAAAGTAAGTATGCCGGGAGGTCCTGTGGCCACATCAGATTTTTTTCTTTGTGTTTTTACAAATGAATTCATGTAATACTTTTAAACAAAAACTCAAGAAAAGTGAAATTCACCTCAATCAAGTATTTCAACAAGAACTTTTATTGTCTGGAACATATGAATAAAACTACCTACATTATTTGCTGCAAATAATTGAAAATCGATCTTTTTGGAACAAAAGCTGTGTGACTGAGTATTGCCGTCATTCCACAAGCAGCAAGTGGCATTCTGCCATTAGCCGTCGCTGGACAAACCAGCAGAGCTCCTGCGTCCGACAAACGCACAAACATACGCACTCGTACAATCGCATTCGTAGTCGTCCATGTTATATGAATTATCACTTGAAGCGAATAGTGGCCATTGTGCACAGGGTTATTGTTGGTAGTCAGCCATGGGTAATGTAATTTTGCACAGTATGTGTGGTAAATTATTCAAAGAGCCGGTGAGAGGTAGAGAGCTCTGTGCATCCAATACAAACCTTTATCTATTTTCCAAAGGTTTTTTGTGTACCTACTAGTTGTCGATTTTACAAAATTTGAATTTGTAGAGAGATGGTTTTTAATAATTGAAATTGAATTGGATTTCAGTGGTAATGGTGATTTTATTTTATTGTGGTTTATAAAACAATGTACAATAATAATTGTTGTTCAAATGCAGTCTCCGATCAAAATTTTCATTAAAATTAAATTGCATAGCAAGTATCCTTGTGACATTTAATTGTCTGTCACATTAAAGTGAATTATAAATTATTTTATTAAACATTATAATATACATTTAGTAATTTTACTTGTTAATATGTTGGTAGGTATTGTTAGCTTTTCCTATGAGCAGTAAGCAGAAGATGGATAATTTATTTTGTACTTAAAATTACTTAAATGGAAACACTTAAAATTATTTTTAGTTAGTCTATATATTCGTATATACCTAAATTAATTTATATAAAGCCAGATAAAAGAATAATACCTTACTTTAGGTTGATAATTGAAAGCATAAATATAAACTTTTCATAGTAGTCGTAGATAAAAATATTTATTTCGTCACTCTTGACATATTTGAAATTGTTGTTCTTATTGCTTTATTGGATCACAAGAAAAATACGCACTAATCATCAAAAACGAAATTAATAATTATTTTCTTTCCTTCTTTTTCTTCCTAAGGTACATTTTATCATAATAAATTGAAGTACATATTTTTTGGTCTGGACTAATACATTTTATTTATTTTTTATTTCGCATGGCACTCTGTAATAAGCTAAAATATGGAAAATTTAATTCACATTTATCTCGTGACGGAAAAGTTTTTATATCAATAAACAAGGGCTCGTTGGATGCCGTGTTTAATTCTGATCATCTTTAGTATTTACAGTTTGGCTCTAAAGTAAATTGGTAAAAAAAAGTAAGAGTGAAATTAATTTTTTAACATTGTTAAAAATGTCTACACCCTAATATTAATATGATTTTCTGTATAGATACATTAATAATTTCTTTAATACCTATTGCCACATTTCGTTAATGTGTGTCGCTTTAAATATAACATATAAGCTTATTTACTTATTTTATACAGCTTTCATGTACATTTAAATTTAGTAAAAATTTCAAGGCGATAATATTGAAGATATTTAGATTTGCAATGAAAACAGCAGTTTTAGCTACGAGCTACGAGTAATGATTATGGAAGATTGATTTTAGACTGGATGTTCAATAAAATGGAAAATTTCTTGGAGAAGCAGTCAATTTATTAAAATCCAGTAAAAAATTGGTGTTTTATTGAATTTTAATAAATTCACTGCTTCTTTAAGAAATTTTCCATTTTATTAATGATTATTTTGCAAAATTAATGAAACATAATTTTGATAAAGGTATTTAGTCCAGGCATTATAAAAAAAATAGGGGAAAAAAATGATAGACAGCTGAATTTTGGTATATACGCTCATAATGGCTTCTAGTTTAACATACTAAAAGTCCTAAACGATATCGCGTGTGCTTCCATTGCTACGACCTTGTAAAGACCTTGAGGATGAGATTTTTGCATATAACTCACGAACGGTGACACCAATTACAAACTTTTTTTACGAAAATGTTGGTAATTTAATGTACTACAAAAAGGCCCTTACCAATTTTATCGTCAGTTTATTTATTTCCCTCAAAATCTGGAAAAGGCTAATCACCGTTTTGGAATCGTTGAGAGCCCGTGAATTAGACTTCCGATTTCAGAAAAATAGCTGCCATTTATGAATGGAATATACTATCGACTTCCGGTTTGCGGCATTCAATTCCTTGCATATTTTTCTATTAGACGTATATATTTTTTAACTTCATCAGGCTTTGGTTTAGCCGGAATTTTAAGTTATTTTAATTTTAGTATATTACTAATTTTTTCATTTATTATGTTTAATCGAGTGTTATTTCTGAACGAATAAAAATACTGACTTTCGGTTTTCTATCGAATACATTATACTAAAAATGTTGAAATATCTTCGTTTAGCCGAAATCTAATGATATTCTTTAAGAGAACACATGGATATTATGGAATTTTTTTAAATTTGTTGTGTTTAAACAAGTGTAATTTCTGAACGAATAAAAATATCAACTTCCGGTTTTCAGCATTCGATTCCTTGAACATTTCTCTATTAAATACATTATACCAAAAATGTTGAAACATCTTCGTTTAGCCGAAATCTAATGATTTTCTTTAAGAGAGCACAGGAAAATTATAGAAATATTTTTTATTTGTCATGTTTGAACAAGTGTAATTTCTGAACGAATAAACATACAGACTTCCGGTTTTCAGCATTAGATTCTATGAACATTTCTCTATTAAACACATTATAGTATACCTGTTTTACAATTATTATTAGTACTACATTAAGTTATCGTTTTATGACGTTGTAAGCAGAAACAGTAAAAATAATTAAATAAATAGTAATAATTTGTAAAACGCTGTGTATGACTAGCCCATAATAGTTTTAAATTACTCGGATGAATTGTCAATTGTCTTCACACCAAAGTTTGAGGTTAGGTAAATATGAATACAAATTTGTAAATAAGAAATGTTGCTTTATTTAAAAAGTCGTAGATATAACATCGTATTTGACTATATATAATAATGGCTATAATTCACTCGGATGATTTATTAACTCTCCTTCGGCTCGTGAAGAAACTTTCATCCTCTTGAATTATAGCCTACATTATTTGCTCGTTAAATAATATACTATTATTCAATAAATTTATACTTTTTATATTGAATAAAATATTTCTATAACTTCCCTGTGCTTTCTTACGGAATATCATTATATTTCGGCTAAACGAAGATGTTTCAACATTTTTAGTATAATGTGTTTAATAGAGAAATGTTCAAAGAATCTAATGCTGAAAACCGGAAGTCTGTATTATTATTCGTTCAGAAATTACACTTGTTCAAACATGACAAATAAAAAATATTTCTATAATTTTCCTGCGCTCTCTTAAAGAAAATCATTAGATTTCGGCTAAACGAAGATGTTTCAACATTTTTGGTATAATGTATTTAATAGAGAAATGTTCAATAAATCGAATGCTGAAAACCGGAAGTTGATATTTTTATTCGTTCAGAAATTACACTTGTTTAAACACAACAAATTTTAAAAAATTCCATAATATCCATGTGTTCTCTTAAAGAATATCATTAGATTTCGGCTAAACGAAGATGTTTCAACATTTTTAGTATAATGTATTCGATAGAGAAATGTTCAAGGAATCTAATGCCGAAAACCGGAAGTCAGTATTTTTATTCGTTCAGAAATAACACTCGATTAAACATAATAAATGAAAAAATTAGTAATATACTAAAATTAAAATAACTTAAAATTCCGGCTAAACCAAAGCCTGATGAAGTTAAAAAATATATACGTCTAATAGAAAAATATGCAAGGAATTGAATGCCGCAAACCGGAAGTCGATAGTATATTCCATTCATAAATGGCAGCTATTTTTCTGAAATCGGAAGCCTAATTCACGGGCTCTCAACGATTCCAAAACGGTGATTAGCCTTTTCCAGATTTTGAGGGAAATAAATAAACTGACGATAAAATTGGTAAGGGCCTTTTTGTAGTACATTAAATTACCAACATTTTCGTAAAAAAAGTTTGTAATTGGTGTCACCGTTCGTGAGTTATATGCAAAAATCTCATCCTCAAGGTCTTTACAAGGTCGTAGCAATGGAAGCACACGCGATATCGTTTAGGACTTTTAGTATGTTAAACTAGAAGCCATTATGAGCGTATATACCAAAATTCAGCTGTCTATCATTTTTTTCCCCTATTTGCCAAAACATTATCTAAAATGCCTGGACTAATTCGGTAGGTATTCGTATTAAAAATATTATATTATTTTATTATAATTCCAAAAAACATGAGCAACGCCTACATCGGCCTACATGCTCAAATAATTTTGACATTTCCATTTAGCTTCACAAAGAACAAAGCATAATAAATGTCACCTTATTTGATATAATATGTAATATGAGCCAAGCCCTTTGATGTTAAATTAAATACATACAATAATCTTGAGTCTTTAGTTTAGCGGCTATACACTTAATAAAACTAAAATAATATGTAAAATCACAATCACTATAACACTTGTATAATGTGTGCTCACATTCAAACATAATTTAAAATTTAAAAGACAAAGATATGAGAATTGATAATAAAATCAATATAAGTATTTTGTGAATTAATTCCATACATTTTACTTGTATGAAATACAGTTGGCAGCCAACATACCAACCTCACAGTATTGTTTAATTATCAGTATTATTATTACCAATTTTATTACATTTGATTGCACAAATTGTTTGGACGGAATTTGTATTCACAATATTGAACGTTTCTGGTTCTGAATTATTAACAATGGAGATAAATTTTACCTAATTCTGAGTGCCAAACTGTGGCAGGATACAATAGGTCACGACTGATGATGTATAATTTATCATTACGTTCTATTACTAGTTGTCAATTTATTTAGAATATTCACCATATATAGACTTTAGAGAATGTCAATACAATATGATTCTAAGCAGCCATAGCGTCTCATTACTAGTACTTACTGCAAATTGTGATAAGAATGTACCACTTTGCACACATGTTAAGGACACCCTAATTAGTGATTAATGATCTAGAGATACGTTCACAGACCTGGCGCCATTTTTCAAGATGGCGGATAAAAACAAAATACGCTTATATTTCGGCGTCTGGATTTTCTAAAACTTTTTTTAATCTAAAAGCTCATAACGAGTACTTCATTTAAGTTAATGGCCATGCTTTCATAAATCTTATGTTTATGCCAAAAATTATGAATAAATTTCATAACAAAAAAATTAAATAATCACTTGAAGTGCCGAAAGTGACAACATTTTATGACTAAAATAATTCAAAAGATAAGTAGTTATTAATATATTACTTATGTAGCTAAATTAGTAATCAGATTTGAGCCTAATTTATAGATCGACGCCGTTTTCGCAACGCAAACGTTCCCGCTAACACAAAACTAATTATATCAGATTGCATCAATTATAGTATTCCGTTCGCGTTTCGCAAACGCACCCGTTAAGAGGAATCCCCACTAGTTTTGAAGATCCATTTAACGAATGAAGCGATGCCGTCACAAACCATTGTTACCCATTGTGACGACATCGGTTGATTCGATGAATGAACCGTATTTAGCCATTTTCTACTACAAAAGGGGTTTCGTTGGGCACATGAAATTACCACTAATTTTAAATATTTTTAAACAATTTTTTTTTTAATTGAAAGATTAAAGTCTAGGCTATGTCCGCTTAGTGTCACTTTTTTAACTTTTACTTTAGTTTTTTAATATTTTATCTTCAAAGTTCTTAAACTTTTACTAACTTTGGAGCTTAAAAAATACATGTCAAAATTTAAATTAAAAAGAAATGGCACTAGACAGACCTAGAGACATCTTTTATCTTTAAATTTAAAAAAAGAGCAAACAAATCGGACCAAAATTAAAGTCAATTTCATGGGCCCAACGAGAACATATTTTTCCTTAATTTTGTAGGGGTGGGCATTCCTCTTAACGCAAAAGATGATCATGATTCATGTTTTGCGATTGCGGGCAGAACGGTAGCCAATCAAATGCGTAACACAAAACAATAAATATTGTGATAGAGATAATAATTGAGGGGTTGGCTGGAATAACTCAAAAAGTACGAGTAAAATAAAAAAAATTTGTTTACTTCTTTTAATAATTACTATAGTATTTAAAAAACTTTATTATTATCGAAGAAATAAGTAATTGAGTTATTTTAGTTATAGTTTATATTAGTTTAACTTGATGATTAAATAAATTAAATAACAAATTCATGAATTTTTAAATGATTAACTACTCCCTAAATTTAATAGAACTTAAAATATGGATGATTAAATAAATAACAAATTTCGAGATAGGTAGTTTTTCCAAATATTTGGTATACATGAATTTTTTAATTTACTAGTATAAGTCCTAAATATCTTTCAGCAAATTATAATGACAATTTCATATATTACTTAAAATACAAAGAGAACAAAAAATAAACATAACCTCTCTTCAGCTTGTCTACTACCTAATTTAACATAATGTCGCTATTTGGAATAACTACCTAATTATTATTTTGCTACTAGTGACCTCTAGGTGTATAGTATATCAACCAAAAAATTTAATGCATGCAATAGCCGGCAGAGGACGCAAAAATACAATCTTGGAAATAACTACCTAAGTCGACTTAAATCATTTTTCCAGCCATACCCTCAATTTTAATCATGTCGTGTAGTAAGTAAATTAACGAATATATAGATATTATATCCTAGATGGATAATTTGAAGTAAAAATGTAACAAATGTAACACAGAACAAATCGCGCCTAAAATGTCAAACCTGTGCGTCAAATAATGGAACATAAGCTCTAAGTCGCACGTCGACGTGTGTTTCTAACGTAAATTTTGTTGGCGCGAAACGTATAGTACCTACCTATGATCTCCACTACCCTTCCGTTGTACCGAGTGCTCTCATACCTTACAGATGGCAGCACCGCTTGACTACTGAACATTCAACGCGTTGGACACGCTGCCCTTGCGCATGGCGGAAGCTATTGTTGTTGACAGTTTGTACATGTGCTTTTGTAATGTATCTCAGAAGCGTGCGTTTTATGTGCATTTATTCATGATGAGTAAAATAATAAATACTTATTTTCCACTGTAGTTCACGCTGTTATCACTGTCCTTCATAATCAACAGGTTATGGGCCCAGGACAAACACAGTGGAAATAGAAAAGTAAAAAATAAAACTAGTGCGTGCAGTTTGAATCGACAGACACCATTGTGATCGTGAAGTGAAGTTTATTTGTTTGTACTGTGCCGTGAACTATCTCACTTCAAAATGAGTTTTACGAGCGTTTCTCGAATAGAAACATTAAACAAAGACAACTACGATACTACGATAATTTCAAATGGATGCATTGCTAGTGAAAAATGACGCTTGGGGTTATGTCAATGGCGAAATACCGAAACCAACTACAGCGTCAACCACCGCAGAATTGAATACCGCAGTAGCATCGTGGGAAAAAGCCGATCAAAAAGCTAAGTCTGACATTATTTTATCAATTATCCCATCAGAGCTCAAGCAAATACAAGGTTGCATTACAGCGCATGACGTATGGCTCGTTGAAAACCATTTACCAATCACGAGCTCCCGCAAGTAAGGCAACACTACTAAAGCAATTAACCCTACAACGAATGGAAGAAGGTAGCGACATCCGAGGGCATCTAAATCGATTTTTCGATGCAGTCGACAAGTTGAGCGACATGGAAGTCGAAATAAACCCTGATTTAATGGCCATCATGCTGCTATATAGCCTGCCGTCCAGTTATGAAAACTTTCGGTGTGCTATCGAATCCAGAGATGTACTACCGACTCCGGAAGCACTTCGTGTGGAATAGTACAGGGCGCGATGTATGCGAACAAGAAACCTCAACATTGGCGCCGTCAAAATAAAAATCCGCAGAAGAATGATTCCAAAGGATGTGAAAACCAGAAACAATCCGAACCATTTAAGTTTCGATGTCACAAATGCAAAAAGATTGGACATAAAGCCGCTGAGCGTTGGCTGCTGAAGCATTTCGCGCGGGTGAATTAAACATTAAAACAAAATGGTGTTTAGACAGTGGCGCGACTTCTCATTTGTGCAAAAACACTGACGATTTTGTAGAATTAAACGAGTCTGTGCGTGAAAAATTGGCACTCGCTAACAGTGCATCAACGAAAATTACCGCGAAAGGAACTGCCGTTTTTATGACCGAAGTTTTTGGTAAAACTAAGGACATTATGCTGCATAACACGTTACACGTACCCGATTTACGTACTAATCTGTTATCCGTCGGGAAAACGACCGAGAAAGGTTTTGAAGTAATTTTCGAAAGAGACCGAGCTCTCGTGAAAGACAAATACGGCGATGTCAAGTTGGTTGCGGAACGAGTAGGGAATCTTTATTACGTACAGAAGAAATCAAGTAACTACAACTCATCAGATTGCATCTCCGCAATTGCGCAACAACCCAACACTGAACAGCTGATGAAATAATGGCACCGACGCTTAGGACACCTAAAGGTCAAGGACATGATTTCGTGCAAACGCAAAGGTTATGTTCTAGGTCTTGATTTCAAATCGGATGGAATCGATAGTCTCGACTGTGAAGTATGTATCAAAGCAAAAATGACGAGGCGACCATTCCCCAAGAAATCGGCGAAGAATACAGAAAGATTGGAAATAATACATTCGGACGTTTGTGACCCGATGAGAGTCGAAGGGTGGGGCTCGATATTTTGTTACATTCAGCGATGACGCATCCAGGTGGACGAAAGTATACTTCATGAGAAACAAATCAGAACTTCTCCAACACTTCAAACAATTTCTGAACGAGGCTGAAAATCAACAAAATCGCAAGATTAAATTCTTTCAATCTGACAACGGGGGTGAATTTACAAGCCGTGCGTTCGACGAATTCCTGGAAGAACGAGGTATTTCAAGAAGACTTTCAGTACCTTATAACCCTGAACAAAACGGGATCGCCGAACGCAAGAATCGAACATTTTTAGACACAGCACGATGTTTGTTGCTACAGTCTAACCTCTCAGCATCTTTCTGGGCCGAAGTCATCAAATTAGCTTGCTATCTGAAAAACCTACGAAAATATTGGAAGGGCGAACTCCGTTCGAAAGCTGGATGAACAAAATTCCAGATCTGTCTGATCTACAAGAATTCGGATCATCAGTATATTTCTTAAACAGAGATCCAGCTATAGGAAAGTTCGACCCTCGGGGAAAGAATGGATATTTCCTTGGATTTTCGGAAGAATCAAAAGTTTATCGAATATGGGTACCAACGGAAAACAAAGTTATCACTTCCCGTGACGTGAAGTTCTCCCAGAGCGCCGAAGTCAACACAGAAGACACGAAAGCACTCGAAACCGACCCATTGTCGGAAATGCCTGAATACATTGAAGTCAACATTCAACCAAATTCAACCGATCCAACTCAAGAAGAAGACGATGAAACAGTAGTCGAATCCACATTGAGAAGAGGAGCTGGTCGTCCCAGAATCGTCCGAACCAGACAACGAGGAAGACCCCGCAAGGAATATAGAATGGTCGCTATTCAAGAGCAGAATCTCGAACAAGAAGAAAATGCTCAGGTCGATTTTGAAGGAAATGAAGCCTTAATTTCCGAAATTCCATTATTGCAAGCGATGTCCGGTGAATTCTCAGAAGAATGGATGGAAGCAATGGCATCTGAAATGTTTTTTATTATCAAGAATCACACATCAAGAAAGATCTTGTAATAGGAAGCAGATTCGTATTGAGAAACAAATCGGATGGCAACTCTGAACGAAAGAAAGCTCGACTTGTAGCCCAAGGTTTCTCTCAGAGACCAGGTATTCATTTTGACGAAACCTTTGCTCCTGTCGCTCGCATGAGTTCCATTCGGACCGTAATTGCTCTAGCCGTACAGCAACGCAAGAAAATAAGACAATACGACATTTCTACCGCTTACCTGAACGGCGAACTTCAGGAGACCATATACATGGAACCACCAAAAATGTTAAACAACATTCTAGAACATAATGATCTCTTCTAACAAGTTTGACAAGGATACCAGGACCAAGGCTGAAGACATGCTCGAGAAATTAAGAAACAGTGACAAGGTTTGCTTACTAAGAAAATCTCTCTATGGCCTTCGACAAGCCGGCAGGAGTTGGAACATTAATTTTGATTCTACACTCAGAAGTTTAGGAGCTATTCCCTGCGAATCCGATCCCTGTGTATACCGACTGGCTCGAGGTGAAGAAACAAACTACATTGTTACGATTGCATTGTTGACGATATATTACTTGTGTAATAGACTGAATTTCATAAAAAAATTCTTAAGAAATTATCTGACGAATTCGACATCCGTGATCTTGGAGAGATCAAAAACTGCATCGGCATCGAATTCACTCGTTCAAACGACTATATGTATCTGAACCAACAAAAATACATTTCTGAAATATAAGCTAAATACGGAATGACCGACTGTAAAAGCGTATCTACGCCGATCGATACTAGTATTAAACTAAAGAAGTCCGTTACTCAAACCGAAGAAGACAAGAAATTACCATTCAGAGAACTTATTGGTAGTTTAACATGTCTTTCTACAGTGACTCGACCCGACATAAGTCACGCGATAAGTTACCTGGGATAATTTAATCATTTTTACGACCGATCGCACTGGACTGCTGCAAAAAGAATCCTCCGGTATCTCAAGGTTACTATTGACTTGGGATTGAAATTTTGTCAAGACTCCAGCCCGATTCAAGGCTTCGTAGATGCAGATTGGGGAGGAAATCTCGACGACAGAAG
Organism: Agonum fuliginosum; assembly: GCA_947534325.1. Lineage (NCBI taxonomy): Eukaryota > Metazoa > Arthropoda > Insecta > Coleoptera > Carabidae > Agonum > Agonum fuliginosum. The sequence continues at coordinate 26,060,163 of OX384032.1, forward strand.
ATCTTTTACGGGGTACTGCTTTGCTTGGGGTGGTTCTTTAATCACTTGGGTTTCAAGAAAGCAACGAACCGTTGCCTTGGCTTCAAACGAGGCAGAATACATGGGCCTAACGGATGCAGCGAAAGAGGCCATCTATCTAAAAAGGTTTATTCAAGATTTGGGACAAGATTCCGAAGAAACCATTGTCATCCACAACGACAACATGGGAGCCTTGAAACTCGCTGAAAACCCGACTTTTCATGCCCGGTCGAAGTATATCGACATTCGCTACCATTTCATCCGAGACGCATTAAAGGACAGGTTAGTAAAAAATGATCATATTTCCACAAATGATATGATTGCAGATGTGCTGACGAAGGGACTTGGGAGAGGCAAGCACGAGAAGTTTATTCAGTTGATGGGAATGACTGCGAAACCACGCTCGTTACTCCGAGGGGAGGTGTTGGCGCGAAACGTCTAGTACCGCTTCGCTTCCGTTGTACCGAGCGCTCTCATACCTTACAGATGGCAGCACCGCACGGTTGACTACTGAACATTCGCGTTTGACACGCTGCCCTTGCGCATGGCGGAAGCTATTGTTGTTGACAGTTTGTACATGTGTTTTTGTATTGTATATCAGAAGCGTGCGTTTTATGTGCATTTATTCAGGATGTAATAGTAAAGTAATAAATACTTATTTTGGTTATTTTCCACTGTAGTTATCACTGTCATTCATAATCAACAAATTTTTATAATTTAGGTTTTATTTATTGTTATACGAAATTTAAAAAAATAACAACCTGCTGTAAGCAATTGTATTGCTCTATAATACTTTTATATAATAGCATATAAAACTAAAATAGCTCATATTAATTTTTTAAGGACTCGAAGCCAAAACTTATATTAATTTTTTTAATTCGTTTTGTAGACAAAATCGTAAATTTTATATACAAACCAAATCTTCATCATCGGGATTGTCGCATCGATTTCAATTATTATAAAAATTTGTACAAAGAAGAGTACCTTTGATGTTGATGTATCCAAATAATTTTGAGTCGCCATGCTTCAAGTTACAATACAAATATCGACTATTACGTTATACATTATAAGAAATGTTCGAAATGTCCAAAATAAAATAATTTCATGTTTAGGTACCTAGTTCTATTTGCAAATCCACAATTTGTATCTGAAAAGATTACATTATTAATTTTTTACTTATTATAAAAAAAACTTACGTGTCTGAATTTGGACGAAATCTCTGCGTGATCTGTAATGTGATTGACAGTAATAAGCCATATTATTTGTGAAATACGGCGTGTGCAAAACCATTTGCGCGGTTCATTATTTCCAGAAAAATCGACGAGTGTATAGGTAATCTGTGGTTTTACATAGGTGCATCATACAAGTTCTCGACATTATGTTTTTCAGATAGATGACAAAGATGACTATGTTGGATTCTATTACGAATTTTTTCTTCTAGAAATGTTCGTTGCGATTATGTATGGATGAACAAGATGTGCAGAGCTTTCAGTAACCCAAACAACGAAACTTTTGTTTTCTTGTAAAGACCGTAGCTTAAAGTTTACCACCAACATTCCCAGTAAACAAAATTCAATCTCTACAATGTCGCAGTGATGTTAATGTCACACGTGCGATGTTCAATTAAATGTCCCAAAAACATCTCAGAGCACGTGCAGCGACTGTTAATGTCCGCCTCTTGTTACCTGTTTTTTGTAATGTCGCAGAGATTTCACATAGATGTTATAAGGAGGTAGATTCGCCAATTATTACCGTGTTCTTAATATTGTCACCTGTCATAAATCAACTAATTGAGCTGAATAGCAAGTGGATGTTCTACTCGTATGTGCCTGTCTTCCATGTTGCAATGAACAACATAAATACAATGCAGAGATATAGTCGATTGTAAATTTCTTAACCTATAAATTTGTGTTTAGTGCACGTGTGCTATAAAAAATTGAAAATTCTTCACTTGATTACAAATTGCTAAACTTAAATTTTTACTGGATAAGAAAATTGCAAGGTATGTCCAACCAAGCTAATTCTCTTCCAATATTGTGTTTTATTAAATTTAACAGATGAATTTTGTCAATAAGCAAGTTTTAGTACCTTTAGTTTAGAATCTATTTTGACTATTTTCTGTGAAGAGCTGAAAAGCATTCTAAAAATTTTTGCAAAAAATATAGGAAATACTGCGATAGTTACAATTTGTCATACGACATTTAAAAGAACAAATTACCTCTTCCTATATATATTTTACATCTTTTCTATACCTCTCTTATCAATAAAGGAAAATGATTTTTCAAAAATATTTAATTTTACCTACCACGATTTGTAAAATCATATTATAGGAAAAAAAATTTAAAACAAAAATAAAAATGTCAATGTGACAGATGAACAGACGTATACACAGTTTTTGAAATTTTTGTGGCACTAGTTTTAAAGAAATGTATGTATTATTAACTGGGTTTGAAACTAGTACCTACCTAGGAGCCGAAATTTAATAAATTAAAAGCTGACTGAATTTCAGTAATTTTGTATCCCTCCATTAAACGTATCCAGTCAAGAAGCATCATCGATTCATAATTAACTGGACACTGGACATAATGTTAAAAGTAAAAAATTTATCTACATTTAATTTTAATGCCAATCAGTATCGGTATTTTGCTTGTAGAACTATAATTTTGTTTGCAAAAAGTAGCAAAAAACTAAAACCAAATTCACATATTACAGTGCAAAGGCGGGATATTATTTATATGCATAAATTTAACTATTATTTAACGACTTCATTAAAGTATTTTTATTGGCAGATCTATTCTTATCTGTATTATTACATAAAAATAAAATCCTGAGCATTTCCTTTGATATTAGTCTATTTCACACTTGAAAAAACTACTACTTACCTTTAATTGCCGGTACTGTGGCATGGCAATATTTGGTACAACATAATATGTGCCATATATTGTCAGTTTCTAATCTTATGAAAATAGAGGAATACGTTAAATACGCTCGAATTACACTGTTAAATAATATTAACAAGAACTGAAATTTCATATATTTGCTCAACGTCCTAAGTTCTATTAAATTTTATATTTTTAATGCACATTTGATTATCAATTAGCTATTTAATATAAATTTGAAAATCACAATCTTAATATATTTTACAAAATTCCTGTTCTAGACGTATAATTAAAGTTATTTATCCATTTTTACCTTCCGCCATACCTGTAAAAAAAGGTATTGGAATCATGCTAAAAATCGAGTAGTGAGTTTTTAGTGGATGAGCACTCATTTTTGATAGTTTTACGAAGATGTCTGTATGTGGTTAAGGCCGGGGTGTAAGTCTGATAACTCAATACGAATTATCCAAAAATTTTGATATTTGGTATTTAACATTTGTATATAAATTGGAAGAGCTCATTAGATTTTGGTACAATTATCTTCACCGAAAGTGATATTTTTTGAAGATTGAAAAGGTAAATTGTCAAAAATTTATATAAATTTGGATAAATATAGTATTTATTTGACTAACGTCATATAAGTCATAAGTAAGAAGATATTAAAATGAATTAATTGAACGGAGGGTGGCTTCAACACAGAAGCGTTGAAGAGTTTTCATGTGAATGAATCTTTTGATTGAGGTGATGCAAATTTCTGTTTGAATATTTTACATTTTTATTTGTATATTTTAAATGGACATCGGATTGTACGTATTTATATATATATATATATATATATATATATATATATATATATATATATATATATATATACATTAATTTTTATAAGTCTAGATATGGCGGAAGGTTGTGTGCTGGCTACATCAGATTTTTATATTTTAAATGTGAGATAAAACGTAACTCTATTGAGTTACAGTCGTATATATTTTTTAAAATGTTGCTACAAGCGTTAAGAAGCAACAATTAATTTGAGCAAAAAAATTTCTTCATAATTAAATGCAATTTTTACCTCTCGCCTAGAGAGGTATAGGGATCGTGAAAAAATTCGATGTCGAGATTTTTGTCAATAAGCACGTTTTAGCAACTTTAGAACCTATTTTGACTATTTTCACGATGATGTCTGTGTGTGTGTGTGTGTGTGTGTGTATGTATGGAAGTCTGTATGTGCGCCTACTATAGTCTTTCGTTCTGATTCATTATCTCAAATTCTACTGAACATAAAATTATAATATTTTGCAATATACATTTGTATATGTTAATGAAGAGCTGATTAGATTTTGGTAAAAATCTGCCAACCGGAAATGTTATTTTCTTGAAGCATTTTAACATTTTTTGCAAAAAAATATAGAAAATTCTGCGATAGCTACAATTTGTCATACGACATTTCAAAGAACAAATTATATCTTACAATATTTATTTAACATCTTGTCTATATCTCTTACCAATAAAGGAAAATTATTTTTCAGAGATATATAATTTTACCTACCACGATTTGTAAATCACAATATAGGAAAAAATTAAAAACAAAAATGAATATGTCAATGTGACAGATTAACAGACGTATGCACAATTTCTGAAATGTTTGTGGCACCATTTTAAAAGAAATGTAAATATTATTAACTGAACATAATGAAATAAGGTAATAATAAAGTTAAATTTTTATCTATAAAGAGCTAATTAAGAACTAAGAACTATAAAATTATTTTTAAAAAGTTTGTAAATCTATTGCAAAATTATAATTTAGGAAAGCCTAATTAAAACCAAATTCACATAAATTACAGTGTTAAGGCGAGAGGTCGTGTGCTGGCCACAACAGATTTTTTACTATATAATTCAAATTTGGAAAAATAAGACAAAAGCAGAAAATAAAATCTTTGCCGTGAATTAATAAAAAATTTAAATTAGTTCCTACTGCTATATGAATGTTTTTGTGTTCATATAAGTGTACCTACTTATTTTGAAATTGAAATGTTTTGCAAGTATTTCATAGGATTTTTTAAAATTTCTGTTCAATATCTAGACAATATATAACGACCGTATTTATGGGGTAATCATCATAAAAGTTTTACGTCCCTCTAAAACATCATTATAAACACAATCACAACAACGTCTCATAAAACCACATTTTATAATCCAAGACCACGTCAGGAAACAGGAATCCAATTATCCTAAAGTCAAAACAGGAAAAATTACATTTGCTGGTATTTACCTTTATTAGTATATTTTATGACGAGGAGTTGAATGTCAAAAACTCCTGTTTAATATAAGAAGTTGGCAATACGAGCATCAATGAGCCTTCGTACTAACACGAAAAGCAACGAGACGCGAAAGAACGCCCAATGCTGACGGGGACTCTTTCAACGGAATCCGTGAAACATTAACTTTATTCAAGGATTAAGGTATAAGCAGAGTTTTTTAGGTTTCTTTTTCACGCTCCTACTTAACTTGCTGTGTTTTTAATGATAATGAATAACGGAGACAGGTTTATAATTATAAAAGAGAGGAAGGTTACATTTATTTTTTACTATCTCCATTTGAATGTTCATCTGAAGAAAATGTAGATATTATGCATCCTCAAGATTCATAATAATTTTGGCAAATAATGCAACAATGTGCAATATGATATAGGTAGATTTAATTATGATGAATAATCATCAACTTTAAAGCCGGGGCCAGACATGCGGCATTCGGCGAATCCCGAATGTTCGTTATTTGCCGAACGGAATTCGCCTTTGTGTTCACACATGCGGCATTCGGCGAATAACGAACAAAAATATGGGAAACTGCCGAACGTTCGCCTAGTTGTACATTAAGTTGTCAGACGACAAAATGGTTTTATTTCTTTCATTTATTCATACAAATTAGAGGACTTAACGAGATTATAAACCTTTTGTAATATGAATCAATCAAATTAACAACAACAACAACAACAACAACAACAACAACAACAACAAAGATAATAGATTGAGGCCGTCTGGGAGTCTAAATAATAAATTGTTTATAGAAACAATTTGTATATTTATACAATAATAAAAAGTTCTAACTACAAATAAGTTTGATAACTTAATTACTCGCTACTGAGCTGGAACTGAAGTGAGTGATTCGACAGTTCGCTGTTCGCCGAATCCTGAATGTGTGATCGGTTGTCCGAACTCCCTCTTAAAGAACGTTCGCCCACTTTGATGTGTGCTAGTTTACCGACTTTGGGCGGGAAGAGGCGAACAGTTCGCCGACCGATTCGTCAACTCACCGAACTCTCCATACACACTGAGCGAAGTTCGGCGAACAGGTGCTCGGGATTCGCCGAATGCCGCATGTCTGGCCCCGGCTTAAAATTTATCGACGGTAGAAATATTAGGTATTCCCGTTTCAAGTCCGGCGGTTATATGACAAAACTATGCATTTTGTGATTAAAGTGTGAAAATTGGCATACATGTCAATTAAACTATTCTCTCTCATATAAGACGTGCTGCCAAAGTGTTAAGTACCAGAGACGGCCGCCATTTTGAAAAACTGTCCGCCATTTTTAGTTTTCTTTATTTATCTCGTATGGTTAATATTACGAGAAAAATTGTTACACAGAATATTGTAGAGCATAAAATTTGCTATAAAATGATATATCCATTTTTTCTGTAAATAGTACAGTTCTCGAGAAAATCGTGCAAATATATTTGAGCAATTTCTAATCATTTTCAACAAAAGCGTAATTTTGTCTTTTCAAACAAAAACAGCTTTTATTTTCGAATGAATCAAGATATCGACTTCCGGTCTTCAACATTCGATTTCTGAGATAATTTTTGTTACATACATAATTTTCAACATTGCTGGAGCACTAGTTCGACCACAATTCAGTGTGTTCTTAAAATTCCTATTAAAAACTTAAATATAAAATTTGTTTTTTAAATATTTGATATTTTTACTTCCTTGTACGGAGTAATAAGGAAGTATTGTAATCGCGAAAAATTTCGGTTTTCAGATTTTGATGGAAATATCCGTTTTGACCTTTTCTGAATCCATTATCACTAGTGTCGTCGTGACGTCTGTACGTACGTGCGTACGTGCGTACGTACGTGCGTACGTGCGTACGTACGTACGGACGTATGTGTGTCGCATAACTCAAATACGGTTAGACGTAGAAAGTTGAAATTTTGTATTTAGGACTGTTATAGCATCTAGTTGTGCACCTCCTATTTTTGGTTTCAATCTATAAACCGGAAGTAGTACTTTTTAAAAATATTTTGATAAATAATTAATTTTAGACAATTTTTTTTATTTTAAATGAAAGATTATGTGATTATTATCTACAATCGGTATTTTATAAATTTTTCTGTATCTTCTATCATTTAAGAATAATTAAAGTATATACTTATAATTTAGTATTTCTGTATCTTGTAGTCCATGATCGATTAACATTTGTTACTACGTAAAATTTAAATGATTATGACATGACAGTGACAGTAGCAGTGACAATAGTAAAATATCGTTTATATCTTCTTCTGCAGTTTAAATAAAATGACTAAAATATATTTGTGAGTATACTAGTATAATAAGTTAAAAGAATTTTTTATATTATTCTACATTTTAGTTATTAAGAAAAGTATGAACAAACAAGGCGTACAAGGAAGTCATGTGGTGTCCACGTCAGATTTTTTAGTTATCGTCAACGAAAAAATTGTCACACACATACATACACACACAAACGCGAGCACGCGCGCGCGCTCATAGATCGTCTCGAAAATACTTTACTCGTATTCTATGGTTCCTAAAACGTGCTTATTCACAAAATACTCAAACTGGAAAATGTTGACCTGTCACAATACCTCCCTTATAGAATATGAGGCGGGAGGTAAAAAAACCGATATCTTATACATTCTAGCATAATACAGTTATTTAAAAAATACTTCTCAGTGGTTAGAATTCTGAATTTTGTAAAGAAAATATCCTGATGTACCTAGTCGTTGAAATGCTAAGGTTGTTTGTTTAATTATTTTATTTTTTTAATATTTGAAAATTGTTTCATACATTTCAAAGTAGCTTTTGTTATGTGCGTCAAAAGCGGAATACCTACAGGTATTCAAATGTAAATCTTTCAGCAAATCTGAAATATTAGCTAATTTACTTTCATGCTACCTGTATAGCTCCCTTTTCATGTTCATTCGTCGATGCTCAAAATATATCCTGCATTAACATATTTTCGAACTGAATACAAATATTGTTTTCTTCTTGTACCAAATTCTTGGAAAAGAGAATAGGTATTTGCTCGTGGTGTTAGTATTGTATGGTGTGCCAATAACGCGTTCCAATATTGTTCTGTTGTGCGAATGACGTCAGCTTAGGAGCAACTTCGTTTGAACAGTAAGACTGACGCGTAGTTTTGGCGTGTTTTTCTTTGGCAATATTATTGCTATTTATTTATTAAGATCTGATTCTTTGCTATTGAACGATATAATGGCCGTTTGCACCATGTAAGGTTAAATTCTGCGATTATCGAAACTAGTTTAACTAAAACTTGGTTTAATTTTATTGCGACTTGCACAGTACTGTATGAACAAAAGATTAGTTAACCAGCTCTCTGTATACATTTTGGGAATTCGAGCATTCCCTAACATTATGTTGGTGTCTCCGTCAACGTTTGGCACTTGTTTTGTGTGTGCTCGACGCTCGAGACCAAGGAGCAGGACACTCGTACCGCTGTACAATCGACTCCGGTAAGTCACCGTCGTGTGACAGTATTTCCGTTCCGTACGTGTCAGTGTTTTCTGACACAGAAATTCCGTTCCGCGTGTCAGTGTTTTCTGACACAAAACACTCGTACCGCTGTACAACCGACTCCGGTAAGTCACCGTCGTGTGACAGTATTTCCGTCCCGTATGTGTCAGTGTTTTCAGACACAAAACCTCCGTTCCGTGTGTCAGTGTTTTCTGACACAGAAATTCCGTTCCGTGTGTCAGTGTTTTCTGACACAAAACACTCGTACCGCTGTACAACCGACTTCGGTAAGTCACCGTCGTATGACAGTATTTCCGTTCCGTATGTGTCAGTGTTTTCTGACACAGAAATTCTGTTTCGTGTGTCAGTGTTTTCTGACACAAAACCTCCGTTCCATGTGTCAGTGTTTTCTGACACAGGAATTCCGTTCCGTGTGTCAGTGTTTTCTGACACAGAAATTCCGTTTCGTGTGTCAGTGTTTTCTGACACAAAACCTCCGTTCCGTGTGTCAGTGTTTTAAGAAACAAAACCCGTACCGTCATACCGTACCGGCCCGTACCGTCATACCGTACCGTCATACCGTACCGTCATACCGTACCGTCATACCGTACCGGCCCGTACCGTCATACCGTACCGGCTCGTACCGTCATACCGTACCGGCCCGTACCATCATACCGTACCGTTCCGTCATACTGTACCGGCCCGTACCGTCATACCGTACCGTTCCGTACCGGCTCGTACCGTCATACCGTACCTGCCCGTACCGTCATACCGTACCTGCCCGTACCGTCATACCGTTCCGTAGCGGCTCGTGCCGTCATACATTTACAGGGTGATAAGAAAACGACGCATCTATCTGAAGGTTACCTCCGTCCGACCGTTTGGCTCCCGAGCATCCGTTGTCCTCAGGAGGAAGATTGCAACCGACGCATTATCGGCACGAGGTCCGATAGTGGCAGGAAATAGCGTCGCAGAATATAATTTAAATACATTTAGAAATAAATTATAAAAAATATAATATGTTCAACTTCTGGTCAGTGAGAGTTAAACTTAGATTGGCAGTTAAACCATGAATATTCACGGTTTAAATATTTGTTCTTAAACGTTCTAAGCATACTTTGGTAAATGGTGCAAATCATTTTTGAAATAACTAGTCTCTAAACTACAGTTAAATTTTAAACTTAGGTGGTGCAAACGGCCATAAGTGTTTATTTAAACTTAAGTTATAGTAAAATAACTAAAATATTGAAATTAATTACACGATATTCCACGGACATTTCTAATAATGCCGGCTTGCACAGTGTACGGTATCTGAATCTGCTCCCAAGTTCCAAGTGTGCTCCTAAGCTGCCGTCACAGTGTGCGACAACGACACGTATACATATGCGCGTAGGCACACCATACAATACTAACACCACGGTATTTGCTGCTATTTTCAAATTAAACACCTAAAATCTTATATCTTCGTTAAAAAGATAAATACCAAGGAAATGTGATTTTTTAAAAATTGGTTAATAATAAATGAAGTTCGGGCAACGCGATGGCTCTAAAGTTTTAATAGCTTTTATGGAAGTTAATAAGATAAGAAGGTAATTTTAATTATTCAAATCGGGGATGTGCCTAAAGAATTTTGATTTTTAATGTGTTTTTATCTGTTTTGCATGGGCTTGTTTTGTACTCTACATCGGAAATCGATACGTATTCTAAAGAAATTATTATTTTTTAATAAAACTTGCTGTGAAATAAAACACAAAATATTTAATATTACGTTTTTAATATGTAATACTATACATCATGGAGGAATAACGCATTAAAGCAAGGAATAAAGACTGTCCCTTATTGGAAAGCAGAATAAAATTATCTTGTTATTGTGTTTTTGTGTTACTATATAAAGTACATTGTTTTGCAAAAATTCATTAATAAGTACAGTTAAGGTAATCAAGTATTACGAGTATTTGAATTTACGTGATGGGTCCTAGTACAAGTTTGGAATTGCGAAATAAGTTCTTCTATAAAGAATCATTCATGGCATTGCAACGAACAAAATCACATTTACAACAAATGAATATTCTATTTTATCTTGTCGTCTCTTGTTCACTAAACAATGAAGTGTTTACGTAGTTTTATTAGCATCTGTTAGCTATTTTCTATAAATTCTAAAGTTGTTATGAATAAAAGCCGTTTAAGGCGATAGACAACAAACTAAGGCAGTTTGTTTTGTGAGCAGCCAAGCACTTGCAGCAATTTGCATAATCTCTTCAATGTCTTCCATCGTTTTATTTTGTTTTTTTGTCAGATTTAAAGTCAGCGAAAACTTCCAAAGAACTAATGCAATTATTAGCTGAAAAGGTTTCTTACAATGGAATATGAAGGCATACGAGTACGCCTTTATTACTTATGTGAATTCATAGAAACAAAATTCTGATATGAAAATAATTTAAATAAAATATGGGTCACACACAGCTTTAATTTTGGTTCGATTGTATTTTTAAATGTGAAACAAATTTTTTGACGATTTTGGAGTGTTTGGCACTCGGAATGTAAAAATGTTCCGGCGATAATTTAAAATTTAAGTTGTTCTGTCAATATCATTTCAAAATATGTACTTAAATTGCATTTCGAAGTTTGAATTATTTATTAAAACTAATGAAACCAAAATCTCCAAATAAACATTAAAAAAATATTCGGTCTTAAAGTTTTCTGATTTTATGGTATTATTTGTTCAGCTCGTATGTCTTCATATCAATTTCTCTTTCTTTCTTTCTTTCAACGATAAAAAATGATCCTTGGTGCATGTTCAAGTGAGGATTCTGCATTTTAAGAGGTGTAAATTTCGACAAAAATCGCAAACTTTAGTGGAGCGTACGTACCGAAAGTGTCTGGCAAACATATTAGATATGCGTTGACCTATATATCACATTCTGCGTCCATGACTCTATTCTATAGACGAAGCCGTTGTAAGACTTCCATTTGAACTTCGAAGAATTTCATACCAGAATATGACTTTATAAGAATCAAGGCAAATACTTCACAAGAGTAGGTAATAGAATTTATGGTTCTTTTCAACATAATATTACTGTTGTCTATCTGACCCATTAACGAAATTTTGTTACATAAGAATTATGTATGTATAAGTACCTACACAATAAATTAAGATAAAGCTTGAATATAAAAAAATCATAAAACTGAAAAAAAACCGCTATTTTCCCTGGAATAATAGAGAAATTCCGGCATAATAAAGGTTCGTTCAATCTTGGAAAATAATTAAAAAAATGGATTTTTGATCGCTATTTTACAAATATTTTCTAAAATTATTATATACCTAGTTTGAATATATTTTGCTGGGATTTTCTTGTGGATAGTCACAGGAAAGTGTTATAACGAAACGATTTATTTTTGTGGATTAAATTTTAAGTTAGATGACACTGCAAACATTTGATTTGATACGAAATACAAATCGATATCAATGAAAATAAATCACTTTTAATAGCTGAAAACAAAATATGGGTTGAAATTATTAAAGTACAAGTGATTACAATAGTTATTTGTATCACAAGGCCAGAAACTGACCTTTTGCAAGAGCGAGTATTTTTGACACGCCGAGCCACAGGCGAGGCTTGCAAATTACGAGCACTAGCATAACAGTTTCTGGACGTGTAATACACAATATTTTATGTGCCGATTTCATTACAAAAATATAAAATAATTATACATAACCTAAAAAATTGTGAACTGAATACTTGCATTTGAGCTTAAAATATATTTATTTCAGTTTCTATTAACGATTTACGTCTAAAATTTGTCAAAATCTTGTTAATTCTTGTATAAAAAATATTCAACGCATAAAATTGACACCTGCTTGACAACTGTAGTAATGTCAAGATGCCAACCTATAACTTCCGGTTGATTGCCGGCCTAGGCTGGCAACAAAGAGTTTCTGGCGGATTTTGAGATATGGAAAACTAGCGATGCCGTTCGGAGGCATATAAAATTATTTTACTAAGTTACTGAATAGGTTTTTCCCACGACCATATACGAAACTAACAGTTTTCATACAGTTACCTAGCTACGAATATAAACAGTATCACACATCCGTTCAACCCATTCGATATGTTATCGAACAGTTTCAATTTTTGTTACACCTTTTAGTAGGCGTGTGTTGTCTTTCTGACATTTGATAATTTTTTCTTGTCATTAAGTATTTTGTGATCTATTTCATTAAAATGGACAAACACGACATTAAAAGTGATTTATCCTCATAAATTAAAGTAGTACTTTTGCTGTGTCTGGCATAATTTAAAAGTTCAAATACAATTTATATTCTTGTTATTGAAAATCTTGTATCATATTATATTCCATGATCGTGGCACAGATTACGTATACTTCGTAATCTGATGCGACACTCGTCAATTTTGCTGCGGGGTAAATTCTGAATCGCGCAGATTGTTTGCGCACGCTGTATTTCACAAATAATATAAAACTAATTTTCATAATCATAATGAATAAAAAGTTAAAATCTTTGTGCTGTGAAATTGTGTAGTTTATTGTTCACGATATAGAAATAAGAATGTGCACTTCTTTACTTTTCCTTCAAATTCAGATTCTTAAGGAAAAAACCTATATAAAAAATTTGACGTGACGAGCACAAGACCTCCCGCCATACCCTACTATTTTTACTATTATACAAATATATTTTAGTCATTTAGTCAACTGTAGAAGAAGATATAAATGATGTGTCACTATTGGCACTGTCACTCTGACATTGTCATAATCAATAATTATACTTTTCTTAGTAAATGTTAAACAATGATGGTTCATGGAAAACAAGATACTGAAGTTTCATACTCTAAATTATAAATAATACTTTAATTCCTAAAGTACTATGACAGACCAATTTATAAAATGCCAAAGATTGTAAATAATAATATACATATAATCTTTCATTTAAAATAATAAATATTGCGATAAATTAATTATTTATCAAAATATTTCAGAAAAGTACTACTGCCGGTTTTGAGATTGCTTCAAAAAAATAACTGAATTTTAAAGTTTGATATCAAAAATGTTACATACAACCTAACAAACATACACACACGCGCACTAACACATACATCATCTAGAAAATACTTTCTTTGTATTCTATGGATCCTAAAACGTGCTCATCCACTAAAAATTCACACTCGAAAATTTTGATCCATCACAAAACCTCCCTTATAGAATATGGGGCGGGAGATAAAAAGAACTTGCCTTTCTCGGCATTGAACTGGGTTTATCGAAATGAAATTCAGACACCTAAACTCTTCTGCCATATAAAAACATCCAACTCCAACATAGGTATTTCGTTTTATCAATTTGTACTAGTCACCGACTAGTATATTATTTCACTTAAAGCATGGTGATTCAATTTTTTTTGAGACACCAACATCAAAGGTGCCGACAGACAGTATTAGTCCAGTCAACGAAAAGGTATAGAGGGAAATGCTTGGAACACGCAATTTTTGACTTCATAACTTTGTTTGGACTAGTTAAGAGGTGAACATATCAAAAGTCCCCGCCCGTAGCCCTTAAGCCAAGGTGTGGCGGAGGGTTTGAAAGTCTCATTTTTCGGTTTTTTGTTTATATCTCAGAAGCTATGCGTCCTACCGACATGACCACTCTATACAAAATGAAAGCAATGAATTTGCAACAACAACCGCAGCTCTGTACGTCCTTTAGTTTCCGAGATATGACACTTATAAAATGAGCAATTTTTTCAAAAAAATTAAAGTTGAGAAATTTTTGTGTTTAATTAACTGTAACTTCTGAATGAATAAAAATATTGTCTTCCGGTTTCTTTCATTAAATTTCACGAACATTTCCCTATGAAATACGTTATTTTTAAAACTTTTTAGGGCGTTCATTAAGCCAAAATATCAATTTTTTTTTCGACAGAAGTATTCAAATATTTTGTGTTTAATGAGCTGTAACTTCTGAAGGGATCAAGTTATCGACATCCGGTTTCCTGCATTAAATTCTAAGAACATTTCTCCATAAGATGCAGTATTTTAAAATCTTTTTTGGGTATTTATTAAGACAAAACACCAAATGTTTTTCCGAGAGAAAATTGAGAAATTTTTAAATTTTTAATATTTATTGTGTTCAACGGATAAAAAAAAGACTTCCGGTTGCTTTTATTATATTCTACGACCATTTATCTATAAGATACATTATTCTTAAAAAATTTAGGTGTTCATTGCGCCAAAATATCAAATATTTATATATATATATATATATATATATATATATATATATATATATATATATATATATATATATATATATATATATAATCTTTTTAAATCTCTTAAATACCCTTTCGGGTGTCGAGATTGTTTTCTGCTCTATTTTATGTTATCGATCAGCTTCTTCCATTCTTTTCTGTTGGTTGCGGCTTTTCTGGCTTTTCTGGCTTCTTGGCAGGTGATGTTGTTCCTATTTAGAATTCCTTCTATGCTGTCCTCCCATGTCTTCTGTGGTCTGCCTCTTTGTTTCTTTGTTGTTGTTCTTGCATTCCATATTGTTTTTGTCTGTCTGTTATCCGGCATTCTTATTAGGTGGCCGTACCATGCTAACTGTTTCTTTTCAATAGTAACTTGTGCGCTTTCTGCTTGTAGGTTTGTTCTTATTTGTGCATTTCTCAGTCTATCTATTCTAGTTTTTGTTTTTATAATAAATAAAAAATTTCTCAATTTTCTCTCGGTCATCATTTGGTGTTTTTTCTTAATGAATACCCAAAAATGTTATGGAGTAATGTTCGTAAAATTTAATGCATGAAACCGGATGTCGATAACTTTATCCGTTCAGAAGTTACAGCTCAATAAACACAAAATATTTGAATAATTCTTTCGAAAAAAATTGATATTTTGGCTTAATGAACGCCCTAAAAAGTTTTTAAAATAAAGTATTTTATAGAGAAATGTTCGTGAAATTTAATGAAAGAAACCGGAAGACAATATTTTTATTCATTCAGAAGTTACAGTTAATTAAACACAAAAATAACGAAAAAAGTTAAAATTTCTCAACTTTAATTTTTTTGAAAAAATTGCTAATTTTATAAGTGTCATATCTCGGAAACTAAAGGACGTACAGAGCTGCGGTTGGGCTTAAATTGTTGCAAATTCATTGCTTTCATTTTGTATAGAGTGGTCATGTCGGTAGAACGCATAGCTTCCGAGATATAAACAAAAAAACTGAAAAATGAGACTTTCAAACCATTCGCCACACCTCGCCTTAAGGGCTACGGGCGGGGACTTTTGATATGTTCACCCCCTAACTAGTCCAAACAAAGTTATGAAGTCAAAAATTGTGTTCCAAGCATTTTTCCCTCTATACCTTTTTTTGAGCATTCGTTGCCTGGACTATGTCGCATCTGTTTATTTACGAAGTATAGGTAGTCTGAGAAGTGGTCCTGGTATATTTGTTTCTTTTTTATGTATTTATGCTAAAATTTAGTAGAAATATCCTTTTGTGTTTCATTAAAATATCTTTTTTGCTATAACATGGACAAGCTTTAAGCTCATTAGGTACTCATATTAAATGTATAGTCACTATACGTGGTAATAAAATATTGAAATAATTAAAATTGTCATAAATGAAGAAATTAATAGGTTTCTAGTAAATGTATTACGTTAACAAAACAAATAGGCTATATAAATTATATACATTTATTGTTTCTGTTTGTACAATTAATTCATAATTATTTTATATGATTTGTAAACACACTAAAGCAAATAATACACAGTTTGATGAAGTTAACAAATAATTTATGTATTTGTGATTCGTAACTAATTTTAAATAAATATTGTTTTGGTCTGACTGCACGAGTGCTGCTACTAAGCTAAAGGAAAATATTAAGGCAGGAATGTAGCTGTATGAGAAAGAGGTAAAACAGTGCTCTACGGTTTGTATAATATTGAATCTAATACTAACGTAAGATCATTGAAATTTTTTTACGACAATATTTAATATTCATTCTACAGTGCCACGCATCGATTTTACCAAATTTTTTCATAGTATTGTTTTAAAAAAATCTGACGTGGACACCACATGACTTCCTTGTACGCCTAGTAAACTGTTCATACTTTTCTTAATAACTAAAATGTAGAATTATATTATACAAATATATTAATAGGTATATAAGTACTACTACTTCTGCTACTATACTCACAAATATATTTTAGTCATTTTATTTAAACTGCAGAAGAAGATAATATAAACGATATTTTACTATTGTCACTGCTACTGTCACTGTCATGTCATAATCATTTAAATTTTACGTAGTAACAAATGTTAATCGATCATGGACTACAAGATACCGAAATACTAAATTATAAATATATACTTTAATTATTCTTAAATGATACCAGATACAAAAATATTTATAAAATACCGTTTGTAGGTAATAATCACATAATCTTTCATTTAAAATAAAAAAAATTGTCTTAAATTAAATATTTATCGAAATATTTGAAAAAAGTACTACTTCCGGTTTGTAGATTAAAATCAAAAATAGGAGGTGCACAACCAGATGTTATAACAATCCTAAATACAAAATTTCAACTTTCTACGTCTAACAGTATTTGAGTTATGCGACATACATACGTCCGTACATACGTACGTACGTACAGACGTCACGACGAAACTAGTCATAATGGATTCAGAAAAGGTCAAAACAGATATTTCCGTCAAAATCTGAGAACCGAAATTTATCGCGATTACAATACTTCCTTTCTACTCCGTAAAAGGAAGTAAAAATGCCGAATAAAGAGAAAAATACTACTTTTACATGTTTAATTTAAATACAAAATCTATTAAAATTCATGCGTAGCACTGTAGGTAACATGTTATACAGTATATAAATAACGCGTTTGATTATTTCTTTTGTCTTATAAATACAATATCATACAAATACGATGCCACTTAGAGCGTGTTCGCTATTGCTGCCTTTGTTCGACACACTAAATCTGTATACATTCCGGCCTTAAATTTGGAAATCTTCTTTTCGTTTTATTAAACGTGAATTATAGTGTTTGTTGTAATTACAAAATGACAGCTTTTAGAGAATTTCATCAAAATATTTGGACATGATTATTGCATTCATTCAAGTTATTGTTAATTATTTTCTAATTTAAATGTAGTGTATTTGTAAAAGTACAATAATTGTGCATTTGTGTAAGATACATAATAATCTTGTTTCAAAAATATTACATTTGTTATAATATATTTAAAAATAGAAATATTTTAAGTATTTTACCTTGGTGTTACATTGCAACGGAAGTTGCAAGTCTAATGTTTCTGTTTAAATATAATAAATTTAACAATAGGTAGGTACTCGTACTGATACTACTTTTAAGTGTTAAAAATATTATTTTGCATGTAGGAGCATTTTCTCATTGTAGGTACACTACTTATAGCTTTTTTACAATTTTATAATTTATTATTGATATTAATTATAATTATTTGTATTTACTTATATGCACTCAAATTGTAAAATTGATATTATTGATTTTCTGTACCTACCTAGTTTTTCTGATATCTGTAATAATTATTACATTTACACATTTTCAACTAGAGCAGTAAATCCTTGAAATGCGAATTTTTTTAGTCGTGGTATATTTTAATTGAATTGATTGCAAATTTTACGGAGTAATTACCATTTAGTGACTTCAAAACTATTAACAGTTAATAATTTATTTATGATAGTGTCATAAATATATCGTTTGGCCATGGGCAACGGTGTTAAAGGCTAAAGTGAGCTAACTTGAAATTGAAATGTCAAACACAAAAACTAGCGAAACGTGTGTAGTGCAGTGCTTGATATCATCATTAACAGTGTAAGTGTAAGTAACACTATTCGCACTGCAACTTGAAAATATTATACTATTTACAATATTGTGTAAAAAAGGTTTAATTTGTAGTTCATGTTCATTACACTTTATCGTTAGATTATTATTTTGGCAATTTTCGGTCTTTCAGAAAGACAAACCTAAATTCTTGTCCAAATTAACTTGCAGTCATATCACTTATTGTTAGATAAAACGTGAAAATGCACAAAAAATGGAAAATATTCAGAGTTCCATAACTCGGTTGCATTTAGCCGAAATGGAATGAATCTTTGAGTTCTAAAAAGTTTTAAGTTTTCTCTTCAATGTAATGCAAGACAATGTAATGCAAAATCGATTCCACCCCCTCCTATGCCGATAAGAAAAAAATTTACCTGATGTAAAAAAATGTCCAACTTTGAAAGCTCGTAGTGATGGCCTAAAAGGCGCAAAATGCAACTTTTTTGAAAAATTCATAACTTCGCGCCAAATCATTGCAGGTCATAGAATTTTATTGAAAATTGAACTTTATTGCCCTGTTGATCGATTGAATCCACGATTTTTTACTTTTAGATAGACACATTATAGTCCAGTCAACGAAGGATCATTTTGGGCAAATGACGGTTCAAAATCCGAAAGTTTTGAAACTTTGTAGCATTGTTCGGGAAGGTCTAGTAATGAACATATCAAAAGTCCTGACCCGTAGGTGGTGAGCGGGGGCGGAGGGACCACAAAATGGCTGCCAAAATCTGGTTTGAACCGTCATTTTTCCTATTTTGACTGGACTATTAGTGTGATATGATATAATGTAAAAATACTTCTTCTATATAAGCTTTCAATAGTTGTGGGTAGGTACCTACCTACTATAAAATAGTTAATAACTATTAAATTCAATAATAACTTTAAATAAAAATAATAATTATATCGGTGAAATACTGGACATTAAATAAACGATAAACCAGTTTGTGTTTAATAATGTTATAATATATATATATATATATATATATATATATATATAATATCGGGATGCCGATCTACGATCTGGTCTCATTAGCCAAACTCTTTTTGTGAATTTTTTTTTGTTCAATTGACTACCTGTTTAAAAGGATAATGGAATGGTTACTTAGTTGAAATAAAATTAAAACAATTTTAATAAATATTATTTAATAAATTATACAAAATAATAAATTTTAAAATAACAAATGATTAGGTAATAAAAATTTTGAAAAACCAGCAGTAGAACATAACAAACAGAAGTAAATGATTTTAAGTATTAAAAGCTAATTTGAAGATTTTTCAATGTAAAGGCTTCCAAATTTTCAAGGAAAAAATTTATGTGGGAATCAAAAATTTTATTTAACAGGTATAGCCATAGGTACCATTCTTGACCACCTCACATCAGGTAAAAATTTATGTGGGAATCAAAAATTGTATTTAATAGGTATAGCCATAGGTACCATTCTTGACCACCTCACATCAGGTAAGAATTTATATGGGAATCAAAAATTGTATTTAATAGGTATGGCCATAGTTACCATTCTTGACCACCTCACATCAGGTAAGAATTTATATGGGAATCAAAAATTTTATTTAATAGGTATGGCCATAGGTACCATTCTAGACCACCTCACATGAGGTAAGAATTTGTGGAAATCTAAAATTTTATTTAATAGGTGTGGCCACAGGTACCGTTCTTGACCACCTCACATCAGGTAAGAATTTATATGGGAATCAAAAATTTTATTTAATAGGTATGGCCATAGGTACCATTCTAGACCACCTCACATCAGGTAAGAATTTGTGGAAATCTAAAATTTTATTTAATAGGTGTGGCCACAGGTACCGTTCTTGACCACCTCACATCAGGTTAGAATTTATGTGGCAATCAAAAATTTAACAGGTATGGCCATAGGTAGAGTTTTTGACCACCTCACATCAGGTAAGAATTTATGTTGGAATCAAAAAAATTATTTAATAGGTATGGCCATAGGTAGAGTCACAACGCGGCAATTAGATACGCTCAGAAGTGTATACTGTAAAATATTCGAGAAGACGTGGTATAGGCGTAACCTAGTGTATTTTTGAATAGTGAAAAACTCGCTGAAAACGAGTTTTCTGGAAAATTTGAGTTACTCCGTTAGATTCCTGAGATTGAAAA
This sequence comes from Agonum fuliginosum, assembly GCA_947534325.1. Lineage (NCBI taxonomy): Eukaryota > Metazoa > Arthropoda > Insecta > Coleoptera > Carabidae > Agonum > Agonum fuliginosum. The sequence continues at coordinate 26,080,847 of OX384032.1, forward strand.
CCTCTTATATACCAACTTTCGAGAAAATCGTTAGAGCCGTTTTCGAGATAGCATGACCGTAAAAACATACAATTCCTTGCTCATTTAATAGAATAGATATATATATATATATATATATATATATATATATATATATATATATATATATATATATATATATATATATATATATATATATTGTCGTGTAGAACATAGTGTCACTTATTTATTAAAAATGTACGCGCAGAGCAAAACAATAATTAATATCTGCACCTTAGATGTACTTTAAACATTTTAAAATCTGTACTTATTATTAAATCAAGTACCTATCCAGATAAATATTACCTACGTAATAAAAATCTGATGTAAATATATCAGCTACACAGTTCTACGCTTTTATTAATAACTTAATCAACAGACACTTCATATAAAAGATTGCTTCACATGTTAGATAGTATTACTCTATTGAACTTTGTTCCAAACAAACAAAACAAAAGACCATAAACAAAAAGCGAAAAGAAGTAAAATTACATCGAAAACCAATCTACCATCAGCTCCTCCTACACTCCTACGTGTCCAAATTACCCACGTTGCGCGTTCAATTCTTCAGGAAGTAGGTCTAGTAGAGTAAACGCAACAAAACACTCCGTCGTTGATCACATTTAAATTTCACTGCAAGGAAAACAAGCGATTCGAAGGAAAATAAAGAAAATTTTATCGCATGTGAATTAGGCTGTGAAACAACCGACGCTCGCCGCCCTACGAAGGTAATTTGATTTAATGGAACCGACAAACCCTGGCACAAGATAGCAGCAAGCAGCGCACCTGCCGAACTCACATCATTCTCTGATATCATCGAAACGTAAACATTTTATGGTAATTTTACTGTTTGTTTTTACCTAGCCACCAAGTGTAATTATTTATAATTTGAACAATTTTCTACTCCAATTTTGATGACAGCTAAAAGTGTAGTTCTGTTTTTTTCTTCACTCGTGATAGTCTTTGATGATTTATTACTCTTGTTTTTCCTTGTTATTAGAATTGTAAATACTGTATGTATGTTCTACCTATAATTTTGAAGCTTATTTCTAATTAGAAATTAAATATTGATAAGATTTGCTTTCTACGAGGTACAAAAATAGAAATAAAACTTTATTCTTCACTTTTGGCTTATAAATACACAACTAATTTATACAGAGTGATTCACAACTTCGAGCATATATTTTAATGGCATATAATATAGTATTTAACTTACTCATGATTTTAATTTAATTTGTAACTTGTAATTTTAATTACAAGTTTATTTTGTAAATTCTAAGGGCAGTTTTTGCAAGGAAAACATTTTTGGAACCACGGGTTTGAAGATTGCGTAATGAATATTTGACTAACTATGAATGGAAAAAAATTAAATTTTAATGAATTATACGTTGTGCTATTCTATTTTTACCACTCCAACTTTTACCGCAGCATTTTTACTACCATTCTTTTTTACCGCTACCCTGTTTTACCGTTAACCCATTTTTTACCACTCAATTTTTACAACTCCAACTTTTACCTTTGCATTTGTACCACTATACTTTTTACCGCTATTTCGTTTTACCACTAATACATTTTTACCACTCCGTTTTTACCATTACAACTTTTACCACCATACTTTTTTACCGCTATTCCGTTTTACCATTAATAGTTTGTGGGGCTATAGTACGGTTTTGTTAGTGTAGTAAATACCAAAACCGAGTTTGTGGGGCTCTATAGTACGGTTTTGTTAGCTTTGTTAGTGTAGCAAATAGCAAAACCGAGTTTGTGGGGCTCAAGTACGGTTTTGTTAGCTTTGTGAGTGTAGTAAATACCAAAACCGAGTTTGTGGGGCTCTAGTACGGTTTTGTTAGCATTGTTAGTGTAGTAAAAACCAAAAAACCGAGTTTGTGGGACTCTAGTACGGTTTAGTTAGCTTTGTTAGTGTAGTAAATACCAAAACCGAGTTTGTGGGGCTTTAGTACGGTTTTGTTAGCTTTGTTAAAAAATCTGACATGGCCACCACAAGACCTCCCGCAATACCTAATTTATTCTTTTAACTTATAATACAAATATATTAATATATAAGTACTACTACTACTGCTACTATACTCACAAATATATTTTAGTCATTTTATTTGATTCCATGATTTGGCGGAAGGTTGTGTGCAGGCCACTTCAGATTTTTAATTTAGTATTTCGGTATCTTGTAGTCCATGATCGATTAACATTTGTTAATAAGTAAAATTTATATGATTATGACATGACAGTGACAATAGTAAAATATGCTTTATATCTTCTTCTGCAGTTTAAATAAAAGGTGACCGGACAAAACAGAACAATGAAAAAACAGAACATGAAAAAACAGAACAGTGAAAAACAGAACAATGAAAAAAGAGAACAATGAAAAAACAGAACACGAAAAAACAGAACATGAAAAAACAGAACATGAAAAAACAGAACAATGAAAAAACAGAACAATGGAAAAACAGAACACTGAAGAAACAGAACAATGAAAAAACAGAACAGTGAAAAAACAGAACACTGAAAAAACAGAACACTGAAAAAACAGAACATTGATAAAACAGAACATGAAAAAACAGAACACATAAACTAATCTATGCTAACAAAAACCTTGTTGAGTCCAACAGAACTCCGTTTTTTTGACATAAACTAATCTATGCTAACAAAACCCTTCTTGACTCCAACGGAACTCCGTTTTTTGACATAAACTAATCTATGCTAACAAAACCCTAATTGAGTCCAACAGAATTCCGTTTTTTTAAATAAACTAATCAATACTAACAAAACCCGAATTGAGTCCAACAGAACTCCGTTTTTTTTTAAATAAACTAATCAATACTAACAAAACCCTATTTGAGTCCAACAGAACTCCGTTTTTTTGACATAAACTAATCAAAGCTAACAAAACCCTAATTGAGTCCAACTGAATTCAGTTTTTTGACATAAACTAATCAATACTAACAAAACCCTAATTGAGTCCAACAGAACTCCATTTTTTTAAAAATAAACTAATCAATACTAACAAAACCCTAATTGAGTCCAACAGAACTCCGTTTTTTTGACATAAACTAATCAAAGCTAACAAATCCCTTCTTGAGTTCTGTTTTGTCATTGTTATTTTTTTTCATATTCTGTTTTTTCATGTTCTGTTTTATCAATGTTCTGTTTTTTCAGTGTTCTGTTTTTTCACTGTTCTCTATTTTCATTGTTCTGTTTTTTCAGTGTTCTGTTTTTTCATTGTTCTTTTTTTCATTGTTCTGTTTTTCACTTTTCTGTTTTTTCATGTTCTTTTTTTTCATGTTCTGTTTTTTCATGTTCTGTTTTTTCATGTTCTGTTTTTTCATGTTCTGTTTTTTCATTGTTCTGTTTTGTTTAAACTGCAGAAGAAGATATAAAGCATATTTTACTATTGTCACTGTCATGTCATAATCATATAAATTTTACGTATTAACAAATGTTAATCGATCATGGACTACAAGATACCGAAATACTAAATTAAAAATCTGAAGTGGCCTGCACACAACCTTCCGCCAAATCTAGACTTATAAACATAAATGTATACGTATACAATCCGGTGTCCCTAAAATATACAAATAAAAATCTAAAATATTCAAACATAGAAATTTGCATCACCTGAATCAAAAGATTCGTTCACAGGCAAACTCTTCTGTGTTGAAGCCATCCTCCGTTGAATTACTACATTTAATATCTTACTTATGATTTATATGGCGCTAGTATGTCAACTTGTCACCCGTCTCACCTGTCAATATTTTTTACGCAGAAACAAAAATCAACCGAACATGGATCACAAGATTTCAACGTTTTATCTGATAAATTTATTTTTTAAATTTTACTGCAGTTCTTTAATGCTACCAGATAAAGACAATTTTTTTATAACGTTAGTTGCAAATAACTTTGCCTCTTATTCTTATTACAAATAAATATTATATTTATCAAAATTTATATAAATTTTTGACAATTATCTTGTTCAATCTTCAAAAAATATCACTTCCGGTGAAGATATTTGTACCAAAATCTGATGTGCTCTTCCTATTCGTATACAATTGTAAAATACCAAATATCAAATTTTTTGGGTAATTCGTATTTGAGTTATGCGACATCCGGCATCGGCCCGGACCACACACATACACACACACACACACACACACACATACACACACACACACACACACACACACACACACGCACGCACGCACACACATACATACATACAGACATCATCGAGAAACTATCAAAAATGAGTTGTAAGGATCCTAATTCGTGCTCATCCACTTAAAACTCACAACCCGATTTTTTGCATGATTCCAATACCTTCCTTTACAGGTAAGCGGAAGGTAAAAAGAGACGGTGGTAGAAATGGATTGGTAAAAAAACACGTTGGTAAATATTTTGGTGGTAAAAAGAATTAGTGGTAAAAATTGGGACGGTGGTAAAAATGGATTGGTAAAAGAATACGTTGGTGGTAAAAAAGAATTAGTGGTAAAAAGGGACGGGGGTAAAAAATGAATTGGTAAAAGTATAATGTTGGTAAAAAATGGATTGGTAAAAGAATTACGGTGGTAAAAAAGGAACGGTGGTAAATAGGAATTGGTAAATATGGGGGCAAATCGAATTATAATATATTATTTATATATTAATAATTAATATTATAATACAATAGCAAGAGAGTTAAAAATTAAATAAAGTTATGAACTTCTAATGGACATAGTGGCCCAAAACTGTTTGTTTAAAAAAATAGAAATTTTGAAAAAATTATTTCAGTTCCATAGTCAGTACATTGAGTACTATTTGCAGTGGGGCGCTAGACTTTTAAATTTGGGGGACCAGGAAAAATGTAGGAGGGCACACATATTTTTAATTAATTTTGGTACTTGCACTTTCTTCAAAATATTTGCGACTTGCTAGTTCCCTAAAAATTCAAATACAAAAAGATAATGACTAATGGTATGAAAATGAACATTCAACATTAAACTTTTAACAAATGTTGTCCTTTACAGCATGTATTACGAACAACGAACTTGCGAGCACATATACGAGGCATTACGAATTCGTAAAGCTGTAGATCGCATAGATGTTTTATGATATTATATAAGTAGTAATTGTCGCGATCACGTTATTGTTATTTTGTTTATTTTTGTCAGTTTTGTCTACACTTTTATGTACTAAAATGAACGAATAAAGCCTGCTTTTAACATTAAGTACAAAATAAAATAACAAATTGTCGTGTGGCCAAAACAAATTAATCAGAAAATGACGTGCAATTTGTATTTACGTTAAAATATAAACGTAAATCTTCACTTTTCTCTGGAAATTTACGAGAGGGAGCAACCGGGAGCCACAGATCATTTTGGGAGGACACAGGCCCCCCTGGCCCGCCCGCTGGCGCCGCCACTAAATATTTGCCATTAAATATATGCACGAACTTGTGAATCATCCTGTATATTCGTTCGTACAAGTGCCCAGCATACTATTAAAATTTATGTCCAATGTCCAACCGGAGACTTTTAATTGTCTAGGATCAAGGGATTTACTGAATGCTGACAGAATAGACGTTAACAAAGAACTAGGAAAGAACAAATACAATGATGCCACATTTATATTTTTTCGATTTTATAAAGTAAATATTAAATTTCCATTAACATTATTTAGGGAATGGTATATTTTAAAATTTAAAGTAGTAACAACCATGTCAAAAATTTACTGTGTATGATCTGTGTTCTGTGTAGAATGTTGTAACTGTAAGTACATAATGTGGATCTTGTTATTATTTCCGACATTTTTGCACAGCGAAAATTTGACTTATCATGTTAAACGTCTTTGAATTTATGCTTAGATCACAAGTAATATACTTTGGGTTTTAAACTATATAAGAAAGGGACACCGCAACCGCTAATATTTTATTAATTTTTATTCTGCGTTTTGCTTCTGACTTAGAAAATGGCAGTTTAACTATACCTTGATCTCTGAAACCTTTTCGTATCTACTAACTTTACTGTTATTAATAAAAAGCTTTCATGTTTCTTTATTGTTTTGTTTTTTGTACGCAAATTTGTTTTCTGCGAAATAATTTAATTTATAAAAGTTGAGTTTTGTTTCTTTTTGTGGCTTTTTCGGTGTGTTTCTGGGTTATGTTATTGGTTTATGACGTAGGAAATTGTTGAGAAATGTTACGAGTTGATATATTTCATTTGTAGAAAATTGGATCTAACACGAGTTGACACCTTTTATTTCTTATTGATATGTTGCCAGTGTTCCATCACTAGCTCCTTCATAATGTGAGAAAAAACGGACGATGATAATATGAAACTTTACAGATATAGACGATCTTTCTAATAGCTAAACATAGTAACAAGAAGCAAAAAATAGTTGTTTTATGCCTCTAATGGAATGTATAATATCTGGTAATATTAGCCAAAAGTTATTTTACCTTTGTTTTTGTTCTTAAAAATGGAGAGGTATGGGGGTCAAAATTTATTAGTGCTTCGGATCCTGCATGGCCTATGATGACTTTCATACTACAAAAGAGATATATAAATCTAAAAATAATAAATAACAATTCATTGTTAAGTTAGACTAAATTATTTTTAAATAACAACACAACATATTTTTAAGAATAAAAAATATTCATGACATTGAATAATTGAAATTTCTAGGACGTCACCAGGTCCGTGAAGTTGGCACCAAAAGTATGGGCGCAAATTCTGAAATTTTGCAAATATTTTGCGCCCTAAAAATTTTAATCTTATCTTTATTATTATAAGAGTTATAAACAATTGAATGCTCATGGTGCCAACTTCACGCTAAGTTATTAACAATTACAGCACTAACAGCACTAAAAGTGTTCCAGTAGTTCAGATAGTTTCTTTATTTTTTCTTTTAAATTTGAGAAGTCGGTATATCGTTTACTTCAATTTAATAATTATGTTGCTACTAAAAATATTTTAACTGATGAAGAGAAAGAATGAGTTTGAAACTTTTAAATTGATTTCATTTGATATTATTTGAATAGTATTCTTCCAACCTAATAATAAATTTAACATAATTAAGTAGGTACTACAACAAAATAAGTAGACTTTAAATTATGTATTTACCTCAGTTTTCTGATATTCTTATATCCAGTAATAATAATTGGAATTGTTTTTAAATGTTGTCCCAATCTTGTTCAGAGGCGGACTGGTAACGTGTCGGCCCAGTGGGAAATAAATTTCACCGGCCCAGCCGAAGTTTTTTAAAGAAAAGTGCCGAAGTTTTGTTTTACAAAAAAAGCGCCGCAGGCGAATTTTTTTTTGGTTCAAAGTCAATGGCTGTTTCATTAAAAGTTTAGTTTTTCCGTAGAGGGAAAATTATACCTACACAATTTACCCTCATTTACGTATTGATGCCGTGAGATGAGAAATTTAAGTAATCTCGTCTTGGTCATTTTTCGTCTAGTCCCAATTTCTCGAATAAAATTTAGTGCCATCTATTTGTAAAGCTAGCACACAATTCTTATTTTTAAAATAAAAAATATTTATATCAAAACAATAAAATGCTACGAACAAAATATAGAAAATGAAAAAATGATATCAAATATTTTTCAGTTTTTATTTCGAGAATTCTCGATTTCTCGAGAACTATTTCTCGTCTCGTTATATTGAATTCTTTTCTCATCTGTCAATCCGAGACGAGTAAATTTTTGGTTTTCGTCTCGTAATTTTGAGATGAGACGAAAATGAGACGAGATTTCTCGTCTCGCCGGCGTCACTACTTTTATGAGTAGAAATTAAAATAAATAACAAATTTAAAAATAAATGTAATGAAAATTGGGAAATTTATTAATATGTAATAATTAATCTAGCGTTTTCTTAAACTTGTAAAGAACAAAACCGAGCCTTACAGCCGATTCTAAATTAATGACTGACCAATACAAATCATGAATATAAAACTTAGTTTCGTTTGTTTATTTGTATACAATATTGCAAATAATTGTGAATTTTAATAAAGAAAAACTCAGATTTGGGTTGTTTGCGTTATTTATAAAAAAAATTATTATCCTTATCGATAATCGGCCCTATCGTGTCGGCAGTCGGCCCAAATTCATCGCGGCCCAGTGGGAAATATCCCACCATCCCACCGGCCAAGTCCGCCTCTGATCTTGTTCAAAATCAATGAATACACATACAATATTGTTTACTTTAATTTGAATAGATACTTCTTGTTTTTTGAAACATTAGACCCATGAAAGAAACATTAAATTTAAAATCGGACATCTTTTGAACTTTATTTCAAATTAAAACGATTGGTTTACCAGACTGCAACAATAAATATGAAATAAATATAATTTTATTTTTTTGTATAATATTAAAATCAAAATTTACTCACTTCTTTTTCCAAATTTATACAAATTTCTATCACTTATATATTTTATACGGCCATAAATAATTATTTATATAGGGATGGTAATTATACGAACCTACTGATGTTTCAGTTAATTTTTTTAATGAAATAATTGCTATGGAAACAAAACAATGGCTTTCTTAACAATAAATTGAATCCAAATAATTAATAAGACTATCAAGGATACGCGTACATTGAGGGAAAAGAGTGGTTTTGCTAATTTATCCCATGATGATAGATAAAATATCTATATCTATACCAATGACTCACATATTTAAATCTGCCAATACAAAAGTTGGTTAAAAGGTGTGAACAGGGACGGATGGGCCCACCGGGAAACAGGGAGATTTCCCGGTGGGCCGGCTGGATGAGGATCGGTAGAGATTGACTGAAGACTGAAGATCAATTTATTAATATTTATAAATATTAACTAGGTACCTACCCAAAAAACTTTATTTTCAAAAAACTTAAATTTTTAAATTGATGATGTAGATAGGAATAACTCTTAATTAATTTCAAATTATATAGTAATTCGTATTAGAACAATGTAGTAAACGAATATTCCATTTTTGGTAGGTACCTAACATTTAGAGAAAATACTAGGTAATATAATATTTTTTTTTTGACTAAAAATTTCAAAAAACAAAAAGTGTCTTAATATTATGGTTGTGTTCAGCGACATTCTAGTCGAATTTGTTAAATTTAAAAATGTAAGCAACAAAATTAAGAAACATTATTAAAATTACTGTAATTGAAAATTAAAAGAATAATTCATTTAAAATTTATTTCGTATTATACAGTTGGATGAAACATGGTTCTTTATTTTAAGCTTCCTCTTTTGTTTCCAAAGCATGCATGGTTCCTTTCCTTTTAAGAAAATAAATTGTGTTTCAAGTTTTTAAATTGTAATGTTAATGAAGTTAAATTAATTCTAAAAAAAAAAATACAATTTCATGAATTTTTTTATTCTTAAAAATATGTTGTGTTCTTTTAATTTTAGTAGTGATAGGTACTTTTTACAGAATAAATTTTAAAGAATGTTTTTCGTTTATAGCGGTGTCTCATGAACATTTTTTTAGCTTTTGCCTTAAATCTAAGCAGTTTAAAAAAATTAAAGGTGGCTGTTGTCAGACATTTTTCCTGTATATTGGTACACGGTCATTACGAAAGATTATTTTGGAAAATTGAAATTTTGTACAAATTCTTGTTTGGAATATAACTTTATTAATAAAAAGTTTCAGAATTTCATTTGAAGAAACTTCATTTATTTATATTATTGACGTTTCTTATACACATGACAGTTTGATGATATTGTTCGAATTTGTCGCAATCTTGTTGATAGTAAAAATAATAATTATTGACATATATTTTTCATTTATCTCAAAGTTTGTACTCCACATCTCCATGGTCCAAGACATGAGTTCTGATTTGATTGGTGAGTGCATTTGTTTTAACTAGATAGGTATTTCCGAAAATGCGTTTGTTGTAATTATTTTAATAATTACTAAACTGGTCATTTGTTTCGGTCTTTGCTGTGACATATTTTAATGTCTCTTGTCAGTGACAACTTAATTTCCTTTCACCAGTTTTACATTATAATTTTTTGATTGCGTCTTTAAAAACTCTGATGATATTATGGTGACTTCCTAGTAATTTCAATTATTCAATTTCATGAATATTTTTAATTAGTCCATCTGCCTCTCGGCGTGAATGATAGTCGTATGTAGGATATGTACGAGTAACTTATATGTATGTGATATTGTAGTTTTGTAATTTATATATTTAATAATAAAATAACCCTGTTTAAATGATAAAACGTATCTCAGGTAGTGATGAGAATGGTTGTTATGTTCTCGATTCAATCTACAATTTAAGTAAGTCCATCTCCTAAATATCCAATTCCATCACGAACACACGATTCCGGATAAAAAATAGACCATCCAGAGGAAAAATGACGTTCCACACACTAAATTTCGCGTGTAGGCAAGATAGAAAAAATGCGGCCAATAATATAAGAAGGCCGCATCTGTCACGCAACGAAATGGAGCTTGTGTGAGAGGATGCACGTGTGCGTAATCTATTTTATTTTCATATATTTTTGACAAAGCGATGAAGAAGACTCACGCATAAATCCAGCAATCTGCGAGACAAAACAAAACACAGCTCCGCTACACAGTGGCGGATTAAGTCACCCACAGGCCCGAAACACTAATAAATTTTGAGGCCCTCTCCTCGATGTTTGAGCATAAAAAAACAAAACACAAAATAGTATCACACAGTGGCGGATCCAGAAAATATCTAAATGAATTCCTATAAAATTAGTACCGGGGTGCTGTTATCTGAACGTAAAGGAATAATAGCGCCGCAGGCGAAAAAATTAATTATTAATTAATTAAATAAATAACAAATTTTTAAAATAAAAACAACAAAAATAGGAACAAAGCGATAACTGTAAATTATCACTTATAATATCACATGTGCATAAATTATTTCTGGAATTTTTTTTGAGTGCTTTCCAACAACGTCTTAATTAGCTCTCGTGTACCACTCGAGCTAATTACGTTGTTGGAATCCACGGAATTACGGTTTTTGGAATACAAGAGTATAATATGGTGTTCAATATAAGTAGTAGTAGAATCTTTCTGTAGCTAGGTTTATATCACCACAAGAGTCTAACCACTGCTAGTCAGCAGCATATAACATGTTGTATAATTGAGTATAATCACCGTTCTTAAAATCATACTTTACATAAGATTTTGCATTTACATTAGTTTTAAAAGAAGTTGAAAGTGTGCAAAAAAGTACAGAGCAGGGTTGGTTATTGTCTTCGGGAAGTAAGCCACAGATGCTTTTTGAGACATTTATGTTTAATTTAGATAATGACATTTCATCATTTGAGGCCCCCAAATCTTCAAGGCTCGAAGCAACTGTCTCATTTGCAGATTATACATTATTTATTTTAAAAAAAACCTTATTATAATTTTATTATTGTAAAACGATGAATACAGTAATTTATTAATATTACAACGAACTTTTTTTCAAAATTTCATCACGGATTTTTATAGATATAATGATATGATGATAAAGAACATAAATCAAAATTTGAGCTTTCAAGAATAAACATACACACTGCGCATTAACAGCGACATCTACCTTCCTCTATGACTAAGGTAAAAAGTCGTCATCCAGATAGGGATAAAGTCTGGGTAATGATTCCGAACGTAAAATTATTTTGCTCCGGTAACTCACTCTATAATACAGAAAGACTGTATTTACCAGAGTGACGCCTAAACAAACTCCGGCGTTGATTCTGAACGTAGCAATGAGATGGACATTCACAGAGACGTAGTCAAATTTAACAAAATATTAAAATACTCGTATGAGTTAAAGTCGTAGCCTAACAGTTGTAAAAGTTCAAAAAATTTTTTTACATTCAATAATACACCTATTTAAATTAATGTATAATCATTGATATTTGTTTTTCATTATTATATTACCAATTACAAATATTAAAATAAAATTGCATACATACATACATTAAAAACACATTAAATGCTTACTTGGAAAAGCTTAATTTTGGATTCAGAAATGTTATTAAATCGAAAATGTTATAAACTAATCAATAATTAAAATAAAATTGGTCTAGAGTTGCAACGAATATTAGGCAACTATTCGGCATTTTGCCTATTCGGCAGGTTATTCATTATTCGGCCGAATACCGAATATTAGTTTACTATTCGGCCGAATACCGAATAGTTTGACGTCACATATAACATACAATATTTGAACTGCGATTACCTTTAACTTTTCCTAAAAGTGCTTTATTTAGATATTTCATTGACAAACAAAAAAAACCTCATTAAAAAGAAAAAAGAAAATCTTAAAACATTAAACCTACATCTTAAAATTATTTAAAAAAATACTTATACTAAAATAAGACAGCTTAACAAGGTAACTTAAGTAATATAGACAAAGTAAGACAACTTATTACTTGTTAGAAACAAATTTTTAATTATTGCAATAACGGTTTTTTCCGTAGTACCTACTGTATGGTTTCTGTTGTACTTTTTCACTATAATTATTATATAATAATTATTTTAATGTGTTTAATTCAAACAATCTTTAATGATTGCACTACAAATTGTGATACATAAGTAATACCGTAAGTTTGTGATTAAAACGGAACTCATGAGGAGGGCTCATGTGGGGCCGAAACCGGTAGAGTGGTATAAAAAATATATCTTTTTAACTGCAACCCATTTACTGCAATCCTTTAAAAAATATATTATGTTTATTCTTAAGTTTTTAAAAATTATTATTACTAAAAAAGAAAAATAATGTCAAAAACTTTATTTTGTAATTTTTATAAAAAAAGATAAACTGTTCGTTATTAAAATTTTAATAAGGCAAATTATGGAGCAAAAAAATAAGTTTCTCTGCATTCAAAGCAGCCTCACCAATCCGTGTAAGTTTTTCATTTGGCGTCAAAAGACTGCAGAATATTCGCCGAATATTCGATAATTCGGCAGACAGTCCTGCATAATATTATTTGTTATTCGGTATTCGGCACATTTACTATTCGTTGCATCTCTAGTAAATACCTACAATATTGATTAATATTCTTTTTTTAAAAATTGTTACTGACTAAATAACACTATTTTTATTATATTTTATGTCAAGAATAATTATACTTAATAATACAAAAGGATATTGAGAATTTTAACCAAAATAAATTTTATAACAGCAACTTACTACAAGATGTAGGTAAAAGGTATAGTCTACTAAGATCTCGAAAGTTTAAGTATAAATTATTTTATAGTTGTTTTTTCCTTTTCATATATTTCTACTTGAAATAAATGTGAAAGAAATGTGACCTTTATGTATTCTGCTATAGGGTATTTGTAAGAAATCTTAAGTATTGTTTTTTTTTGTAGGTACTTAGCTAAGAACTGGATTTGAAAATCCCAAGGAACATTAGCATAATAGATGAATCACTGTGCGAAAATAGAATGACAATACAGGAGTGTTCTGTTATTCTCATTTCGCACAGTGGTCCATCACTATTTTAAGCTAGGCATGCTGATGTTATTATTTCCAAATCCATTGCTCAACTTGCGAGCTCTTGTAAGACTATACCAAATATTGTTAATTTGTCGTTTATCATGCGTTGTTAATTAACTGTAAGACCTCTCTAGCTTTACGACTAAGTGGATGTTTTGTATTTCACTCTAGACATGTACCTATAACAAGTAAGTTATGACTGCGGGCATCAATTTAAAAAAAATAATAGAGAATACCGGCAATGAATAGCCAAGGATATCTACTTTTACACCAGTAGTCGCTCATTATATTCAAATTTTACTGAATTTCCTATTCAAGTCAAACCTGAATCACACATAATATTCAACACATTAATTAATTATAACTTTCTGAATTATTATGGAATATTATACTAATCGATGCGAAACTCAATTCAAAACTATGTGAGATGATACGAACAACTAATGTTTACGAATTCCATGCATAATATGTTAGTATTTGTCGGGTAGATGCTTCATATTTCATTTGCATGCTTTTCTCCCAGTGTTGAAATTATCTAGATAAAATGTTTTAGGCTTAGATAATCATCTACTTAGATAATTTTTAAAATATATTTTATGTTATCTTTTTATTTTTTCGGTTTTATAATTAATTATGTTACCTAGATAATAATTTATGTTATCTTATGAATGAAAGATAAATGCTTTTATTCTCATTTACTTATGTTCATCAATCACCAATTGTTACCAGGTGAACTTCTTTAATGCCATTTTGTATTTATATACTCAATTTTAACATAAGTTTACATTTTTGAGCAACTATTAGATGATTACCTACCTCATTCTGGGTTTTTTCGAAAAATAATCTTATCTTAATCTAGATAATTTATTTTTGTATCTTTATCTTATCTTACATACCTAACCATAAAAAGAATTATCTATTATCTTATCTCGATGAATTTCATTGAAGAATATTTATTTATCTAGATAATTTTAATCATTATCTTACCCAACACTGTTGACTCCGTCCCTGTCCATTACGTACACGCGTGTGTAGGTAACTCCTGTGTTGGGATTCCATTACCGGATTGATGTATACCGGGTTTGTTTGCATATTGGCAGAATGTCGCTTGTGGCCGCGGGGGAGAATTGTATCCGAAAATCGGATAACATATAAACATAATATTGAAGATGCTTGTACTCTGGCTGTCTTGTGCTGTACGCATTGCTTATGAATCCTCTCACACACCCGCGCATACATGACCATGTTGTGTGTGTTGAGGTATTGCTGGAGATGGTAGATGGATTATTTGTTTGTATTTTTTAAATTCACTGAGTGTGAAATCAACACGTGTTTTTCTCGACAATAGAATTGAACAAAGGCTATAATGAGGGATGTAATGTGCATGATTTAAAATATAGTTTCGTTGGTAAAAAGATAAATTTATAAATGTACATATAGCTAGCTACTTATTGTAGAATAGATGAAACAATAACAAATTCCCTAACTCTATTTTCATCATTTCAAATTTGTAATTAATAGACTAATAGTTTTATTTTTCAACGTGGAATCTAAGTACCTACTAGTCCAGGGAATTTATAATTTATAATTTCACTTCGGACAAACTGCAACAAAAGCTTTCTCGACGGAATCCAATACAGAAAAATGTGCTTTTTAACATATCAAAAGTTTCCGGAAATCACCGCACCGGAAGCCATTGAAATTTTGAAAAAATGACCGCTATTTCTGTTTTTTTAAGTTTAACTCATCTTTAGCTTATCATTACGAGAAAAACATTTATATGAGGTTATAGAGCACAAAATTCTCTATAAAAATGATGCATGGGATTTTATTTATTTTATGTCAGTTAACCTGTTTTCGAAAAAATAATAAAAATGCGTTTAGGAAATTTTCAGTAATTTAAATCAAGTGGTAATATTTTCTCTTGACACAATAATGACTGCAATATTTTAACGGACATGCAAAGATATCGCCATCCAGTTTTCAGCATATGATTTCTATAACAATTTTCTATAATACCCATTATTTTTATAATTTTTGAAGCTCTCAATTAGTCACAAATTGGAAATTTTCTTAAAGTAAAATTAGATAAAATTTAGTAATTTTTGTGTTTATTCAGCTGTTATTTCGGGATGGCTTCAGATATTAACTTCCGGTTTTCTGTATTCAATTTTTCGAACATTCTTCTATTACATATGCTTCATATTTTTTTTGAAATTCACTCTTAATTTAGTCTAGGCTTAAACATTTTCTTCAAGAGATAATGTAAATATTTCAATATTTTGAAAATTATTGTTTTTAATTAGCTGTCAATTCTTAATAAATTCAGATATTGACTTCCGGTCTTAAACATATAAAAGAAAAAGCTTTTACATATCCTATATGTTAAAAAGCACATTTTTTCTGTATTGGATTCCGTCGAGAAAGCTTTTGTTGCAGTTTGTCCGAAGTTTGAGGCATTTTTATAGTAATTTTCCTGGACTATATAACGCGAAGCGAATTGCTTCAATATAACCAAGCTAAGTACAAATACTTAACGCACCCATTATGTACCTATTATATTTTTTGGCCGACGTACTACCTATTTATTAAAAATAGGTACCCAAAATGGGTAATAGGCGTGAAAGATATGTATGTGTGTATATATCTATTGTCTAAGGTTAAGTGAGGAAGTGGGATGCTTGTTTTGACATTTTCAGTAGAATTGTCTTGTCAATTATTATAATAATGGAAAAACTGCTAAAAGATGGTGCCAGCAAATGTGAAATTTAAAATTGATCTGTTTTATTTATATGACTCTACTAAACAATAAATTGTACTAGCTACTGGTATGTAGTAGTAAAGTAATTCTCAGCGTTTTATACGAATGTATATTTTAAAATTATTATATCTATCTAGATACAAGATATAGCATAAGTTTGGTACTATACGTAGTACTTTTTTATTATATATATATATATATATATATATATATATATATATATATATATATATATATATATATATATATATATATATATATATATATATATATATATATACTTTTTAAAATTTAAATTCCAAAATAATTATTCTTTATATTAGTAATTCAATATAACTCATTAGGTACTTATTTCTACTGAGGCATATTTGTTCTGGTTGCGATAGGTAGGTATTGTTTTGGGAAAGGATGAGAGGTATGAATACAACCTGTATTATGATTTGAATAGGTACTAAAGTAACGTTTTCACCATTAATATGATTACCTACAAACTACAAGAAGGATATTTAATAGCATGACTTGTTTCTTTTCTAAAACTTGAATATTTGAATAGTTTAATATCATGCTACCGTGTATCTCCTCAAAAACATAAGTTAGGTATGAAATTTTGTGATTGTTTTTGTAATTTTTAACGTCTTATATGGAAAAGCAAATTCCCTTATTTCTTTTTCTGATATATAGATTTAATCATTAAATAAAAGAATAAAATTATCCATCAAATAAAGTTTCCTATTATTTTAATTTATCATATTAATCACATGTTAATATTCTACAAGAAAATTTTGTACTTATGTCTCTTATCCAATTTTACAACAATTACTGGTGTACCTACATCTACAAATCTGCATACATACATGAACATCAGATGATTACCATATAAATAGCATCATGTGAAGTCCTAAACATAAATGCCAAACATTCAACGCATTCAGCCGCCAATTAATCTATCTGTGACTGCAAATCAGTCTCAGTGATACTAGCACTAGTTTACTAGTTATATAATTACGAACACAATACATAATTAAATACTGAACTCAAAAATTACACTGTTCTGACCACGTACGAGAATAAAGTAATATTGTAGGCAGAGTGTAATTTGCCTTTGGCATTTTTTGAGAAATAAAAGAAATCATTAAAAAGTATAATAAAAATAATTAATTGTTGCGCAAATTTAATAGGTTTCGTTAAAGGTCAAAGGTAAAATCTATAAAATAAGAAGAATCTAGATAATATTTCTACAATTATTGTGCATGCATCACATGCAGGGGCGGATGGACTCGGCGGGATACCGGGAAATTTTCCGGTGGGCCGGTTGGATGTAGGCCGGTAGTCGATTAACTGATGGTCAGTTAAATTTTATAAATATTTAAAACCTAAAAACTTATATTGAAAATCACATTGTTGTAGGAATTTCTATTATTTTATTTTACAATAAAATCACACATCTTACAATAAAATTTATGAATTCCATGGTCTTGATTTTCTTTTTGTTCTTTCAAATATGTTTTGGAATGATCGAACATATTTACAAACTATTATAACGCAACTTGTACAAAGTAGACGTTTACTGAATAAGGTTTACACAGTTAATGATCAATAATTAAGCGCAATTTGTGATTGACAAACAAATTTGTACTAATTATAACATATCCCCGGCGATATTTACCGCACAGAAATAATAATGAATTAATTGTGTGCGTTATATATCCCGGGGACATGTATACTCTCATTTAAATCTAATAACCTATACGAAAGTACCTATTAATTGGTATAAATAACGTTAAAATTGGTTCATAAATAAAGATATTACACGCTTCGCACCTGAGGAAAGAAATGACAAAATTCATGATCGCAAATTGCAGCCACCTGAATACATAATACATATCGCCGGCGATATGTACCGCAGTTAACGTGTTAAGAAGGTTGAAAATCCATGCAGTGGCGTAGCCAGACATCAGTATATTCATATTCTCAATTTCTTAAAAATTGGTATCATTTTAATTGTCTTATTAAACGAGTATTTTACCTTGTTGTCATCAACAACTCAGCATTGCTAACGATTAAACAGATACTTCTTCATTCAATTCTCCCACATTTTATTGCAATCAACATTATAATGTTATAATCAACTGAAAATAAGATTTTACCTTAACATACAAAATAAGCAGAAAAAATAAAAAAATCTTCCCCAGGTCGGAATCGAACGTACGACCTTTGGTTCCGTTGTCCGGCGATATCTCGGGTGATATATCCACGTTTTTCTCATCATGTGCCGTTTACGAAATAAATAGCAAAAACCAAAAACGCAGGGACATTTTTGCGTCTAGGGAAGGAAATAGGGGGGATAGAGCACAGAGGATTAAGAAGGAAAGAGACATAACTTAATGTATAAAAATAGCAGTGTCGACACGAGCGCACCACAACTGCCTGGAATGAACTAAAATGACAGGAGGCATATTGTACCGGCATATTTAAATTAAATAGGTACCTACAGTATTTTCATTTTAAACAAAAGCATGTTATCAAAATTTTCTTTTGTAAAAAGTTCCTAAAGAGAAAAATATTTCAAATAAAATTTTAAGAAAATGTAGCAATTCGCACTTTTATTTGAAATTTATTTTCGTTAAAATAATTTCAGAACTTTTTCAAAGACAAATTAATTTTGATGACATGTTCTAGCTTAAAATGAAAATTACTATTAAAAATAAGTACTATATTTTTTATATAACTAAAACTAAAATTTATTTGAAATAAGATATCACATTTTGATTACAATAATTAGGAACAAATAAATGTAGTACCTAACAGAAAATTTAAGTAAGTAAATAGTATAAAATGTATAAAATATATCGAACAAAAACATAATTACACAAAAAATTTGTTTATAGGAATGTAGTTAAGTACGTTTAGCTTTTTTAATTATTTTGGAATTCATATCATCAAAATATTTTCGAATAATTAAGAGAGAAGATTTTTAAAAATCTCTGTTTTAACTTCTTGTAAATGAATAAGACAAGTATGAAAAGTAAAATCGAATTTTGTTTGTTACTGGTAGACAAAACCAAAATCTTTTAATAAAAAAATATATATCATATATTTGTGCTAGAACCAGACACAAATTTCCTGATACATTTTTTAATCGCTTTTTATCGTCTACTTACTTATTCATAGTGAAAATATGATGCGGTTCTAAATTCTGTGACAATAAACAACTTTTACAATTTTCACAGTCTGAACTGAAACATATGTTTCATTTTTTAATCGCTTATTTTCTTTATACATTTTTAAATCTCTAGGTGTAAGATCTGCCAGTTTTCTAATTCCAAAATCGGATAATGTGAATCTTTTTATTTGTCTTCGTTCCTTAAAATACAAATTTCTATCTTCTGAACTTTCAATATTGAACAACTGCTTTGGAATCTATGAAAATAGATGGAGTAGGAGTAGATGATTTTGTTACTTTAAAAGGTAGAACCGATTCAGAGGATGTGCCGCCAAGCGGTTCATAATCTGGTACAGATATAGTAGTAGAGTTTGTGACCATAGGAGTTGTAATCAATTCACATGATGTTTCAGGAAGCGATCCATACTCTGGTAGTGTTCTAGTAGATGATGGTATTTAATATCGTTGGAATCAATTCGGAATATATTTCAGGTTCATAATTTAGTACAGGAGACAATTAGTTTTGAATATGTTTCAGGAAACGATTTTAAATCAGCCAAGGTTCTAGCAGTTGAATTTGTCAGTGTAGGAATAGTATTTCTATGCAATTTTTTTAGCGTACTTGTGAAGCAAGATATATCAAAGTGATCTTCGCAAATATATAATTTTGTTGTAATTTTCTTGTAAATTTATAAATTGAAACCACTTTTTCCGCGTGTCTTCTTTTTGGGGATATTTGAAGAAATGTTTATTGGAAGTATTTGTTTTGTAAGCATTGCAATCTGGCACTTGGCATTTATTTTTTAACATGAGTGGCGTTGACATTGTTCAAGCAGTTCAAAATCCTCTGAAATAATATAAAACTTAGACATTTAAATTATAATTATAGAGATAAACTTACATCACATCATCAAATTGGCAAGTTGTTGAGTTCGGGGGCTATATATTTAAATTTAGTGCGTACCGCGTGCTTGGTGCTTACTCAACGCACGTGTTTGTGTTTGACTGTCAAACTTTCACAACATAAACAAAGGCGTAACGGTGCGTTTCTTTTACTAGATGAGAGTTACACACAAAAAACGTAGATTTTAGTTCTCCAGGCAGTTGTGGCGGCGCTGTTGCTAACAATTTAAAACCACATTTGAGTTTTATCCCCGTGGGATAGAGCATGGCGCCACCTCTCGTTTTGTAGAGCGTAGTAACTTATACCTGTGTACCAAATTTGAACTTCTATCAAAAAGTGCAATTTTCAGTCCCTTAACGTCCGGGCTATATTTGGATTACTGACGTCATAAAAACCATACCAGGAATTTTCAAAGAAAACACCCGATACTACATTAACGTTAAGCATATATGCAAGAGATCCCACATAGTCATTCCTTTCCTCACAAAATATTCCACGGAATAATAGCAAAAACAAAAAAATCCAAGCAAATTTTCGCGTCTAGGGGGGGAAATAGGGGGTAGAGCATGGCGCCACCTCTTGTTTTGTAGAGCGAAGTCTCTTCTACATGTGTACCAAATTTCGTGCTTTTATCAAAAAGTGCAAGCTAAAGTTCCTAACGGCCGGCCATATTGGATTGATGACGTCATAAAAACCATACCGGACATTTTGAAAGGAAACACCCGGTACTACATCAATGTATAGGTACCATATAAACAAGGGATCCCACATAGCCATTTTCCCCTTCACAAAAAATCCCACGGAATACGTTATGCTCCTCTACTATAAGTAATACCGTCATATTTTCATTACACCGTCGCACCAGGCTTCGCGCGTCGGCGTTTGATTTTGGTAAAAAGAAATCAAAATTTGAGAAAATATATTCTGTTTTATAAAAGTTTCGGTGCTTCTGTTATCCGACAATTATTCATTAGTGCCCCATGAAGTAGGTGAAAAACATGCAGCTTTTCTACTATTGAAAAAAATGTAACTTTCAATAATAAGGCATTTGACCTTGAGTGGAAAAATTTTTTCCTGTGGCGCTCTACCTTTCCGCAACCACCCAACTCTCTTTAAATATGTACAAGACGGTACAAGATCAATGTTTCCCTTTGTTTCTACAAAATATTTGGCCCTTCCTAGAAACATAACCTTGCTACGGCCCTGGTCACTTCTCTATACTAATATTATCTTCGACCATATATAATCAAGACAAAGTATACTCGGAATTTCTTGAAGCCATCATGTGCAGGCGGGGGAGGGACAAGTTTCCCCAATGGATCATTACACGTTGCCTACTTTACACACTTCTTAGTAAATTAATGAATACTCTACATCTGTTAAACTAACGCTTACAATTCTAGATTTTAGATGCATTTATATTAAGAAATATAAATAATAGAAGCAATTTGTAAATTATATTCAGTAATAACATAAAAAGCACGTATGTATGTAACATTTTCATCAATTTTAATAGGTATTATTTAAAAGCCATTTATCAAAACTTATGCAACCCGCATTAATTCATGGGGAAACTCAACCCCTCCCGCGCACCTCTTGTCTATTATGATGTTGGCTTCATCTCCTTGTCTACACTTTGGCCTGCATACTGTGTCTAGACTATGTAAGGTCGTTGAATATTACCTACTAAATGAGACTGACGGAATATGGAATCACTTCGTTTAATTTCAATTTATTGACCCTACACTGCATTTGCCGAACACACAACTCCCAAATACTCATCACTTTACGAAATTACACAACGATGTTGATATGCATAGATTAAACAAAGTGAATAGAATTCAAATAAACAAATTTATTTTAGTGATTATTCAGCACCATAACCGTTCCAAAATACAGCAATTAAATAATTGACACATGACACATGTTTCCAATTTCCACCAATCAAACAACCAAAGTAAAATTTACAAAGATAATAATTATACATTTTTGATACTATCGAACAGTTGCTGTTATACATTGTTTTTTAAAATAGTTGTTTAACCGATATGTTTCAAAAATATTTGCACTTGTTTGTTAATGTTAACTAATAATGCTTTTCTTTCTAGGTAAGCTATTTGTATCAATCTTCTTGACTTCAGTATTATGCAGTTAACGGTAATGTATACTTATACTCGTAAATACAATGTTTATACGATAAATTATTCACATAATAGTTATTTGTGTATTACGTGGGCAAAGTTTATTGTTTTATGCGTGAGAATGTCAGTAATTTGACGAGGATTTTGTAGGGTTATCAATGTAATATAACAAATAGAAACTTGTAAAAAACACCAACTTCGTGCTTTGTTAACAATTCAAAAAGTGTACATTTTTGACAGTTGTAGAAAAATATCATTTTGAGGGTTCCGTCTCACTGTATCAGATTTACAAAATCAGGAACTGGTTAGTCTCAGTTGTTCGTCCATCCTGTCTGTTGCAAGCTTATAACTTCGGAACGGTTATTAATATTATAGAAAGTTGAAATTTGGCACGTAAATAAATCAGTAGGTATATGCCGCAGATAATCTAATTAATTTTTTGTTTCTCACCCCCAGGAGAAGTCATAAACAATTTCTTTTTATTTGGTATGTTATTATATCGTTAGAAAGAGCACAATTGAAAATAAGTACTTTTTAATGTTACCTACTATATAAAAATGTATCAAAAAAATCCTTCCCCGTTAGAAAGTACTGAGTCTAAAATTTTGAAAAAATTCAAGTGTATTAATACGATGCTACAAATTACAGGAAAAATATAGGGATGATCATATTTTGATAGATTTCAATAAGGTACTCGTTGAAACTAATTTATCCTTACTTTAGTTTGAAGTACTTATTTGTCTGAAAAACTGAAAATTTTTAAATTGTCAACGTGGGATACTTATAACATGTATATTGATAATGTATTTTCTTATACAAAATGATTCACACCTTTGTGTGTATATTTGAATAGCACCTAACTTACTGATCATGTACTCATGGAATTTTTTTTTTTCAAAATATTTAAGGGTAGTGTTTGTAAGGAACATATTTTTGGATCCACTGGATTAAAGGTTTGCTTTTAAAATACGAGTATATGCAATTTTGTTTTCTAGTAAATATTTATATTCAATATTATTACGGATAAGACTAAGAATGTAATTTAGTTATTATATATTCAAGTTTAACAATTGACGGAATCCTCTGCGCATGAAGTATGGTTTTGGTAAATATAGACTGATAGAATTGACGATTGAGAATAGTAAATTGTAATACAAGTGTGGAATGGGCTTCATTAAAAAACTAGTATGACAGTTGGAGCATGAGCGTTAGCCAGTTCTCCTATCATAAGAGTTTTTCAATGGGACTGTTAGCGCAATATTTCTCCCGATAGGTTCGATAGGGAGCTAATTCCTTTTAACCTTCAAATTACTTAAAAACGTCAAACCTGTGTATATGCTGTGATGCTATGTATGGATGAAACGAATCAACGAAAGTCAAAATGCGCGAATGCTGTATTGTACACAGCAATGGCAAAAGTAATTCGAGATTTAAAATCCCAAACGACCATAGGAGACAAATTTGGATAAACTTCATAGGAGAAAATAACTTAATATTTAAAAAAGATGCTGTCTACAGTTGAATTATATATTAAAATTACTATTATATTATTATATAAATTAAATTTCAAGTAACCTTTCTATTAATTCTGTTTTTCGTCCCAATGTTTTGGCACTCTTGGAAACAATACGTTATTTAACGCTTCCACTTTCCAACTTTGATAATATGATATGATTATAATAATAGTAGTATTGTCACAGGTATTGTTGTATAAACTTCAACAGAGAAGACATAATTACACGCAATAACAGTATACGTACGTCTTCTTATTTTTACTTAAGTATGTAACGTGTAATACGAACTTCGGAAACTAGCTCCCTGCTGCCACCTATGCTAAGCTTTGCGCTAACGGTCCCATTACCACCCTTTCCGAAAGTGATTTACATACATTTTTCTACGAATATAATATTAACAAACGTAAGAAAAACAAATCAAGGAAGGCTAGCTGTAATTAGTACCTATCTAAAAACTGACGGTAAATTTTTATAATTTTGCATTTATTGTGTGATTTATGATAATGAAATTTCATGCGGAAAGTAGTAGTGATATGTGAAAGTGAGTTTATTTGTACCCCGTCGGACATTTTACGGCAATTGTGAACCTAAACTTTTGTCTCTGAAGTCGCTTTGATATAAATGAAAAATATATGTCAATAATAATTATTTTTACTATCAACAAGATTGCAACAAATTTGAACAAAGATTAATATCAACAAACATCAATAATATAAATACTTAAATTAAGTTTCTTCAAATGGAATTCTGAAACTTTATATTAATATTCTATACAAAAATGTGTCCAAAATTTCAATTATCCTTTATTATCTTTCGTAATGAACGTAAGTATACCAATCTAAAGAAAAAAGTCTGACAACAGCCACCATTAATTTTTTTAAAAACTACTTAGATTTTAAGCAAAAGCTAAATTAAATGTTCATGGGACCATTACAAAGGAAAATATATTTTTGCTAAAATTATTTAAAATTTATTCTGTACAATGTACCTATCACTATAACAATAATGATTTTAATATCATAAAAAAATCAACACTGAGCACAAAAATAATAATACAGATAAAAGTTTTTTTTTTCAAGTCATGCATGCAAACTTAAGCGCAAACCCTTCCGCCCCCCTCTAGCACTCATGTGAAAAAAAAATTAATTTAAAAAATGTCCAACTTTGACGATGAGAACGGAGTTTTTATTTACTCTGTTCAATCAAAATGGCACTAAAATTTGTGCAGGAGTCAAAGAACGAAGTTCCTACGATGATTTGGCACAAAGTTATGGGTGTTTTTTAAAAAGTGCATTTTAGGTTTTTTCGCACATAACTTTCGGGAAAAAACCCCATTGTGGCTTTAAGGCGGTAAACTCAGATTAGGATGATCTCTTTTCGTACCCTTCAAAACCCGGAAAAAAAACACGTTTTTGGGCAAAAAAAACGTCCAACTTTGGCGATGTGTACCGAGTTGGAAAAAATTTGTCGACTCGATCCACAAAAAGAGCATTGA
The DNA here is from genome assembly GCA_947534325.1 of Agonum fuliginosum. Classification (NCBI taxonomy): domain Eukaryota; kingdom Metazoa; phylum Arthropoda; class Insecta; order Coleoptera; family Carabidae; genus Agonum; species Agonum fuliginosum. The sequence continues at coordinate 26,106,301 of OX384032.1, forward strand.
AATTTGTTCAATTACCTGTGCAGGACTCAAAAAACGAAGTTCCTACGACGATTTGGCACAAAGTTATGGCCGCTTGAAAAAAGTGCATTTTGTGGTTTTTTGACTCATAAGTCGGAAGTTTTTCGACGAAATTGTTTTTTTTTTACGAATGAAATTTTCTCCCAAAATTTCTAATATTTTAAGCAATTTGAGTTATTCACACGAAATATCCAATTTCATTTTTAAAGAAGTAAGCAAATCTCACGAGTTTAAAGTTTAAATTTTCTCGATATTGAAGGTATGCTTACAGGTCCTGTATTCTATTTCACTTATCAACGTTGATAACTTGAGTTGTCTTGATAACCCTCCACCATGTGTGACGTAGTAGCCAAGCGACTGCCGCTACGACTTAGCAACCCTCGCTACGGTAGACTTGCACGTTGCGCCTTGCTTGCTAACTTCGTTATCAAGTTGATTTTTGTTCGTTATGAGGTTAAAATATTTATTTCATAAATTTATGTATGTCGGGGTTAGCAATCATGTTGATTGTAATAATAATTAATGATAGGAATGCAAGTGTGCTAATGAAGTTATGATCGTGTTTGCTTGTTCGATTACGTTATTATTATTAGTACACTTGGGCGAAGTCTGGGATTACGTGCTAGGTGTGGTGTGAGTCGGATATCGGCAGTCTTGAATATGCTCTGATGCGAGTAGCACGTGCCCAGGAATTGCCACCATTCCTTATCGTCATAGTTTGTAGATCACGTTTAACTGGTTCATGACGCATGAGTGGTGAATGTGTGATTTATTTGGTGTTTAGATTAGTTAACTATTCCATTAATCGCGCTTTTAGTAGTTTTGTTGTTCACGTAACTGATCATCTATGGTCCGCTCCGCTCATACTCCGACATGTATATTAATTTTATTAATACAGAAGAGGCAACAATTTTGTTTTTAGTATTGCATATTTATGTTATTTTTTGTAAATATGTTTGTTACAGAAAGATAAAATTCAATTTCTGTACGTCAATTTGTATAAACATAAAATACCAGGGTTCATTGTTATGTATTCAATATTTTTTATTGGTTAACTTTATTAAATACAAGTATTTCAAATTACAAATTGTAATAAATAAGAAATTAACATTTTTCTTGAAAAAATAATTTACTTTCAAAATCAAAAAATGGCTTATTTTAAAATAAATATTACGTTTATGATAGGTGATAGGTAAAATGGTTGTTTAGCAGTTTTTCTTGCCAAATTTCCAAGTCACCAACACAATAAATGTAAAATCTCTATAAGTTGTTGTCAACTGGAGGCCAAATATCCCTAACCCTTGATATAATTACAAACGGAATGACGTCACTAAGTTATTAACTGAACTTCGCTAGCGACTGTCCCTATGAATTATAATAGGTACCCAGGTCTGTAAACTTTAGACTCGTGATATTTGGATCACTCGCGGGTCACGCTCACACGAAAATTTCACGACCCGGGCCCACCTCTAATTTTTAGATCTAAACTAGGATTCTCAGGGGGAGGAGACTACAAATATTACCTCCCCTTGTATCCACATCTGTATCACTTTTGCTTTTTGCATGATTGCTGCAGTCGAGTGCGTTATTGTCATCAATATTCATGAGCTTGTAGAGATTTTCTAGTTACTGTTCTTAATATAGAAAAAAAAAAACTATTTTTAAATGGAATGACATATTGCACATAATATCGATTGAAATCATTTTTGTTATTTAATATTGTTATATGATGAGTTTATTAATATCAACATGTTTTATTTAAATGAGTATTATGATTTCTAAAGTAAGTAGGTATAGCAAGTTATTTGAAACAGGTAAAAATTAAATTATAAAAATAATTTGCAGAGCTGCAGAGTACAATTTGGGAATCGCTGTATCTAGCTTCTGGCTCTGGCGTACAAATTCGTAACGTGTGACCGACGCGATATCAAATCTTACGGACTAATGATAATATTCCTAGCGACAATAATGCCCTGTTGGTGGTGCCAGGCACAGCTGTCTAGATCCTGCGCAACGTGCGTGACACACGCCAACATTTCGAGGATTTAGACGAACGACAATTCGACATTTCTTCAATTAATGTGATGCAAAATACTCGTGATTGAAATGTATTCTCAAGGATTCGAGAAATGCGGATACAAATGGATGCTATTAATTCTGACTAAAAATAGAAGTTGTTTGTCATGAAAATGGGTATTTGCAATTCATTAGGAAAATACTTTTCTGTAAATCCCTGAAATTGAAGAGTTCATTAATTGTAAAAATAAGACCATATTCTTCCTATCTGTTATGCTAAATAAGTAGCGAATATCTAAACGTACCTAATATAGTGATACTCGTACCTACTTAAAATACATAAGAAACAAAAATTAACAACAACTCAACAACAGACCTACATTATACGCAGTTTTAAAAATAATTAACATTGTTTATGAATTACTTATAAGTAATAGGTTGTCAAGTATCAAACCTTTTCTTCTTATCTGTTATGCTAAACAAATAGCGAATACCTCACTCTTATTAAGTACTACCTGTTGCCATCTTTCCATCAAATTTTCAATTCCAAGTCAGCAGAATTCGGTTGGATTTGTAGCAATATAATGAGTGATACATTGGTTTTCCCATTTTTCTGCTTCTTCGTCATTGAACTCCTACCCAGTCATATGAACATATGATGTTGAAGAGAATGAAATAAATTATAGTCTGAGCGAGTGATATTCGAACTACAAGGAGGGTTAGTTAAAACTTTCCATACCAAAGCTAAAAAAAAATTTGATGAAGAGTGAAAACAGATGGTTATTTGTTGTGTCCGTTTCTGATCCGAAAGATTGTGTGGCACCCAAATCCCTTTTCTTAACACTTTCCCGATTTGTTGGAGATGTTGGCGTATTGACTCATGAGAGCACTGTATGATAGCCGCCATTTCTCATAACGATCACATTCATTAACTGATTCTAATGCCGAACTGTTTTCTTTAATTGACCGGCCACGATCTTGTTCGTCGAGGTTGAAGTTCCCAGACCGGAATGTGTTGAATCAATCACAGTACTTGTTGACAGATATGGTTTTCTTATAAATTTCGCAAATATTCTTGTTGGCCTAAAGGCCGGAAGTGCTGTTCTTCATAACTCATGATAACATTATTAAATCTATTGAAAACTTTTCAAATCGGATTTTACCTTTAAGTATTTCTTTAAATAAATAAAGTCGAAAATACTAATTTTTATCTTGATAATCTAATGATGTTTGGAAGGTCGAATAATGGGTACACCAGTCACAATTATTGTTGTAGATTTTGTTATTTATTCATACAGTCGACGTTTCGGCTACTTATTTTGCCTTCATGGGGACAAATGAAATTTATAAAATCGAGTCAAATTATTAGTCGACCTTCCAACATCAAAATTTGAACATTCAAGATTCTATTTATATGATAATCTAATATTACTGAAGGTGCTCATACATTAAGCTCTGTTTACACATGGACACACAGCGGACCTACAGGCAACAGAAGCACAGTCAGAACGTGTGGAACGTTTGTGGCCTCAAAATTTATTTTTTCTTTATTTTCATAGAAGACACAAAATAGCGGCGCCTCTATTTCACAAGCAACACACACAATATTTGTTACTGTTGCGTGTGCGGAGTGTCTTCTATGAGTCCGCTGTGTGTCCATGTGTGAACAGGGCTTTAGTCAACTAGCAATCTATTTTCACTAATCTAGTTTTTACGAACTTACGAAGTATGATAATAACAGACAGGAGAGGAAACTTGTGTGGAATAAATGTAGCCATTCCATCTATGTAATTTAAGAGAAATTATAAAAATATTTCTATAATCGAGTTATGCATTCTATGATTGAGTGAACGTACCCTAAAATCTAATTGTATGTTATTTAAATTACTGCGTTGCGGCAAACAAACACTTTATTAAAGCGTAACCGCTTGTACATGTAGGCGCAAAACACTAAAAAATCAATTTTAATAACACTTATTTGTGGAAAAAATTATTAATGTCACAAACTATAGGTAAACATAATGTATCTTATCTCGATTGAATCAGATTTAAAAATGTTACGCCTTGGAAAAGAAAATTATTTTTAAATAATATACGAGTAGGTAGCATAGGGGAGAGATGGGTACATTCGGCCACTTCTTACGTAAATGCAATTATCTTTAATGTGTTTAATGTTTTCCAAATTTTTAAAATACTAATAATTAGTTTAGAGCCTATGCTACCGAAATACAGGTCGAAAATAAATATGTTTAATTATAATAATTATTATTTTACAAAGCACTACAAATGGACGAATTACCCCACCAGTAGGGTATTTTCGCCCCTTGGGTGGGGTACTTTAGTCCAACAATTGTTAATAAAGTTTTAATGTAACGAAATATAAAATAATAACACATTTTGTGTCTTGCACAAAATATTTAAAAAAAATTTCTTCATATTTTTAGTGATGGGTCTTTCGTTCATTTTTAGTGAGTCAGTTCATTTCGCTCCGCTCAGTAAAGTGAGTCGTTCACACTGAGTCGTTCATTCGAACGACTCTGTAAAAGAGCACTGTGCGTTTCAAATGACACCGTGCTAGTGTGCTGCTCAGCTGAGCTGCTCTGCACATGCTTACAGCTCACAGCACTGTGCGGTGTGCGCTCGCCGTGTGTGCATATGCGATGTGGCATGTGCACATGTGCCAAACTGTATAAACCTGAACCTGAGCATTTTAGTTGTTAGTTGTGTTGCTTATAGTTGTTGTATATGTATATTGACAATGGAAAATAAACAAAATAAAAATTTAGCAAAAGGAGTACTGTCTGGCAACATTTTGAAGAATGTTCAACAAATTTAACAAAACGTTTGTTGTTGTTGTCCAGTCCTACATTGTTCCCACTTCCCATATTGTTGATTATTTTCATTGTTGGCCGTACAACAGAAACGCATGCATTCTTCTCAGAATACACTGCACTCAGTCAAGCCAATAGTGCTCTGAAATATGTTATGTACCGTGCGCTGTCTGTATGTTTCGTTCGTTTCGTTCATTCCACTCGCACTCGTTCGTCTTTCTGCGTTACGCGAGCGGAGCGGTGAGCGGAGCTAGCACGGTGCTAGTGTGAACTGGTGTGCCGTACTGAACGAACTAAAGAGTCGTTCGTTCACGGCACACTAAAATGAGTCGTTCATTTTGAACGACTCGTTCATGAACGACCCATCACTATTTTACAATACAAATTTTAATTAATTTTGTGGATGAATTATGTTCTCGGAATTTTTTTCTTGCTTCTTAATCAAAATTGACAGTTTCAAAACAATATCGGACTTTTTTATATTACAAAATAATTTCACTTCAAGAAATAATAATTTCGAGCTGAACAAAGTTTTTTTTTTTCGAATTTTGCGTAATTAAATTAATGAACTACTCGTCTAATATAATACACAAATGTTTTTAGTAGTACTCGTACATGTCAGAACTACTACTATGGCGAATGTAAACCTGTTAACTAATGCGAATGTACCCTACTTGCTAATTTTCCATTGACGGTAAGATTTAGCAAGAACATTAAAGGTTTAGGCTAAAATCATATAGGATACAATAATTTCAATTAATTATTAAAATGTACCAACAAAAAGATGTTATTGATTTTATTCAGAAATATATAGAACATTTTTAGTATAAAAATGTTAAAACATCCTACCGTAACCGTACACAGCATATTTTTTCAATTAATTTTTAAAGACGACACAAGTGACATTTCTTGGGCAAACTTCTTACGCATGAATTGAAAACTCACGTCAACCTAAAAAAAATACCTTAAATTTAAGCCATTCATGAAATATAAATGGTGAGCGAATGTAAACCTCTGGCGAAAGTACCTCTTCTCTCCCTATAGCTATTTGAAACATTTTAAAGCCTTTTATTCATCGAATTTTACTTACCTACATAACAAGTCATGAATCGTACCTACCAATTTACTTATTCATCGAGCGTTCTAGCATTCATGTAATATTCTACTTCTACCTTCAACGTTATTGACATACCTTTTCAAAACCCTTGCATTCGACATTCATTAAACATGACATGGACAAATAATGTCGAGGTCGACTTATTTCAAGTTCATATAAACCACATCATTTGCAATTCGACCCTTACAATAATAATGCCCATCTTCTCCTTGCAATAAACGATTTATTATGTCCATGAAATATTTATCTTCTTATTTAAAGTTATGTTTTCTAGTTCTTGAATTAATATCCGGAAATTCGATCTAGAACCCATATTTTTGATAAATGCTATAACCAAAAATTGTATTTTCACCCTGAAATTTAGTTATGATGTAAAATAATCATAATTATAATTCTTCAGTTTTGTTAAAATCTTCCTACAAAATTATGTATGTATCTACACTGAAAAATTATAATTCTAAAATGTTTTGCTTCCCTCATGCATATGTTTCATCTCACCGTATTCCATATTGTAAACATCCATCTTCATTTTACTTTCAAATAAAATGAGTAATGTAAACATTTAAATAAACATCAAATTTAGGCCAGAGATAATTTAAAATTTAAATTCCAACCCCGCAAAAAGTGTAAACCGTTCCGAGTACACAATACAGCAGTAGTTAGCGCTGCACGCATTGTGTGTTCATCCTCTTATATTCATGTAAGTCTTCTGAAGTTCCGGATAACACAATCTTATTAACAGAAGCCGATTAGTCGAGCACTAGTGTGTTATAATCTCCCGGTTACTGTGTCAATCCTGCTTTCCTACATTCCGGTTTATTAGGAAAGTTACCCTCTACCTAGGAAGCACCTGCTGGAAACTATTGAAACTATTATTAAACTGATGTAGATACGGTCAGTTGATTCCACGACTTCAGTTAATATCTGTCCCAGTGATGTCCCCTTTACTTTTGTCGTACAACGTACGGTATAGATGTAGACTATAGAGAGCACCAGGAGAACTACTTGTACACAAGGAACGTAGAACAGCACAAGTTTCCAAATGTGAAATTGGTAAAGTTGCGAACTGAACAGTTTCCCAACTAAAAATAAATATCTTAACAAGATATTGGAAATTACTGATTGTGTTTCCAAACTAATATAATTTTCAGGCCTCTACTGCTTTACTCATGGTATAACAATAAACTCATATTAGCCCATGGGCCAGCCAAGATTTGGGTATAATTTGGGGGTACTAAATTTCCTTTTAACCACAGCTATATATGAGCACAAGGATGACTAAAAACTATGATTGCGATTCACAAGTGGTACCTAATAGAAATGGCGGCCAATACAAGTAATGCGTTCATTCGTTTGTATGTTACAATTTTTTCGGGCGCGATAACTCAAAAAAATATCAAACATTAAAATTTCAAATTTTATATTTAAGGTTTTAATACGAATCTTAATAAGCCATTATATTTTTGGTTTCAATCTACAAACCGGAAGTCGTACTTTTTAAAAATATTTCGATAAATAATTAATTTAAGACAAATTTTTTATTTCAAATGAAAGATTATGTGATTATTACCTACAATCGGTATTTTATATAAAAAAAGTTGTATATGGTATCATTTAAGCATAATTAAAGTACATACTTACAATTTAGTATTTCAGTATCTAGTAGTCTATGATCGATTAACATTTGTTACTACATAAAATTTAAATGATTATGACTTGAAAGTGACAGTGATAATAGTAAAATATTGTTTAATCTTCTTCTGCATTTTAAACAAATATATTAATATATAGAAACTACTACTACTACAACTACTCACAAATATATTTTATTCATTTTATTTAATAAGTAAAAAGAATATAGTAAGTATGGCGGGAGGACTTGTACTGGCCACATCAGATTTTTTTAAATAAAAGCTTAATATAGGACCTATATATGCAGTTCTCATAAATTTTTCACTTTGTGCAAACGTTATTGGAAAATTATGAATAATTAGAAAAAAATTCGATACTTAAAACCATAGACAAGATATATATTTAGACAGGAATCTCCTATGATACTAGGTTGAACGCTACTCCTAGCGGTTGTAATTTGGAACTAAAGAGTAAAAAATGCAAACCGTTTATCAACAAAAATATTTCAAAGTGTTTGCAGATTTAATGTATTTCGATATTAAAATTTTTATTACATATTTTTATTACCACAATTATTTTCTTGTAATTGTATTTCACATTAAATATGTTGAAAATTATTTATATTTACAATAAATGTGTGTAATATAAATTTAAATTTCAAAATACATTACATCAGCAAAAAATATTCTTCCTCGATGTCCTCTTCGTAAACATCGACAATGTGTTGCCACTTTGCCGCCATTTCTGCCCTGTCAATTGTAAATTTTAAATCGTATTTGATTAATTATTCCTCATGCATTTCAGGAGATGTAGTGGATCATAATAATGGTAACAATGGAACTGTTTAAATGTTCTAATGTCAACTAGTTTCATAGCTGCCAACTGTTGATAAAGTTGATAAAATAGATAATTTTGTTATCATTCATGGCTGCCAACTGTCAATAGCGCCATCTATTGACTGTAATTGAGTACTAGAAATAAAGGCCGAGCGCCTGCAATCTAAGTTACCAAAGGCTGCTTAAAACATTTTTTTGTACTTATACATTAAAATGTATTGTTTCACGTCACCTAGGCAATGCAATGCGAAATCTACAGCTAATTAAACTCAAAATATTAATAAATATATATAAATTGTTTAAATTTCGGCTCAACGTAGCTCCTCTTAAATCGGATGCTGGAAACCGGAAGTCGGTATTGTTATCCGTTCAGAAATGACAGATGAATAAACACAAAAATGACTAATATTTATTTTGTTTTCTCGTAGAATATAACTAAATTGTGGCTACACCAGAGTCCCCAAAATTTTAGAAAGTATGTTTTTTTATAGAAAAATGTTTCCGAAATCTAAACCAGAAGTCGATATCTTTCTCCAATAAAATGTTACAGCCGTTTTCCTGTGTTATGACAAAATAAGGATTTTATAAATAATTTGAAAATATGCAAAACTTATTTTCTTGATTTTCTAGCAAACAGTGTATTTACAAAAAAATCTATATAAATCTATCTTGTAGAGAATTTTGTGCTCTACAAATCCGTTTAAAAGTTTTCTTCGTAATGTAAACCATTTGCAAGATAAAAGTGAAAAACTAAAAACGGAGACAAATTTTTTCAAAATGTCGGCTGACACGGACACTTCCGGTGATGACTCCACCCCTTAAAATACTCAATAAGGTGTGTTAAATAAGAAAAAAAATTAAAATTGCTTTTGGCTCAAAGTGCACAATTCATTATATATTACTGTAACCCGCCGGACTAAACGTAAAATAAAACAATTTGTGTTTATTTTTCTATTAGTAACATAATGGCCTTTATTTCAATTTCATGCAAAATTGTATTCATATTTTATGTAAAAGTAAGATTTTTATGGTTTCTGCGTATGTAAACAACTGTCAGAATATTTTTTGTAGAAAATTTGTATGATCTCCAAATTACTTTATTCTTAATTTGATTGCAAAATGCTCATAAGAAATTTATTAAATTTCAACCTTATTTACTTATAGTCCAGACGTTAATTCTCATTTTTTAAAGAAAATTCAAAAATGTACTCGGTACATACGTTCTAGGAATCGTCCTCTATCGATTAAAATATGATGCCACGGCGAATTGCATATGTATATATTTTTTTTTTGCTTTTATCGTGTAATTGGTTAATGATACTAGAAAAACTGTTAGGTATAATAGTGGCACAGTTTTCGAGAAAATCGTGAAAATATATTTGGAACATTTCAATCACACTAAAACTACTGTTTTATTAACAGAAAAAGATATCGACCCCCCGATTTCTTGTACTGAATTCTACGAACATTATATTACATTATTAAAAATACTTTTGAGGCCATTAATTAAATTAAAATTTTAAGATTTTCTGCAAGAGAAAATTGAGAAATTCTTTCTTTTTTGTATTTTTTTGTGTTTAATGAACTGTAACTTCTGAATGGATAACAATATCCTCGTTAATAATTTACGAGGGTCTTAGTTGAGCTAAAATATTAAGATTTTCTCCCAGGGAAAATTATTAAATTTTAAAAATTTTCGTATTCATTCTGTTTAGTGAACTGTAATTTCTAATTGGATAGTAATACTGACTTGTGGTTTCTCGCATTATATTCTACGAACATTTTTCTATTGGATACATTATATATTTAAAAAAAACTTGACATAGACGTGCGCTGTACAGATCGCGAAGTAAAACATTTGTGTAAATTTTAAATATAATGTGTCTAATAGAGAAATGTTTGTAGAATTTAATGCATGAAATCGCAAGTCAATAATATTAGCCGTTTAGAAGTTACAGTTCATTATAAACACAATGAATACGAAAAATGGAATATTACGCAATTGTCCTTTGGAGTTCTAAAATTTTTGGCTTAACTAAAATTCTCGTATATTTTTAATATAATGTATTTTATAGAGGAATGTACGTAGAATTTAATGCAAGAAACCGGAAGTCGATATTTTTATCCGTTCAGAAGTTGTGTAAAGTTCCCTTTTTTCAGTATTTCGCGAATATCTCGAAAACTATGCGTTCTGGCGAAAAAGTTACTATATAAAATGAAAGTATGTATATTAAATTTCCTACAAAAATATTCTATTAGTTTTTGCTAGGAGCAATAGTTCACGAGATACGGGGATGGAATTGTAAAAAAAGTCGTACAAAATGTGTTTTTTTTTAGTATAAAATGTTTACTGAACACTTTACTCAACACTTTACTTGGAAATAATGGAAAAAGGAAATTTATAACGATTAACGATTATTTATTTGATGTTAAGGGGTGGTGTTGAAGTTCCCATATTTTGTTTTTTCGTGAATATATCGAAAGTTATGCGTCTTAGCGAAAATGTCACCCTATACAAAATTAAAGTAAATTTCCTACCCCATAGGGGGTTGCCAACCTACTTAAAGGGAGATGGGGGTGGAAAAGTCGAAAATTCTTTTTAAGAAACATGCTTTATTATAGTACATTCGTTATTCATCTTTATGACGTCGCCAAATCTGTCTGCATTAGAACATGGAATAACACGATGCAAATTATTAATCTATACCTATGTAGTAGTAGTAGTAGTTTGTGACCGAACAATTTCGGCACGAAACCTGCAACGGTATTCACTATGCTTCCGTATTAATATTTTTCAATATAAAAATACTATTATTGGTCTAACGACTCGTTCTATTAAACAAACTTTAATAATATTTTGTTATACTCGTAGATAACTTTATGAGGAACATTTTTTGTGCAAAATATTTTTTAACATAATGCACAGTTTTCAAAATAAAGCAAGTTTCTTGTTGACTAATCCTCCCCGTTGTGCTACATATATACCATTTTATTTTTACCACTCCAACTTTTACCACAGCATTTTTACCACCATTCTTTTTTACCGCTATCCTGTTTTACCGTTAACCCATTTTTTACCACTCAATTTTTACCACTCCAACTTTTACCTCTGCATTTGTACCACTATACTTTTTACCGCTATTTCGTTTTACCACTAATACATTTTTACCACTCCGTTTTTACCATTACAACTTTTACCACCATACTTTTTTACCGCTATTCCGTTTTACCATTAATATTTTGTGGGGCTATAGCACGGTTTTGTTAGTATAGTAAATACCAAATCGAGTTTGTGGGGCTCGAGTACGGTTTTGTTAGCTTTGTTAGTGTAGCAAATACCAATACCGAGTTTGTGGGGCTCTAGTACGGTTTTGTTAGCTTTGTTAGTGTAGTAAAAACAAAAACCGAGTTTGTGGGGCTCTAGTACGGTTTTGTTAGCTTTGTTAGTGTAGTAAATACCAAAACCTAGTTTGTGGGGCTTTAGTACGGTTTTGTTAGCTTTGTTAAAAAATCTGACGTGGCCATCACACAACCTTCCGCCATATCTAGACTTTAAACAGAAATGTATACGTGCAATCCGGTGCCCATTTAAAATATACAAATAAAAATCTCAAATATTCAAACACAGAAATTTGCATCACCTGAATAAAAAGATTCATTCACAGGAAAACTCTGCTGTGTTGAAGCCATCCTCCGTTCAATTACTACATTTAATATCTTACTTAGGACTTATATAGCGCTAGTATGCCAACTTGTCACCCGTCTCACCTGTCAATATTTTTTACGCAGAAACAAAAATCAACCGATCATGGATTACAAGATATCAACGATTTATTTGATAAATTTATTTTTTAAATTTTACTGCAGTTCTTTAATGCTACCAGATAAAGACAATTTTTTTATAACGTAAGTTGCAAATCTAGGGAGCTCTTCCAATTTATATACAAATGTTAAATACCAAATATCAAAATTTTCGGGTAATTCGTATTTGAGTTATGCGACTAACAACCCTTGACCACACACACACACACACACACACACACACACACACACACACACACACACACACACACACACACACCCACACACCCACACACCCACACACCCACACACCCACACACCCACACACCCACACACACACACACACACACACACACACACACACACACACACACACACCCACACACCCACACACCCACACACCCACACACCCACACACCCACACACCCACACACCCACACACACACACACACACACACACACACACACACACGCACGCACACACACGCACACGCACACGCACACACGCACACGCACACGCACACACACACACACAAAAAGGGACGGTGGTAAATAGGGATTGGTAAATATGGGGGCAAATCGTTTCTCTCTACTTTACCATCGGGGGAATATGAGTTGTGTCTCGACGGTTTTTGACAAAGGTCATTGTGTAAATAGTCTGTGCAAAATTTCAAGCTGGTATCCAAATATGAACTATCAAATGACTAAAAAACGCACTAAATTTAGAGATCTTACTTATATTTCTAAGCTCACCTGAAAGACAGTAGTTATACAGTATACGTTTTGTATATAAAATACAGTTTTGTGTATGAACATCATCTAAACGAGTAAATTTTGTAATATTAATTTTATCAAATTTTAATGTTTAGAGAAAATTTTCTAGAAAAACGGCAAAAACTAAAAATCGACAGCCATTTTGCATGATAGCAGTCGCATTACGTAAAAGAAAAAATGGCGACAACTTGAATTTTAATTATCAAATACAGTGTACTGAACAACATCCCACAAACAAAACAATTTTAACATTCAATTTACACGAAAATACAATTCAGTCTGGACCCTGGACTATAAAACTTTACTCTTAGTTGTATCTTTTATTGAGTTTGAATTATAATTAATACTTAAGGATTGACTATTGCTTGCGTATAGCGTATGGAGAAGGTAATAATTACGGATTTTTCTGTATTTAATACTAATTTGTTTATATTAAAATACCTACCAATGGAAACTATTAAGAGAATTGTTAATTATTTGTTCCATTTGTATTTCTCGAAGAAGAAGAAGAATAAGGATAATATAGGTATCATCGGCCATATACTATGAAGTCGACATTTTTTAGTACATGTATACATAGATGCTCAATAAGAGTTAGCGAGTGAAGGCAAATTACGTGATTACAAATTATGTCAGATGGTTCATAAGCAATTAAGAGTGTCTAAATTTTATTTGGCGTATAATGACATAAATAAATAAACAATATCTTCTATCAAAAAAATGACTGCTTGACAAACAATCTATGTCTTAATGAAATGCACCTTACATGCATCTCTTTTTATATTGTATTTATAAGTACGTACCTAATTTAATTAATATTTCAATTAGAAAGAATTATTATTCTAGTTTATTTCAAGTTAAACAAAACAAAGATTTCAATCTATTATATTGATAGTAAAAACATAATTATATATAAATTAAATGATACAATCTTAATGACACACTAAGGACATTAAAATGTTCCATATAGTAATTAACATTGTTTTATTCAAATAAGTATAATTAATACTTATTTAATTACTGTTTGCATGTTCCGTTGGTTAAAACTCTAGATACCAATAAAATTCGTTTAAAATTTATTTCCCAAATGGAACTTTATATGACCACAATGATCTTTGTTATATTAACTAACAAATGAATCATAAAATAAAACATTCTTCTTATTAATGCCTCTCTAAAATCTGAAATACAAACGTACTCCATGCAATGGGATGTATATGCAAGTTGTAGAGATTTTTTCTGGTGATATAAGCTCCGTATATCAATCAAGGAGATTTATTCTTCTGGCTCATCCGTCAACATCATGAACGTTGAGCGCTCAGCGCGTGTCCCATGGTTTCCGGGATGCAATTCCGACACAAATCCGGAACGGATCCGGAAAAGAGTAAAAAAAAAACAGACGGAACAGATGTTTATCTGCGTCACCAAAGGACGGACTTATAAAAACGTCGTTCTTTTGTTTGTGCGCGGTGAACATTTGAGAATCAAAACTTTCTGCCAGAAATATTAAGAGATTTGTTGTGACTTTGATTTAAATATATTTCAGCAATGGCTGAAACTTTGGAAGGGGCGTAATACTATGAAAACGTTGTCAAACTTCTAACGCTGGAGATTTTTTTAGGAAAAAACCAAAATAAATGATGCTGTTTTCATGATCCTTAGAAATAATTTATAGTATTTTCTTTAAAAATATGTTAAATAAATAATTACTTGCCTACTTTTTTGAGAACATATAATGGATAATTATTGGAAACATTATGACCTAAATTCAATTTGTATAAAATATGTTCGTAAATATATTTCTGCGGAAATTATCATGTGTACTGGAAACAGTAAACCTCCACCTCAAGGAATAAATCACTACAAAAAATATTTGTACACTTAGATAAAAATCTGGATATCAATCTGTAAAATATTTACTAGAAATCTCGCAGATTTAATAATCCAGTCTTAGTCTGTAAAATCTTTAGTCTTTTTCTCGAAAAAATCTTTGCAATCTTCTAAAAAAATCTGTAA
Organism: Agonum fuliginosum; assembly: GCA_947534325.1. Lineage (NCBI taxonomy): Eukaryota > Metazoa > Arthropoda > Insecta > Coleoptera > Carabidae > Agonum > Agonum fuliginosum. The sequence continues at coordinate 26,121,342 of OX384032.1, forward strand.
AATATTTGCAATCTTCCAAGAAATCCATAAATTTTTTTGGAAAATCCTTACAGTCTTCGCAAAAAATTCGTAAAATCTTACATCATTTCAGTATTTGGTTCGTCTATTGCCAAGGATGTTACAACCTTTTTTATTACAAAACTTTACAAACTAAATACCTTAAATATAAAATTTAATCCTAGCAATGCTTATTAAAATTTAAACAATATTTAAAATCTTGGTTGCAATTTGCAATTGCAATCTGTAAAATCTTCACTGAATCCCGTATTAAATCTTCCAGTCTTTTTGTTAATATTTGTTAAAATCTTTACAGTCTTTTCCTTGAAAAATTCTTGCAATCTTCTGAAAATCCGTAAAACCTAGCAATCCAAATTCATTATTTGGTTCTTCTATTTCCAGGGATTTTATAACTTTTTTTATTACAAATCTTAACAACCTAAGTTAAAATTCCTTAAAATCTTTGAAAATTTGTTTACAATGTTATAAAACTACAGTCCGTTGTATTGTACGGCAGTACGGCATCGTTATTATACACATAGGAATCCGAATCCGTTGTAACCTACATAATATACCTATAACATAATAACATTAACCATTTATAATTTGTCATATTTATTTTGTATTATAAGTATGTTTTAATAATTAAAATGTGTTTATAATGAAAGAATTATATCATAGTTAGGTAGGATACTGTGTTTAATTATTTATAAATGTATTTACAAAATGCGAGATACTCTCAACAATATCATTTTATTTTAAAAAATGCTTCTTTACAAAATGTTAATATGGGTAAACAAATAATAATTATTTTGAAAAGTAGGTAAATGTTATGAGATTTAATTTAATTTTTCAATATTCAACATTATTATGAGTGTCACAAAGAAAAAATTATACAAAGATTGACAAGAAGTCTGTTTGTTTATCTTTCATAATATAGCTAATTGCTTCGTGCCTATTGTTTACGATGTGGAGTAGGTATTTATATTATTTGATCTTCTTTATATACCTACTTCAATATTCAAATTTAAATTGCATAATTTATAATTCAAATTTTCATATCTTGTTCTTAATTATATTTCTTAATTCAAGCGTTTGCATTTGCGAATCAACATTAGCGGAAGATTAATGTGTTCCCTAATTATTATTCATCTTCTCCTTCAAATTAAGTATAATTAATGTTCCAACTTCTTATCACAAATTTACATCTTCAAGTAAATGAATAGACAATTTTATTAAATTTATATCTGACATTTTTTATGAAGTAATTTGGCTCATGATAAATTTTCCTACAAAAATAACTTGGGCGTAATAATTGATTTATATCTTATTTAATTAAAGAAATCTTCAAGTTCAAGTAATAAATAAAAAGGTAATCTACTTAACTTACTGCAATATTCAGAAAGTATGAATAGGTATAACAAAAAATGAATTTATTCATCAAGCTAAAAATGTTACGCAGTAAACATACAAATGTATGAAGTTTATGGTAAAATTAGTATAATATATAGCTGAAGATACTCCTGTTACGTTACGTTAGTTACGTAACTGTGTCCAGGATAATAAAAATTAAAGCTTATCTTTGAAGTAATTTATTACACTAAATATTGCACTAATTTTGTTATTTTATTAACTACAGCAATAAGTTTAAAAATTCAGACATATTTTGCTATTTTATAACAGATAAAATTTATGGCATCGCGTTAAACTATTTAACAATGAAAAATTGTACCTCTAAAATATTTTTCAATTTTTGCATCCTGTTTCGTATTTATTGTTTAATTAGAAAGGTATCTATTACCAATTCATATTCCATAATATAATTTGATCAAAAAATGAATGTTTTATGATGATGTGTGAATGGTAGTTGAATTATATCAATCGATTCTCATCTATATATGTTGTCATGCTGTGCTCTGTACTATTAATATCTCTATGTCTGTCGTTATCTCATCTACACATACCTACGTGTTTTTTTTTTGCAAAACCATTAAATTCACAAAGGCATGTTTTAATTTGTACAGACAGGATTCTAAACGGTATTTATTGTTTTATCCTCACAGTGCATGTTCAATAATTTTATTTAAAATTTTTTTAGCAATAAAACAGAATAAATAATAACTATATATTGGTGATACTTTGTTTTTCACACTGAATAGTTAATTAGAATGATTTTTGTTTTTCATTTATACCTACATTTTATAAAATATAATTTTGGTTTATGCAATATTTTGTAAACTTGTAAATTAGGTACTGATTGACCGATAATAGTTTTTATAAAAAGTATTGGTATACTAATTAATAAAATTTACTCGTTTCTAGTTTTTCTAAATTGTATGTACGTAATATTACCATTACCATACTATTTATATTTAAATTTTTTGTGTTGTATATTATTATAAATATTACTGTTTTTCCGAAGTTAATTTCTTTTGTATTTTGGTATAAAACTGTTAGACAATGAATAAATTTTTATTATTATTATTATTAAACCAAAAAACTAGTCTATTAATTCTACGACACTCTGTTCTTTCTGTCTCGTAATCTTCACATGTCATACTACTTACCATTATATTTATGACATTAACTTCAAAGCCTTCCTGTATATTTCCAAATTTAGATATTATGATGTGAATAACAAAACACTAATGGCATAATGTCACAATATTAACTCACTTATTTTATTGTATCTATGTAAAGATTTACAATAATAAAACATTTTTTAGTTATAAACAAAACAAATTATACCTGTGTGTTTTGTAGTATGCAATATAAGTTTCTTTTTTATTTATTGTCTTATATCAGAAAAAAATTCTTTAGAGAATTACTACTTTACACTTATGATATGAACTGGATGTAAGTCCAATAAAATTATATTTAAAAAAATCTGACGTGGCCATCACACAACCTTCCGCCATATCTAGATTTTAAACAGAAATGTATACGTGCAATCCGGTGCCCATTTAAAATATACAAATAAAAATCTCAAATATTCAAACACAGAAATTTGCATCACCTGAATAAAAAGATTCATTCACAGGAACTCTGCTGTATTGAAGCCATCCTCCGTTCAATTACTACATTTAATATCTTACTTAGGACTTATATAGCGCTAGTATGCCAACTTGTCACCCGTCTCACCTGTCAATATTTTTTACGCAGAAACAAAAATCAACCGATCATGGATTACAAGATATCAACGTTTTATTTGATAAATTTATTTTTTAAATTTTACTGCAGTTCTTTAATGCTACCAGATAAAGACAATTTTTTTATAACGTAAGTTGCAAATAACTTTTCCTCTTATTCTCATTACAAATAAATACTATATTTTTCCAAATTTATATACAATTTTGACAATTAACCTTTTCAATCTTCAAAAAATATCACTTCCGATGAAGATATTTGTACCAAAATCTAGGGAGCTCTTCCAATTTATATACAAATGTTAAATACCAAATATCAAAATTTTCGGGTAATTCGTATTTGAGTTATGCGACTAACAACCCTTGACCACACACACACACACACACACACACACACACACACACACACACACACACACACATACACACAGACATCATCGTGAAACTATCAAAAATGAGTTGTAAGGACCCTAATTCGTGCTCATCCACTAAAAATTCACCACCCGATTTTTTGCATGATTCCAATACCTTCCTTTACAGGTAAGCGGAAGGTAAAAAATTAAATATAATAACGTTAGAAATTATCTGGTAGCTAATACACAAAAAATAACCCTTTTAGGTTCAAAAGCTTCTGAAAAAAATATAATTATGATACTTGGCGAATCGTCTGAATCAAAGAAGGGCGATTTTCGCGGTATGTAAACAAATTTTTTATTAAATTCTCAAAAGGCGTATGTCAGGAGTCAGGACATGCGCCAGTCCAGAATTAGTTAACTGTCTCGACTAGCATTAAATAATATTTTTTCGTCTGTTTTGTCCTACCTTTGGTGTCCAATACAAAATATAGTTATATCGTAGCTAAAGAAACTAAGCAAAAATCTTGGTAAATTTTACGTTTTTAATGTAACACCCAATTGGTTTACATAACATATAAAAAATAACCCAAGTAGCACACGAAGCTGTAAAAAAGCTGCGGTGACGTTGCTGCAGCAAATAATAACAGCAATATAGCTACCGCAGCTGGCATCGCAGCGTAATTATAACGTTGTTAAAGAGTTGTCATAGCCAAAGTGGTAAAAGATTTTCTTGCTTTAAAAATGTTGTCACAGCCATTTAGCTGTGACCACTTGGCAAGTAATACAGTCAAAATACAGCCATTTAGTTGTTTGGCCTTAAAATAACTATTTGGTTGTAGTACGTAGATATAATAGCTGTATTTTGTATGTCTATGTTACATATTTATGCGTGTACCTAAGAAGCTAAACTTACAAATATACATGATACCTATATCATAATCATAAAGATTATAAGTCAAAATTTGCACTCTACAATACTCAAAATTTACAAGAAACATCATTTGGTCGTTAAATGTAGTTGTGATACTTCGAAATAAAAGATGCGCTTCAAAAATAACAATAATTTAGTTATTTATTTATTAATATGGAAATTAATTTAATTTTTCTTTATGGCTAATTATAGTTTTTATATGTTTACAATGCAAAAATATCAAGTTACAAATGGTTTTCCGTTATGTGTAATGCAGCAATAGTGATTAAATACTTCTTGTTTAAGTAAAATTTTCTTGTTTTCAAAATGGCTGTCTCTCTTCACGGCTACTTTGATTAAAAAGATGTCTACTTCTCTGAAATACAGACATATAGCTTGTGTGGAATGAAATATTGCCCAATAATAGCCATTTGGATTATACAGTTATTTGGTTGCAATATGGTTGTCAATGTACATGCAATATACTAGAAAACAACTATTTGGCTGAAATGATGTACAATAATTTACATACGAAACCCAAATAGTTGCAAGAATAGTCACTGCAGCCATCTAGTTATATTCATCCCTACTGCAGCTATACCTACCAGTAATTATGAAAATATAAACATAACCTCTGCATAAAATCCGGCTACCTTATTTTTCAAGTAAAATGTTCAAATTCAAAATTGTACAAACAATAGAAGACAACAAGGTGACACTTTGTGTTGTGCCCGAAAACTGGAAAAATGTAATATTGTTTTTGCTTCCAGATAAGAGTGGCGTAGCTCTTAGAAAAGATGTCAACAATTGGCTCAGTTACAGTCAGTTTTGGAATTGTGGCTGTATTTGTAATTATTCAGGTAGACTGAAAGTTCATTATTTTTAAGTGTTGTTTTCTCTGATACACTTGATACCGACTAAATTTGGCCATGACTTTGTCGGTTAAGAATATAACATATGGTTTACAGTTAAAATTGTGGAAAATTTCGTAGATTTTCTAAGCTTCAGAATGTATTTTATAATCAAAATTACGTACAAATTTTAAAGCTTTGATTTGGTATTTATATTTTGCTTTAAACTACATTTTGCAACTAAAATTATGGACATATTGCGACAGCTGTTAGTTTGTATGAACTTATAGCTGTAAAATACATTTAATAGCTCACAATACAGAAATAAAGCTTTAGCTGTTATTTTTCTATATAAGTTAGTAATCAAATCTATTTTACAGCTGAAATTGTGGACAATAAAGCTGTGGCTGTATTTTTGCATTTTTGATGATTGTAAAGCGAACTTTACAGACAGAAAAATGGTTGGATGGTTAATATAGCTGCAATTTAGTTTGCGATAACACTTATTTGGACAAAAAAATAACACAAAATACAGCTAAAAATAAAGCTAATATATAGCTAAAACAAGGCTGCCACAACGTTTTAACAGCCTTGTTTTAGCTGTGTTTGCCAATTTTTCCAGACTGTGCTGCTTGGGAATTATTATTATCAAATGATTGTTAAATACCTACTACATGATTATTATATTTTCATGTATTATCAGAAAATATTAATAGGTAATTAACATGCTGAAGATTAATTGATTTAAAAAAACATATCTAAATTCCTTTACACAGTTCTAAAAACAAAGCACAAATTCTTCAATTAACTTCCTTTCTACATGTTTGCCATATTAAGCTGTTTTTTTACCTTAGGGAAAATATTTGCGATGCAGGTTGAGAAACTTATCCAAATACAAACTCTCGTGCCACTCTACGCAAACGCAGCTCTGATATGGGAGCCGCAAAATCTGCTCACGTACGGTATTCATCGCAACCAGACCTTTCTCTTTGAGTGACACTTTGTATCACAGGGACTTTTTGTTGTTATTTAAAATAATAGACCCGTCCGCCTGCAAACATTGCCCATAATGAACAGCAATTAACTTGAAGAGATAACGCTATCCTTTGTTCCATGACGCACGCTGCTGCAAAAAATTGCTATTTTGTTTCAATTTCAAGTGATGTTCGCGACAGTTCGATTTGTTTGATTTTAATTGTTTTATTTTTGATCGTGAAAAGCTGCTTCGATAGGATAAAATATAATTGATGCTGAATCATATAAAAACTTATTTTGGATGTAAAGTTTGTAAAATAAATATGTGATTCAATAAAATATTTGACGAGTTTGTTGCCCCAGACAAAATAAAATATTTAAAAAATATTTTATTTCTTTTAATAAAAAATAAATATTTAAAATTCATATTTGGTACCTACACATGAATTACAAATACATATTTTCTATATTTAGTTACAATATCATCAGCAGTTGGTAAATATACTTTTTTAACATCTGCAAGATACGGAAATATTAATTAAAACTCTTGTGACTATTGTTTCGCTAATTTAAATACGTTTTTACTTTTACTTCTACTAGGACCTTGTGTATAAAGTATATTTGCATTAAGAGTAAAACTGGCTCTTTTAAACTTGTAAATAAGATGTCTACATTAGACGTCTTACGCCCTGGACTAGAAATGCAAAACAAAACCAGATTTGAGTTATTGAAATGACAAGGTAATAATAATTAAAATATTCTAGTGTTTAATTGTATATTCGGAAATGAAACTATATATAAAAAATATTGCTTTATAAGGTTTGTCAAATTTTCAATCCATACAAATACAAGTACCATAGATCTGGTTAGCTTATTCCAACTAACCAGTCGTCGGTCAGCCTATATCCAAAGGTTTTTCTTTAATTTAGAAATACGATTTAATTCATAATCCATGTGGTTAAAATTAAAGCGTATTTAAATTCAAATCTGTTACATTTTAAATATAATTCGTATTTAATTAAAACATCAAAACGAAAAATAGCATTAATCCTTTTCTGCCTTAACAAAAAACAAAAACCTGTAAAAAGCTTAACCCTTTAAAACACATACATCTCTCACTGTCAGCCCTCGTCGGCTGTTTTTCAACAAAAACGGATAATAGCATTTTGATAGAAAGTGTCATGTTCGTATCCCTGTACACACGACTTGGCTGAAAGTCTGGATGTCTCTGGATGTTTGGATGCGAATTCCCAGCGGCAGAACAGAACAGCCGCCCTGCATAATGATGGAGATGGGGACTTTGGATGACTTGTCTCTCCAGTCGAAACCCGGATGTGGAAACATCAGCGAGGAGTATATAATTGTGAATGGCTCAGCTGGAAACAGAGTCAAGAAGCGTAGAGTCGCTACGGAAGAGTTATTTTTGAGTGGAGGAGCTTTTATGTTAAAAATATGGAAGAATCATTTTGGTTTTTTAATAGTCAGATGGCAGTTCGCTGTTGATTCTTCAAAACTTTCAAGGTTACGATATTCATTATTATGAAATTAAGTTAATTGAGTCTGAGTCTCTGAGTGGTCTTGTCAAAAAAAGATGAAGAATGGTTATTAATAAGGATCGTCATTACTATGTGTCTCCTTTATATAATCATATTTTTTACTAAGTTTGTACAATTTATTATATATTTGTAAATAAACATTTGTAATCGTGTAACAAAAAAATATATTATATTATTTTTATTTTCAAATTTATAACCATAAAATAACTTTTTCCAATTTATTGTTTTCTCTCGCCTAATTATTTTCTCAAATACAATATAGTACACACATTATTACTTATATATTTTAAAGAATTTTAAAATTCAATAAAAATGATCACATATCTCATTTCAAGACAAGAAGTGCGTCTCCCTCTCCTGATGAACCGCCTCAGGATGACACCAGTAAACAATCTAGCTAAAAGCTGCTTGCTACCCTAGTACAATATTAATTGTGATTTGAGCTAAAAGCTTTACTGCTACAAACTCTACGCATTTATACTCCTATCCGTATCCGTACAATAATTATTATGATATTTTCAAGTTGATGCCTTGTACAGCTTTTATCTGCAATTTTTTAACTCCGAACAACCTATGTCTACTGTTTGCAAAGACATATTAGGTGGAACGGTATTTCTTCCTCTTTCTTCTGCATAGTGGATTTTGTATGAGAATAAGATCTCTATAGTATGCAAGTATTTATTTAGCTCCCGTTATGATTCCTGCTAATAAAAATGTATTTTTTATTTATTCATTAATAATAAGTTTTCTGTCTTTTTTAAGACTTTCGAGTTTCTCTGACCTGGTGACTCTTTCCCGTAAGTTATGTGCCATTGATTGCCAGAGCAAAGTCTGATTTCGTGCTTGCTTGTTTCAAACGACACCCCACTAGCCGGTTCTGGTCATATAGGCGATAATTTGCTGCCTTATATTAAATAGTTTTGTTATATTTTGTACTTTACTTGCCTGTAGTGTGTATTTCGTGTTTCTACCAAAATATTTTACTTACAGGATTAATCAAATTACACGCAAACACATGTGAATATTTCATAATATAAAATATTATTGCTATACTCTTGCTAGTACATGAATTTTGAGAATGAAGAGCATGTAATGTAAAGCAGTTTGTGAAATTTATATAGTCTGACATGTGAGTAGTTTGGTAAACCGCTTGAAATATGATAAATTATGCAGTATTGAGTAATAGGATTATGTGTGCCTGCAGTTATTTTATTAAATAAATTATTATCAGGGTACACAACACTGCTCGAATTTTGACCTAGATATTCTACCGGATTACTAGAAAATTTATACGGGAAATGAATATTATATGCAAATTCCGCATACTTACTTATTTCCTTTCTACTAGAAAATACAGTACTTTCTGTGAGCAAACGTATTATTTGGATAAATAAAGAAGTAAAAATTGTTTGCAGCAAGACAATGTAATTTTGTAATACTACGTTATAGTTTATAGTTAACAGTAGATAATAGAGAATTTAAGAACCAGCTGTTTTACCAAATCATATAGTACAAGTACAATCAACTTGTAACTTGATCAAAGACTGAGTTATTTTATTCTAACCAGGAATATTCCTTAATAAATTGGTTGCAATTTGGATTGTTCTTTGAACTTTTATACCTACTTCTATTTAATCATCTTGCATATTTTTCTTGATTATGATTATAGGTACGAGTAGATTAAAATATAAGTTTGTCGATGTTTAACTAGTTTATAAACTATAAAAATACTTTTGTAGACAGAAGTATATTAACCCTTTACAAAGTGTTATATAGACGCAATATTACAAAATTTTGAAATTTCCTAAACTGAATTATCACCATACATTTATAACGCACAAGACCATACACCACCCAGTAGTTTCACCATACAGGGTTCATTTGAACACGATTTCTCTCCAAACCGTAATTATGTCAGATAAATATTATATCGGTGTTATATTGGGTGGGCCAAATACAAGTTTTTTTTGAAAATGCAATAAAATGAACAAAATTAAATTTTTTTTCCATGTATTATGACTTCATTAGTAAGAGCAAACATTCCCATTTATTATGGAACACAACTTCGTTCAAGTGGTTGCCTCGGCTGGCTTCGCAGTAGCGAATTCTGTCACCCAATTTTCCAAGACCTGGTTGATTGTTTCGGGCTGTAGCTCACGGATTGCTTGGATGATATTGGCCTGAATCGTTTCTAGATTGTTAGCATAACATCGGTCCTTCACGGTTTCTCACAAAAAAGGGGTCAAATCGCCGGTCCGAGGCAGCCAATTGACATCGCCAAGACGGATGATAACATGATTTGGGAATTTGGTGCCGAAAAGATCGATTGTGGCATGGGCTGTATGGCATGGCGCGCCATCCTGCATGAATCAGAGGTAGTCCAAATCCATGTCTTCAATTTCAGTAAAAAAAAGTCGGATACAATGGCTCTGTAAAAATCTTCTTTTCAACAAACGCACTGTTTGGGCTACACAGCACTCACTTTGGAAATAAATTTGCAATATTTCCCAACGTTGCTCAAGCGTAAACGACTCATTTCGTACCGCGGAGGTATGATACTTACTTTCTATCAAGATTTCGAGTGAGAAAAAGTTGTCAGTATCAAAATAACCTATGATTTAAAAAGAAACCACTAGTTGGCCCACCCTATACATAGCTACTTTTGTCGAATACATTTTTTCATAATTTTAAAAACGAACTGGAATTTTACTATCTATAGTCATATAATTGGTCATTGATCGCCTAACGACTGTGAAATAGAGCACTGCACTGCAATTACTCCTATAAACATGGTCGAGCTTCGGGCCTGGTCGGGTTTACTACATGACGGGCTTGGGCTGGATCGGGCCTACTATGTCATTATATGATGGGCTTGGGCCGGGTTGGGTTTTAATATGCAACGGGCTTGGGTTGCGCTTGGCCTACTAAATGATAGGCTTACTTTTTAACAAAGAAAACGATAATAAATATTATATTTTTAATATTGCAAGTCTGGCTGGGCCGGGCTTAAAAATTGTATGGACCAAGTAGAGCCGGGAGCCGGGTCTAAGAACAATCGGGCTTTGGACGAGCCGGACTATTATTTTATTTTAAAAATTTCAGGCCGAGTTGGGTAGGACTTAAAAGCACTCGGGCATTGGACGGACCGGGCTTCAAATTACTGGCCCGTGCAGTGCTCTACTGTGAAATACTTTTTTGACAAATTATGCTCTTCGTTGAATATCGATACAAATTGTGTGAAATAATCAGGGGTAAACCGCACACAAGAGATGATAATTTTTTGAGAAATGTTTTGTCAATTTCATGGCAACTTATTTCTGACAGTTTCACGACACAAAACATCATCTGAAAATTTTACGAAGCGTAGTTGAGGGAAATTTACCGTGATGTTTTGTGGCGTAAAATTGCAATAAGTTGCCGTGGAATAGACAACAATTCTCTTAATAAATTATTTTCTCAAATGGTATTTAGGAATAATATTTTACCTGTTAAAGAAACACTACCAAAACGATACATTTTGCAAAACATTTTTGACGTTTATTTTGATAAATTAATAATTTTATTGTAAATAACGTAACTAGATAAAATCTAATAATTTAAGGTGGGTTTATGCTCAAAAAATTTACGCCTTATTACTTATTTCTGACAGACATGTCAAATTTTTTTGCATTACTTAACCTAAAATAGAAATATTGTCGATTCTGCGGGTATGGATACATTTCGTCATATAAAAAACATAAATATCAATTATCAAAGTCATAACAACATTAGATTAACAAATACCTATAATCATGTTTCACTTCGGTTAGATTAAAAATTTTCTTAAAATTATTCTTATTCTTAAATTTTTGAGCATAAACTCACCCTTACATATAAGATATGTGGTCATAGTTACCTACATCATTTTACATTTTTAATTCTATTGATTACACTACGTCATCCGATGTGATCATAACGCTATATGATTGGTTAACACTATCTGTCAAATAATATTTAGCAAAAAATACATGACTGTAAAATAAGTATAATCTATAAATATGAATAGTACATAATTAACACAGAATGTGGACAAGAAACAACTACATGGGAAATTTACAGCGTGTACACCATTATTTTATCCATAAGGATAACCCAACTGAAAAGGTTCTATTTGATTTATCGTGACCTCGATAGTACTTATAGTAAAGTAAGCTCTTGTATAAGGGGTGTTATGTGGTAAATATTCTCTACCTCTGCAATTAAAAAACTGTTAGGCTTAATTACTATTTGTTGTTATTTCGTGCTAGTTATTTTTAGATTTAACAAATATTTTTGTTTATAAGTACAGGTTACATTATCCAGCAGTAACAAGTTACGGAAGCGATGAGAAACAGATAAAATCCACATGTGTTAGACTAAAAATAAAATGAAGAAAATATGTTAATGCAACGTAAACATGACTGGAATAATTACCTGTCAATCTGCAAAATAACTATACTACGAATTTTAAAATATCACGCAGTAAATTAACAATTATTTTTAGAATATCAGGCACTAACAAATTTTATAACTTTATTATATGAAGTGTGACAACATTTTAAAATCCTTTATATTAACTTCACCGTCTTGTCGTGGTCAAAAAAACAAAAGTAAAAAATGACCCACTTCCCGGGATCCTATCGAGCTGACATTTTGGAAATAGACTTTTGCCACCTAACAATGCACTTTGGCAAAATTTCAGATTCTCCGCCATCTTGAAATGAAATGGCGGCTAGCTATCTCAAAATGTACTGCACCGATTGCAGTCAAATTTGGTACAGTAATAGCCAAGGATCTAACTTATGATATAGATATATTAAAATGTCAGTCCGACATCTTGAAACAAAATGGCGGACAGATATCTCAAAATGTACTGTAACTATTGCGTTCAAATTTAGTACAGTAATAGCTAAGAATCTGTCTTGAAACATAGATATATTAAAATGTTAGTCCGCCATCTTGAAACAAAATGGCAGCTAGCTATCTCAAAATGTACTGCACCGATCTGGTTCAAAAACCAAAATTTAAGTAAATATCGATCGAGTGTCAGAAGGATTTATAGTGAAAAACTATGTTTTTACGGGTTCGTTTTTTTACCAATTATGGTTTACTCAAATAAAATAAACATTGTACTCTATGTATAAAAAGGTATCATAACACGTATTTTTATATCAATTTAGATATACTTTCAAAAAGTTTTATTTATGTTGACTGAAATAAGTTAATATATAATTACAATTACACCATATTGAAATTACACCATATTATATTATATCTATTTTTGTATGAAATGCATACATTTGTAAAAAATACTAATATGCACAATAATACAATATATGACTGAAAGAAAATCTGTATATCTTACCAGTCATCCGGTATGTAAGGATGAAATTTAAGGTAACCTTTTTTCCAGATTTAAAAATATAAGGTAATGGTAAACAACATTCCAAATCACTAAATATTTACTTTTAGATGTCAAAACAAAAAAATATTCAATCGTTTCGGTCATCAAACTTCAGCATGATGCTAATAAATGCTTGCATCATCTATTATGTGCATTTTGAACCAAGGATAATTTGAGAGAAATTTGTTCAATTGTGTCCCTGTCCATATATGCCCTGCTCGCTGCTCTTCTCTATGGTATAACGAAATTTATCTGTGTAAGCTTGAGTGTAAGTATGTATATAAAAATGAATAATAAAGTACCTCCTACCTAAAATTATAATTTAATACCTAGTTAAAATTAGCTTATGCTAATGCTGATATTACAATAATCAATAGTAACCAAATAGTTTTTCAAAAAATTTCTATCAACTCAAAAATTTAATGTGAATATTTATGTTTATTTTTAGTAACAATAATAATTACAAGTACAAGAAAAGATAGCAGTGTTGCATGAATTTTCTTTTTTGAAAAATTGTCGAAAATCAATAAATAGACTTATATTTAATAATAACTGCCCCCTACAGTTTGTTAAGATGTAAATAATTTGTACATAAATCAAAAGTCTATCGCTAATTGAGAATTTAAAGCGTTTATGCTGGTAAAATGTTCTCGCAATAATAACGAAGTAAATTTAGTGTAGCGGTGACACCCACTCGCTACAAAGTAGGGATTTTTCCGCAAAGTCTATAATCCTCATATGAAAATCATACATTATCGCCAGAAAAAGCTTAGTGAAAATGCAAAATTACGGCAAAAGTTTGCCGGGAAAAAAAGTAAAAATTTCAATCGATATATTTTCTCCTGGTCGCTTATGTTATCACAAAGTTGGTGGTCTGGCCCTAAGCTTTACGATGGTGTATAACGATAGTGGTCCTGGTTCACATTAAAGCAAAACCCACGTCGCACTTGAACCTGTCGATATCAGGGTGTGTTTTGGCGCCCTTCGCCCTATATATCTTCTCCTCTCATTCCGGATACGTTAACAGCCTATTAGTGGAACGATGATGCCATTATTATTAACAGCAACCCGACAAGGACAAACAACGGACAGGATAGGAACAATAAACACGTTTACTGTTGTCATTTTGGGGAGTTTACTTCACTATACGGATTGCAGGACCGTCACTGCAATCAGGTTCCGAAAAAATTCGGAGCCGAACATTGAACACAGTCTTGTGAGGATATAATGTTAGAATATGATATGGTCCATACAAATTACCAACAAGGACGAAATTGTATATTTTTTAAATCGAAAATCAATTCTTACATATAAGAGATTACGTTCCATTATAATTTTATGTAATTTTATATTTCGAATTACATACATCATTTATTTAAAAAAGGGGTGTCTTCGAGTTTATTTTTAATTTAACGAAATATTCAAATGAATTGATTTAAGGTTATGGTAAATATCTAAATAAGCAATTTATAGTAATAAATACATACTATAATAGGAAAAACAATGTTATTTTTTAACTTTAGGTACTGTAGTTACTTGCCTATTAATTTTAGACAAAAGTTGTAAATACAAAACAAACAATTTTTAAATTAAAATTTTTGCTTCTAACAACTTGTATATTGTACATTTATCTTTAAGAATCTCATATGAATAAGTTTTATATGTTTGCAATAAACGCAGTAGAATGGTTCAAGAAACCATTTTAACTGTTTTCTGGCATGGTACAAGACGATCCTCTACTTTAACGGAAAACAGATAAATCATGGATTTCACCCGCCACTCTTCAGTGTTTATTGTTTTGTCAAAAATAATATTTTAAAGATATTCTTAAAGATAAAAGTACAATCTACAAAATGGCCGATGCAGAATTTTAAATAATATGATTTGAATCTTGCTAATTTTTGCTATTTTTTTAACACAAATATCTTCTAGCGTACGAAATCAATGTTTTTTACTGTTTTCTGGGCGTAGCCAGATTATATTTCTAGGAAGGGCCAATTATGTTGTCAAATCCCTTATAATTGAAACTTTCATTTAATTTAAGAGATGTGAAGCTGCATGTTTTTTACCTACTTCATGTGCAAAAATAATAATTGTCAGATAACAAAAGCACATAAACTTTTAGAATACTAAATTTATTTTTTTCTAATTTTGGCAAAATCAAACCGAACTCAGAAGCGCGACCTGGCGCGATTGTAATGAGAATATGACGGTGATACTTACCCTGGACTACGGCTCTATATCTAAATAAGATAATACATACTCATTGAAGAAATTATCGAGATAATCGATAATGAATATATAATAATAAGTATTAGGAAATTTACAGATAATATAAAAACATAATAGGTAAATGACATTTGTTATAAAGGATAAGCGGTACCAGCAGCTGGCCATCCGGCAACGTTGCAAGCTTGTGCGTTGAATGCTTGCAAAGTTTGATTACATTTGAATTAGATTAAAACTACAAATGAACAAACTGGTTATAATTTTTCTAAAATTATTATCTAGATGATTATTTAAAAAATACATAGATAATTTATAATTTTATCTAGATAAAATAATAGATAAATTAGAAAAAAATATATCTAGATAAGATAATAGATAAAAATATATGATTTATCTAGATAAAATTATCTAGATAAGTTACAACACTGGTAGAGGACCGTATTAAATACAAATATTAGTAACACACTTAAATAAATAATTAAATTTATTACCTTAATTTAAGAGAATATTGTATTTTACATTTTTAATTTATCCGGTTAGTCAGTCAGACAGAGAATCGTCTATATATTTAACACAAAACTGATATTAAAAAGGATGATAAAATTTAAGTTATCTAGTTGCAGATAATTAATTTTACTGCTTTTGATTTTTATATTATGGAAAATATAGTTTACCATAAAGGATATCATTTTACAAAAGTGACCTGGTCTCACAAATACTACAGTACGGCCCTGACTGACCATACACCTGACGCGATCGTTACTTTGGCATAGCCCACTATCATGATGGTACTGTTACTGTTACTGCTGGTTGTTCTATGTACATGTTCTGATTCAGGATCGACAATTGACAATATGTGCACTGAGGTTTAGAGTTTGTAATAAGGATTTGAGGTTTCCGGACAACAGATTTTGCGGAATTCGCAAATGCTGATTGTGACCGTGACCCACTTGGACAGCATGCTGGTAGTTCGTATTTATTTGCCCAAAGAACTTCCCAAATAAAAGGGAAAATTCTATTTTCGGACTATCTCATATAAAAATACGACCCGGATGTTTCAATTGGTTTTAAAAAGAAATGTTTTGTTACCGATCTGCAATCTTTGCACTGAACATTTTACAGAAAAGATGTCGTGTACATACTGATTAATTATTAATCCAACTATGATGATTCATTGTATAATTAATATTTAAATAGGTACATATATTTTAATTTTATTATTATATCAGCCAAAGTAAATTTAATTAACTCCATTCAAATGATTTTAATCACAGGAGAAGATCGCAAAAGAGAAGATACTATGTTGTTCAGAAAATGCGCTAGTGTAGCCTTTTTTTAGGTTAAAGTTAAACCTCTATTAAAAAATAAAAAATAAAGGGAAAATCCAGTGACAATTTTAATAATAAAATCAAATTTTAGACAATCACAGCATCCATACTCTTCACTGATTTGAATCGTTTGAAACTGGCAAGTCGATTGGACCAATCGTGAGTTTGGATACGTTAGTCCGCTTGGCTATTGATTAAATTTAACGTTATTGTTATTTTCTTCTGAACTCTACCAGTGTCATACGATTTAACATTACCTTATAGAATTGCCATTGTTTTATTGATAAACTAATCAAAAATACTTCTCAGTTATTTAAAATTTTCTGTTATAAGGAGATATTTACACATGACATTATTTACACCTGCTGGTGGCTAGTGTGTGAGCTGGGACGTAGGGTTGCCAGACCTCCTATATTTAATAGGAGTCTCCTATATTTATCTCCGATATCCTATAAATGAGTTAAAATCTCTAATATTTTTAAGAATATAATGAATAAAAAAAAAAAATAATATTTGTGCGTTGCGCAGACGCCATGCTGAAGACTGAAGAAATTTCTAATCTGGCAAGTCTTATGCTTTTATTTCATTTATTTTAATTATTCCTGCAACTTCCGCCTTTGAAGGAGATTTTAGTTGAATGGAAAGTAAGTGGACTGATATAAAAAAAAATCCGGCTTCAATAGAATAGAAGAGCAAAATCACTAATATCTGTAAAATTCAAATTAAATTGCATGTAAGTATTATGATTATGTTAAGAGCGTAAAAATATCAAAAAAATTCGTAGTCACGGAAAGTATACGTAATAACTAAAACTAACAATTATTTTGTTTAAAATTGGTCTTATTTATAAAATTAAATTCGAGTAAAAAGTTTAGAATTTATGTGTTTTAACATATCTCCTATATTTTTAGCGAATCTCCAATTGACGATCGTTTAAATGTGAGTTTTATTCTTCTACTAGAATTATTTTCCCGAGATCTTAATTTGATACCACACTCGATAGTATTTAAATTAAAATGAAAAAGATCAATTTATAAAGTTATAGTACCACTGGTATAAATAAAGATAAAGAATAAAGATCATTAGCGAACTTTAAGTCAGTTTTTGGCTCAAGATCTTAAATATAAAATTTCAGTTCAAAATTCCAACGCGTTTAAGTAATCCAACATCCAAACAGACTAACAGACCCACAAACCGACTTTTTTATTCTTCTACTAGAATTCTTTTCCCAAGAGATTTAATTTGATACCACGATAGCACACTCGATAGTATTTTAATAAAAATTAAAAAGTTCAGTTTATAATGTTAAATAAAGCTCATAAACGAAATTTCAAAGTTCAAAATTTCAACGCGTTTTTAAATTATTCAACGTCCAGACAGAGCCACAGTCCGAGTTTTTTTTAAACCATAGTATTTTAGTTCAGTAGGTCCGAATAGTGAAAATTCAAATCTCGGCGTGTCAAAAATCACGATTACAATACTTCCTCCTATTACATAAGTCAGGGAAGTAAATAATGGCGTATTATAAGTATGTATAATAATAACTATTATTATTTCGGCCTGATTTTAAGGCTCGATCCACCTGGCAAATGCCGGTCCTGTGTACAATACACGCAAGGTAATTGTTTTACTGCTTCAAGGAGGTGACAGGCTTGCCGGTCATTTCCTCCTTTCAGCAGTAAAAACTGTTTTACCTTGCTCGTAATGTAATACTACTATTACTTAATGTATTGGTAAGAAATATTAATAATGTTGCACTCAACAAATTATTTTTAAATATTCCCAACCTATGATGTATAGAGAGGGTCATATCATTTGCAATATACGTAATTATTAGTGTATATTTTACAGATTAGTTTTTGAATAATAATGTAAATTTATTATATTCTTTTTTTGTGTTTCATTTTAAAAAATACTTGTTTGATTTTTTGGGGTCGATATATATTTAAAATTGCAAGTGTTCCATATAAATGAATCTGAGGTTTTAGGTAGAATATGAAATAAATTATAAAAATAAAAATGAAATATTAACGAAATTTATTGTTATCATGTTATCGCTTCATGTAATTCCGAATTCCGGGTTATGTACGAATGCAATATCATTGTCTTATGTCAATTCAAAAATATGATCTATGTACAAATTATACCAAGAGCCATACTTGAATCATTTGCTACAACATTCAGGTCAATATATAATTATTATAATATATTTTCGGAATTTTCTGTTTTCAGCCTATATTTGTAAATTGCAATTAATAATAATTTGTTTTCCGAGCAATATCATTTGTTTTGTTTGTTATCAGTTGTGTATTAGCATCGTAATAATATATTATAATTACTTAGTGTATAACAAAAGTAAACTTTTAAAGCACGTGAATCATACGCTATTTTTTATTAAAGCTGCATCCTAATTTGAAAAATAGAGCTGGGAAACAACATTTTAATTTAGATTGATTGTATAGACAGAACATGTGTCAATATATCGTTACATAGGAGATTGGTTACAATTTTTATTGTTGTTCATTTTGCACGCATTTGCGTATTTTAAACATCGTTTATGATTTATGATGCATGGTGTAATAATTTATAATTTATTTTTATAATAAAGTATAAAAGTTAATAGTAAAAACTTGAAATTAATATCGTTTCATAAACGGCCGTTTGATGAACCGTTTTTTAACACTATTTTATTTCCAATGATATATTTTTAAATTTTAAATTATAATAAATTAAAAGTGACCTTCTGTGCTTCTACTTTTCTGCTGGTCTTTTTAGCAGTATTGATTTCGATGCATTATTTGGTAACATAATGTAAATTCCAGTCGCTGAACCATAAAGTAACAATGTAAAGTTCTAAACTTACTCACGTTTATATTGAGAAATCTTAGGGCAAAGGGGTCGAACATTATTAAACTAAATCAATATTTAGTCCGGTTTTTTATGAAAACTTTTTGTAGTATAAGATGTCAAGGTCATTTGATAGAATTCATTATAGATTATAACCATGAAAGAAAATTTCATATAGTATGGTGTGAAATATTTTTATGTGGGAAATATGAATATATTTTTTTTATTTTAAACTGGTTTCGTGTGACACGAATCGATATATTTTGTCATTTTTATTCTGAACACGTAATATTATGTAGTAACGAAATTTATTGTAGCGATAAAATTGAAATAATACATATTATTATGCTACAATTTTATATGGAATAAAAATGTTCCTCTATTCAATTTTAAACTTAAGTTTGACCTACTTTATTTTGAAATTTTTATAGAGACTAATAAAATTATATGAAGTAGTGTTGTAGAAAGTCTTCAGGGCGTTTTAACAATATTTTAAACTTTTTCAACAAAATTTAATGCGCTGTAATTAATAAATAAAGCACTGATCAGTTTACACAGAAGACAGAAGCCCTTGAAGGTATTTTTAATTAAATGTAAAAAAAAGTTTTGGCGAATAAAACTATTTTTATTGTCGGTATTTACTATTTTTATCTTTGTTATAGGTATGCTTGCTTTACAAAAACATCAAAGTAAATTTAACATAAAAACATACTCGTATAAAGGAGTCCTTTTCTTTAATGTTTCTTTTCTCCACATTTTTGAAAATTACACAAACACAAGTTGTGAAAACATTTGGTAAAGTTAAAGAAAGAGAGTGCATAATGTAAGTATGTCAGTGTTTCTATTGTATACTTTGTATTATGCTCCATGCACAAAAGGCAGGATAGTTCAAAGGTAAGAGCGTAGTTCAAAGAGTAATCGCTCAGGATAAACCAGGATCAAAATTTAAACGATCATCTTACACTTGTATTCGATATTTTATCACCTTTCTGGTATCTTAGCTTAGTACTACATCTTTTCAAAGAAGTTATTTCAGTCCTTTAAATTGTTAG
Source organism: Agonum fuliginosum (assembly GCA_947534325.1). Taxonomy (NCBI): domain Eukaryota; kingdom Metazoa; phylum Arthropoda; class Insecta; order Coleoptera; family Carabidae; genus Agonum; species Agonum fuliginosum. The sequence goes on from OX384032.1 coordinate 26,142,011, forward strand.
CTCTATATTGCTTCTCTTGACTCTAGTACACTGACAGACAACAAAGTTGAAATACGATACTAGAAAAAAAATCTCATGCTTTTCAGTGCATGAACTGCTGTTAGACTTTACTCTCTTTGTGTTAGTTTATATGTAATATATGATTTTTAACCACAAATATACTGTATTACACTGGTAACTAAACGAGCATCTGCCTTTAATATATAATATATACACTGGCGAAAAAAAAACACTTGAAATTCGTACAAATATCGACCATTTTCAAACTGCCATAACTCGGTGTATTTTCAATCGATATCGATGAATCTTCGAGGGCGAGAAACTTTGAAGTGTCTACTTTAAAGTCATGCTTGCAAACTTAAGCGCAACTCCCTCCGCCCCCTCTAGCAATCATGTGCAAAAAAATAATTTTAATTTTAAAAATGTTAAACTTTGAGGATGTGTACGGAGTTTAAACATTTTTTTGACTTGATCCACCAAAAGGGCACTAAAATTTGTTCAATTCCCTGTGCAGGACTCAAAGAACGAAGTTCCTACGATGATTTGGCACAAAGTTATGGATTTTTTTTAAAAAGGGGCATTTTTTTGTTTTTCGCACATAACTCAGCCACTTTTCAACCAAATTAGACGATTTTTTCGGAGAAAACCTCCATAGTGGCTCTACTTTAAGGGGATAAAGTCAGATTAGTATGATCTATTTTCGTATCCTTCAAAACCCGAACAAAAAAAACACGTTTTTGGGCAAAAACACATCCAACTTTGTCCATGTGTATCGAGTTGGAAAAAATTTATCGACTCGATCCACGGAAAAGGCATTGTAATTTGTTCAATGCCAACGACGATTTGGCTCAAAGTTATGGACGTTTGAAAAAAGTGCATTTTGTGGTTTTACATACAATTCTATTTCTCTCCGTGTAGGTGTCAATAATAGTATATTAAAGAACAAGTTTTATAAGGCATAATTTTTTCGCACGTGTTCAAATTTAGTAAAACGAGCCCTCGGGCGAGTTTACTAAAGAACAAGTGCGAAAAAAGTCTTATAAAATGAGTTCTTTATACTATTTGTTCTATTTGGTGTCTTTTTATTATTAAAATTTAAATTATACTTCCACAATATACACGAGTCGATTTAGGGAAATTTATGTGTGAAACGTTTTGGTTGGTGATATTAATATTGCCATTTATTTAACTGTCACTGTCACTGCAAAAGTATATATTACTGAACTATTCTAGGTGTTAAGTACAGATACACTGCTCAAAACAATTAAAGGGTCAAGTTTTTTTTTTTTAATAACTTTTTTTCAAACGTAGAATTAATATGAAAATTTATTTATAGATACCTTAAACCTTTATTTAAACAATTTTATTATATTTCAATTTCAATTAATACATAACACTTAACATGATCAGTCAGAACGAAAACCTGCGAAAAATAAAGTGTAAAAATTGAACATTTAGTAAATTTTTATTAGATTTATTTCTTATTTACAACTTTAATAAGGTGTATTACCTCCGTTAGCATTAAATACAGCTTGTCAGCGATGTGGCATGCTGCGGATAAGCCTGCGTTTGTTTTCTTGTGGAATCTCTTGCCATAACTCCACTAGAGAATCTTTCAGTTCCCGTATTGTCTAAAGCGGGTTAACTCGACTTTTGATGCGTGGTCCAAATTGATCTCATAAGTGTTCAATATGATTGAGGTCAGCGCTACATGCTGGCCATTCCATTTTTTCAAAATTGTTGTCCACAAGGTACCGTGTGACTAGTCCAGCTAAATGCGCGCGGGCTCCATCTTGAATTAAGACAAACCTGTCACGTCTGTTCGGCGCTAAAAGAGCAAGCGGTTGTACATGAACATTTAGGACAACATCTACATAGCGCCGTGCAGTCAAAGTGCCATTTCGAGTGATGACAAGTTCGGTTTTAACACTGATGTATATTCCACCCCAGACCATAACTGAACCTCCACCAAAAGGTATATGTGGCAGCATATTGTGTTGGATGTAGTGCTCATTTGTTCTTCTTCAGACTCGAAGAGGCCCATCAAGCTTGTGTAAATTGAATTTTAATTCATCAGTTAAAAGTGCAGCACTCGAGTGTCTCAGTTGCTATATTCGATGTTGCCGTGCATACAGAATTCGGTCTCTTTTATGCTTTCTGGTTAATGAAGGTACTTTATCAGGAATTCTAGAAGATAAATGTCCCTCAAAAAGCCTATTTCGTACGGTCTGATCAAAAATTCTTTTACCATTTGCTCGAGAGAGCTCATTTTGTAGTTCTCGAGCTGTAGCGAACCGCTTAAGTAGACCTTGGAATCAGTCTTCATTGGTAGTTATTGTTCTTCCTCGGACTTGCAAAGTACGTCTAGTTATAACCCGGTCTCCTAGTGTCTCTTCCATGCCATCCAGATACCTGATTATGTATCTCCTAGAGCTGCATATCGCTGTTTTCGTCCTTCTGTAGCAAAGTTATTGCTTCAGACATCTGAACTTCTGTTAAATATCTTCTGTGGCCTTTGTTTTGATCCATTTTATAAAATTTCACTGATACTTAACTGCTTTACTTTAGTAAATGCTTAATAAAATATCGAAATATGGCAAATTTCATTCCAGTTTCGCTCATTTTTTATTCATAGCAGTAATAATAAATAAGGACATAAGACAAACAGATCAAACTAGTTCAGATACTTAAACAATACATAAGGCAACTTAAATTCTTAATATAGGTGTACCTGATATCTTGCAACCATTATTTTTATATAAAAAAAATCTTGACCCTTTAATTGTTTTGAGCAGTGTATTATAGAAAATATTGAACTTATATGTTTTCAATTTCTAGATTCATTAATTTTATTGAATAAAAAGTAATTAATTACGCAAAACATATTAAGAGGTTATACTGAAATTTGTCAATTCTGAAGTTTGACGTTTAACAATTGAAATAAATCTGATACTAGCAATACCTACCTTCTATAAAAATATGTCGCGTGTCACAAAGTGAGCTCTAGCGACATTCAGTTGCGTTTCACAAAGTTAACTTTGTGAACGCCAAATAGAAAAAAGTATATAACATACCAAGATGAAAATAGTATAGAGATTTATTTGATTACTAATTTTGTTTAAATTATAAAAGTTTAACTATTTAATCTGGGGAGTTTATATTTATGTTAATTTAATTTTTTGTCGAGGCAGTAACTGGGCGGGTTTAAGGACAGCTCTTTACATGTGATGACGTACAAACCCAGAGTTCCGTAGTTTAAGTCTCTTGGCCGGCAGTGTGTAATTTTAGTTAAATCGTAAAACATCTTGCAATTAAATCGCACTAAAACGCTTCAAGCTGGCCACTTTTGATCGTCATAAATGCAGTCCAAGTTGCACAAGAATCTCTCCGTTTCCACTTTGAATTTCAATTCAAAGGACGTCGCACGAATTGAGATTCTGACTGCACCATACACCAAGACAAATCGGTCGAATCGGCAGTGGTTGGATTCCGATATAAATATATCTACCATTCTATATTTGGGAGTAAATCTTGTTGAATGGTTACCAGCAATGCATTTATCCTATTCTAACTAATATCGTATGTTAAATTGTTGAGTATAACACGTAGATTATGAGATATTATGTAGTAGTTTTTATTTAGAAATTTTTAAAAGCAGCAAGAAAATTTATTTTATCACAAATTGAATCAGATATTTTCCACATAAATATGGCTACTTGCTTTAGCATACTGCTCTGGTAAAAAGCTTAGTTATTAGATGGTTTTAGCAAGCTCGTTAATATTTTATCTTCACACAAGAGAGTAGCGCGGAACCCGGAACAGTGGCATTAGAAATGATTAGAGTAAGTATAATAAAAACATACGTGGTTGGGCACATGCGCATTATAATTTAAAAACTAATTATCAAGTTTTAAGTTGGGTTTGTGTCCGGTAGAGCAGCGCTGTGCTCGCGGGCAGCCTGCCAACCTTGTCTGATACAAAGTAATTTTATTAAACACGGCGGGCAACAGGCATCAAAAAGAGCCCAACACAAGCAACTTTTACACGAAGACACTCTCCCAATGTGTGTTCACAAATTGAGATTTATTTTTATACCAGCAGAGTAACTACGTACTTCGCATTACCTACTCTCTGTAAAGTAAATTTCATTGTTCGTTCTCTTGCTCTTTTACCCTCAAAATTAATGTCAGGTTGCTTTGTTCTTACTTTAAATAACAACAGAAACAAAAGAAAAAAAAACTTTGCGGGTAAAACATTTGAATGCAGTTGTTTGCAACGACCGGCGTCGACGCCGACGAACATTCGACCGGAAAACTGCGATACTCTGATTCGCGAAGTGAGGTACCTAACACATTCTAATTTTATTCCGGGAAATAAAGAACCGGGCGTAAATCAAAACTGAAAATGAACAGCAGTGGTGCTCTGCAAAGATGGATCGTTGCTTTTCAGCCAACAATACATTCATGCAATAAATATATTTTTGAATACAGTGTTTTGAACTGTAATTATGGTTTCATTTTAGCGTTGTAAGAACATAAAAATGAATTATTAAAATGATATTATTCTGACCATTGTTGAGTTAATTATGATTTTATCAATTAGTAATTTAATTAGTTGCGAACTTTAAAAAGTTGTACATGTATTAATAAATAGTTTAATTTCAAATGTCATAAATGTCGATGCAGTAGCTGCGCGTGTATAGGCCCATCTCTCAACTCTCTGCTTGTGATGACGTATGAATCCGGGGTTCCGCGGTTCGAATATCTCTCCGTTACTGATTTGAATTTGAATCAAAGGTCGTCGCACGAATTGAGATTTTAACTGCACCAAGATGAATCGGTTAAAGTGGTTGGATTTCACTAATAACATCTACCATTCTGTAACTTTGGGGAATAAATCATGCTGGAATGGTTACCAGCAAAATTTAAGCAAAAAAAACCTTAATACATACAAACAATATAAAAATGAACAATATTTCTTTTAGTACAAGCAACAGGGAGTTAGAAACAGGTTTACATGGAATTTATTCAAGCGGGTTTTAATAATTAGCAGGTTAGTGTAAGTAATTTATTTTTTTATTTATGCATTTCTTGATAATTTATCCTTTAAAACCAAATATAAAGAAAATAAAATGGTCATTAGCTGTACCTACCAAACTTAGTCAAGTCTAAGTTAATATGTTAATTAATACATAAACCACAATAAGCTGTTATGTACAGCTTTTAAATTAATTACAGCGGTCTCTTTTTTTAAACATATCTGCTGATAAAGGGTGATTTACAACTTATATATTTCAATTTTCAGTGAATAATTTTTTTTTCAAAATTCGCAATTTTAGTTTCCAGGTGTATAATAAAACTGTTTTCAAATGGCATTTCATAAATTTATTTATTCCATTCTTAGTTTATCAAATATCATTTATAAATCAACAATAAGTGCTTTTAAAAATGTGCTTCTTGTGTAACCTGTCATTACATTTACGAATTTATAAAAAAATCTTTTTGTTTCATAGCCAGTAAATTGAGTACTATTTGTTATTAAAAAATATGCACGAAGTTGTGAATCACTGTATAAAAATGTGTCAAATCTGTAGTCTCTTAAGGTGGGTTTATGCCCAAAAATTTAAGAATAAGAATAGATTTAAAGTTAAAATAATTGTAACATATGAGTTGGTTTATGCTGGAGAAATAATTCTTAATCCTTATTCATTCATTCAATCGACTCATACGTTATTGGGATATTTCAATAAGAATGCGAACCTAATGGTGAAATTGTGTACTTAAACAATGGTGCACTTGTGAGTGATTTACACGTTGTTGTATGGACACGAAGTGATTAAAAGTGATTTTGTTTAATGTTTGAAAATATTTCGAAAAGTATTGAGTTTAAAATTTGTTCATTTTAGTTAATTGGTTGTATAAATATAAATTAAGTTACTATTTATTGCATACTTTATATGATAAGATGCCATTGGAGGTATTTTGTACAAAACTAAACTAGAAAGATAAAAGAATTAATACCTACATAAACTAAAGTGAATATAACTATTATTTAATACTACACTAAGCAAGATCTTAACTATGTAGAGAACCTAACAACCACTTGCTGAATAATGTACTTAAAATGCAAAATAAAAACAAATTTACTACCAAAACTACAACAATAGAAAAAATCTGACATGGACACCACATGACTTCCTTGTACGCCTATTAAACTTTTCATACTTTTCTTAATAACTATAATGTAGAATAATATAAAAAAATCTGACATGGCCACCACAAGACCTCCCGCCATATACCTACTTTATTCTTTTAACTTATTATACAAATATATTAATATATAAGTATATAAGCTACTATACTCACAAATATATTTTAGTCATTTTATTTAAACGGCAGAAGAAGATATACATTTTTTTTACTATTGTCACTGTCATGTCATAATCATTTAAATTTTACGTAGTAACAAATGTTAATCGATCATGGACTACAAGATACCGAAATACTAAATTATAAATATATACTTTAATTATTTTTAAATGATACCAGATACAAAAATATTTATAAAATACTGATTGTAGTTAATAATCACATAATCTTTCATTTAAAATAAAAAAATTTATCTTAAATTATATATTTATCGAAACATTTGAAAAAAGTACTACTTCCGGTTTGTAGATTGAAACAAAAAATAGAAGGTGCACAACTAGATGCTATAACAGTCCTAAATACAAAATTTCAACTTTCTACGTCTAACCGTATTTGAGTTATGCGACACACATACGTCCGTCCGTCCGTCCGTACGTACGTACAGACGTCACGACGAAACTAGTCATAATGGATTCAGAAAAGGTCAAAACGGATATTTCCATCAAAATCTGAAAACCGAAATTTTTCGCGATTACAATACTTCCTTTTTACTCTGTACAAGGAAGTAATATCACACAAAATTCTATCAAAATTAGTAGCACACACTTAATGAAAACTGCATACAGAAGAAAAAATAACAAAATAATACACACTGCAATGTTATGCTTATGGAAGCCAAAGTAAAGTGCACCGTTTTTCAGAATTTCACATAGGTGAACAACGCCATCTCTTAGTAGTGCAATAACCCAATAACTGTTTTTAATTAAGACTATTCTTATTCTTAAATTATGTGACTTGTGAGTATAAACCTACCTTAAAATTATGAATATAAATAAATCTATTCTATCAATTTCATCTCATCAATATGAAACAATAAGTACTGAGAAAGTAACAATAACGGAAATAACAAAGTATATTTTAGCATCCTGTATAAAATGCATTCAAAAAATTAAAATAGATTCCTATAAATTTAACGAACTATTGCGTTGAAGAGGCCCAACTTTTTGCGGCGAGCATCTACAGATAATTAAAAATCAATATTAATTCCGCAAACTAATAATTCAAGACCATTCTTAATAATGGATAAATCAACTTTTTATCGATCAAATATCGAAAGTTTATCTTTGAGCTTAACACAATCACCTCGCTTCTCCAAATCCAAATACAATTGTATTGAATTGTAAAAAAACCAGTTTGTTGATAATGTCACTATTGCAAAAGTGTTTTTGTTTTGTGTACAATGAAAACAAATAACTACATATACAAAGCAGGGATTTGTTTCTATTTTAAACAGCACGATGAGTTTAAAAGTATCACCTTTGGAAAAGTGGATTGTATAAATCCTCTAGCCTCTAACTTTTAACCAGAAAATAATATCTGTCTGTATTCGAGTAAAATTATATTTTGCACTTTCGGAACTAAAACTATTCTTTAGTCTTTATTTCATTATTAAATTGATCCCAAGGAATTATTTCATATTTAATCCCGTTGTAAATGAATCGAATTAATTAATCCAGTTGTCAAGTAAATACGTGCAATTTGTTACAGAGTATCTATGGTAATAATATAAATATTCGTAATAAAGTTTACTGTCAACATTATAAAATGCTCGATAAAATGTGTATTCTTTTAAACTATTTTGCATTCGTTTGAGGATAAAGCGCAAAAATAGCGTATATACTACAGGACTAAAGAATTTTTAATCCCTCAAGTGATTATTTCACTCACCTTCGGCTCGTGAAATAAACTTCACCCTCAGGATTAAATAATGCACTTTAGTCCTTTAATATAATAGTATCCTATTATATTATTTAGGTCGGTATATGCTGCATTAAGTAGTTTGTCTTTATTAGACAAAAGCAGAAAAAATAGCATTTTCGTCTGAGATATAGGTACAATTTTTTTTTCGACCCAGTGACATTAGAAACGAAAATATTAGATGTAAAAGGAGGCTTTTTCGTGCATATTCATTTAAAACTCACTAAATTCGATGTTCAGGGGTAATATCATAAGAGATGATAATTTTTTCAAAATTATTTTGTCGTTTCTAACAATTTCACGACACAAAACATCATCTGCCGAAACGTAGATGAGAGAAATTTCTGTGGTGTTTTGTGGAGAGAAATAGCAATAAGTTGCCCTGGAATAGACAAAACTTCTTATCTCGAATGGTATTTAGGAAGGATAGTTTACTTGTTACAAACACTACCGAAACGACTCATTTTGCCAAACATTTTTGACGTTTAATTTGTCAAATTTATTTATTTATTGTTAGTAATGAAAACTAAATAATGAACTTTTGTTGTCAGATACATCATTTTACATTTTCAATTCTATTGGTTGCCTTACGTCATCCAACGTAATCATTACGTAATATGATTGGTTAAACCATCTGTCAAAAAATATTCAATGGTAATTAAGTACACTACAGGTATTTATTTTATCGGATAAACATTCATTTATTACAAAAATTTGGTTGCCTAGTAATTTGACGAAACAAACTGTCTCCCATAAAAATTCGAGTCCGCAGGACGAGAATTTTTATCTGACGGTTTGTTAAGTCAAATTACTTATTGGAAACCAAGTTTGAGTTTATAAAATGCATGTTTGTCCAGATAAAATAAATACCTCGAGTGTAATTCGGTATGATAGTTTCACGAATAACATTGATAATTTCTTGACTTTTCAATTTGATTTTGTTATTCAAAGCAACATGGTACCGATTTTTTTAAAATTTTTAGCTGTTTTCATGACAATCATTAAATGGTAAATAAAAATTTATCTGATTTTTTATCCGCTGTAGTAACGAAAAATAGATTGTTTTCATGGCTCATTTTATATAGGAGTGTAATTATCAGCATTATGACTTTAATACTTATAGGTACCTCCTTTCCAGGTATAGGTAGGTATGTGGTGAGAGGTAAAAATAGGAATTGTGGGAAAATATGGTTTTTGGTGAAACACTTTAGTTATATGTATGCAAAACAAATTGGTGTGTTATTATGCTTCTGGCGTGATTGTGTATATTACGCGACTCTAATTAATGTAATGGCATGCCGGTTGATTAGAATTATAATAATTAAATGGGAAATATGTACTATGTATGTGGTATGTTCAATTCAATACAAAGCAAATATATGTCTGAACTAATTAATATTAGGAAAATATATTTCAAATTAAAAATGAACTGACAGAAAAACATGTTTATAGAAATAAATTATTTATACCTCAAAAGTGTGACGTAGAAAGAAATTTAATTAATTCTGTTTTTACGAGTACTGATATTAAAAAATAAATAAAATAATAAACAGAAACCAATTTTATTTTGACCATTCTCATTTAACAGGTTTTAATAATACATTTCAGTCCTTATAACTACTTGTATATTGAATTATTGTGATTGTGATAAATTTGTCAATTATTTATTTATATTTTGTTGTTTACAATCGTAAATAAAATTATGTATTCTAAACATTTGCAGACAAACAATAAGAATGAAAGATAGTTACGTTTCAGGAAAAACTGAAATTGCGTGTATGAACAGAAGTAACTAGTTTCAGTAGGTAATTATTTGTTTGCATTGCAGCGTAGCTTGCTCTTTTTGCATTGTTAGAGAATATCAGTAACATGGTTTCAAGCATTGTTTAATAATAGATACCTCACTGTCACTGGTTGCATGCAAATTTGAGCACTCCTTATTGTCTATCATTAATAATATTATACGAGTATACGCGATTAGACCAGTTTTAACCGTTTTTAACTTTTTACATTATCATTATAGCCTACACTTGAACAGTTAGAAAGTAAGTAAGTACCTACATTATCAATATAAAAAATTCTGTTCGATCTAAAGCCCAGTCATTTTAGGTTTTAACCTTGCACTAAATAATAGTGTCAAGCTGAAAATTTGCACACTTGTTCTATTTGATGTCCAGACTTATTTTAGGGGTATTTTTTGGAATTGCGTACGTTTTTCTTGTTTACCTCGTAAATGGAAACATTCCGAGAAAAGCTGTTAGGTATCAATTTTCATGTAAGTGTTATAGTTTTCTAAAAAAATCATATTTGAAAATAGGTATTTATTTTAATCAAGTATGTAGGTATATTTCTTCAGCTAGAAAAAATAGACATCATTGTATAACGAACAAAGACATCGAATTCCGGTTTGCGGCATTCGATTTCTAGAATAATTTTTACTTCTTTGTACGGAGTAAAAAGGAAGTATTGTAATCGCGAAAAATTTTGGTTCTCAGATTTTGACGGAAATATCTGTTTTGACTTTTCCTGAATCCATTATGACTAGTTTCGGCGTGACGTCTGTAGGTACGGACGTATGTGTGTCGCATAACTCAAATACGGTTAGACGTAGAAAGTTGAAATTTTGTAGTTAAGTCTGTTGTGCATCTCATATTTCAGCTTGTGATCGTCCGTGCCAAAAGGGCACTTTACTCGAGGTATTTTTTGGTATTTTCCGCATAAATCAATACGGTTATTATATTATTCTACATTTTAGTTATTAAGAAATGTATGAACAATTCCATAGGCTTACAAGGAAGTCATGTGGTGTTCACATCAGATTTATTTAGGAACGTTTAGTTTTAAAATTTTACAGCTCCAGACACAGTTAAAAGATTTTCTCTAAGAAAAGAAATTATTTTGTGTTTAATCAACTGTAACTTTTAAACCTATAAGAATATTGAATTACGGTTCTATATATTTTCTCTGACAAATGTACCTATAGAATAATGTTATTTCTTTTAAATTATGTATTTTTTAAACTTCTTAACGAATTGAAATATCGAATTTCTGAACATTTTTCATTAATCCAAAAATTTTAAATTTAAATTTTCTCGATATTGAAGGTCTGCTTAAACTTTAAACTCGTGAGATTTGCTTACTTCTTTAAAAATGAAATTGGATATTTCGTGTGAATAACTCAAATTGCCGAAAATATTAGAAATTTTGAAAGAAAATTTCATTCGTGAAAAAAAAAATTCGTCAAAAAACTGCCGATTTATGAATCAAAAAACCACAAAATGCACTTTTTTCAAACGCCCATAACTTTGTGCCAAATCGTCGTAGGAACTTCGTTCTTTGGGCCCTGCACAGGTAATTGAACAAGTTTCAATGCTTTTTCTGTGGATCGAGTAGACAAATTTTTTCCAACTTAATACACATGGCCAAAGTTGGACGTGCTTTTGCCCAAAAACGTGTTTTTTTTGTTCGGATTTTGAAGGGTACGAAAAGGGATCATACTAATTGAGTTTACCTCCTTAAAGTAGAGCCACTATGGGTTTTTTCCCGAAAAAATCGTCTAATTTGGTTAAAAAGTGGCTGAGTTATGTGCGAAAAACCAAAAAATGCCCTTTTTTAAAAACTTGCACAGGGAATTGAACAAATTTTAATGCCCTGTTGGTGGATCAAGTCAAAAAAATGTTTAAACTCCGTACACATCCTCAAAGTTTTTAAAATTAAAATTCTTTTCTTGCACATGATTGCTAGAGGGGGGCGGAGAGGGTTGCGCTTAAGTTAGCATGCATGACTTTAAAGTATACACTTCAAAGTTTCTCGCCCTCGAAGATTCATCGATATCGATTGAAAATACACCGAGTTATGGCAGTTTGAAAATGGTCGATATTTTTACGAATTTCAAGTGTTTCCTTTTTTATCCGCCAGTATATATATATATATATATATATATATATATATATATATATATATATATATATATATATATATATATGTCGGGGTTAGCAATCATGTTGATTGTAATAATAATTAATGATAGGAATGCAAGTGTGCTAATGAAGTTATGATCGTGTTTGCTTGTTCGATTACGTTATTATTATTAGTACACTTGGGCGAAGTCTGGGATTACGTGCTAGATGTGGAATGAGCCGGAGATGCTCTGATGCGAGTAGCACGTGCCCAGGAATTGCCACCATTCCTTATCGTCATAGTTTGTAGATCACGTTTAACTGGTTCATGACATGAGTGGTGAATGTGTGATTTATTTGGTGTTTAGATTAGTTAACTATTCCATTAATTGCGCTTTGGGGGTATGATAAAAAGGAAGGAATATTTATGTAAGGGAAAGGGAAAACCAGTCGTGGTCGAATTAATAGGAAGGGATGAATTAGGGAGCGGAATTAATCATGACGTAACGAAAACTCTAGAGCACTTGGCTTAAAAATATATTTAATAAAACACAAAAACTCCGATAAAGAACACAAATATAAAAGATTAAACTTGACGTATCGTTTCAACTAACTTAAAATACGAAATTCGACAAAAATATACTTAAAATTACGCATAAAAGCGTAATGTCCGTAGCAACGGGCTACATCTTGGACTTATCTCGAGCTCTGCTGTCGAAGAACTATCCGCAGACGCCCAAAAACCAAGGGACGTCTGGCCTAAAGGGTACAGGGAGATGCAGATGACCTATGAACTTTTGTATCTAAAAATAACTAAAGGTAACAAAAATACAGAGCGTAGCATATGCAAGTCATCTTGCTACAACACATTGGATTCCTCGAAATTTAATTAGAATAATCCGCTAATTTAAATTTAGAAAAATTAACATCCAAACAAATGGCAAGTGAATAACCATTTTTTCGATTTTGGACCTAAATTTTGAACGCTTATATCTCGGAAACTAAAAAAGATATATAATTATGGTTTGACGGAATATAGTACCTACATCGTAGTTTAGTTAGCATAATTTGAAACTTTTTAGAAAAATCAATTTTCGTGGCCTCCCTTAATAAAAATAGTTTAAAAAAATATTTTGTAATTTCTGCCTTCGTTTTAATTTCAACGGGGCCATAGGCAACTATGAACTCCATATGAAAATTTTAATTTGGTTTGAATTTTTCGAAATCTGTAGAATATACAAATTTTTGAGGACTGCTTCGTTAAAAACTGCATATTGAACGTGTAAATTAGAAATTAGAAACAAGTTAACGAAATTGGCAAAATTTACATTTTTGCGTATATCTAGTCACCAATGCATTTTTGTGGGAAAACAAAAACATTTCTAAATTAGCCCCCTAAAGGGGCAACTTTTGGGTAATTTAAGCAACTTCTCTTCGACTGCAACTTCTGAACGCAGTAAAATAGAGACTTCCGGTTTCAAGCATTCAATTCCTTGGACATTTTTATATTAGCTACATATTTATTTATCATAATAGGCATTATTGTTTTAAAAGAATTTCTCCGAGAAAGTGTATAAAGAAATTTAAAAAAGATTCTCGAAGAGCTTAATTTTTTTTAAAATAAACGTTTCTGATTAAAAATTGTTCTAGAAATCAAATGCTGCAAACTAGAAGACGATATCTTTTGTTCGATATAAAAAGGCGTTCATTTTTCCGTGTTGAAACAATACACATACTTGATTAAAAGAAATACATTTTCCTCGTAACATTCCAATTTACGAGATATAGAAGAAAAACGTACGCAACACCCAAAAATACCCCTCAAATATAGGGACGCGAAGAGCGGAGCATCTGGGACTTTTAGTATGTTGTTTAGGACATCAAATAGAACAGGAGTGCAAATTTTAAGCTTAATTAGTGCAAGGTTTAGCCGAAATTTTGTCTAAAATTACTGGGCTACTATTGTAGTAGAATAAACACAAATGGGTACCTATTGATTCGTGGTTAGAATATATTTTAGTTTATACATGATGTATCTTTACTTCAGGAAAAATTTGAAGGGAATATACTACATGATGTACTGAGCATGGAACAGAAAGATTTTTTGAAAAATTCGAAAAAAAGGGAATAACAAATTTAAAGTAAAGTGAACACTTTTAGTAGGTACCATGAGTATTATACTTCTTATATAGTTTTTCTAAATATTTCATACAATAATGTCTGATGTTGAAAATTCATTTAAATTAAGTTGCTTTCAATAAATTACGCTACTAATAAATATCCTTTAATTTTACGAAATTTCAAAAAATTCTTTCTGTTTCACGTTCAGAATATATGTATACCCTTAAATTTTTTCCCGAAGTTTTATTAAAAATTGTTTTATTGTTCGCGTTCAACATAAAATGTTTTTCATTCTTCTATAATTTCTTTTGATTTGAAATCAGTTAACTCTCACAACTATTTGAAAGATTGAACCGTTTTTAACTGTTGTTGACGGAAACAAAAACCAAATTTTTAAATGGGATCGTAAAACACGAAAACTAAATATTTTTCGTGTTTAGTTCCTACTTCGAACACACTAAATTATTGAAACATTCTCTACAATTATTATTATGTATAAATACCTACCTGTTATATCCGTTTCGTTTTCGTTTAACTACAAATTGTACACATTTTCTGAAATGTTTATTTTCAATTTTAGTTTACTGAATTGGATATTTTGTAACAAACAAACCTAGTTTAACAACACAAACAATACAAATAAAATAAATTGTTTTTAGGTGATTATGGGCTGTGTGCTGTTTACAAATAGCCCAGTCAATCTAGACAAAAATTAGCCAAACCTAGAAATGGCAGATAGAATTCTAATTTTTTGCACAGATTTTCCTTATAACGTAGTATAACTCTCCTAGAAAGTCCCAAGGTTACCGACGCTTGCTTCCCTCGGGAGATGCCAAAAGGTCCTAAGGGATGGCAAATCATATATGCAGACATAAACTCGTATAACTTTCGATCGGAATGACGTAGACACGTCAATGATAGCTCAAAATGTTGAGAATAATGTGCACTATACACGTAGACACTCAAAGCTAAATATTATGCCATAATAACCGGTCTAACAACTCCAGACACACAAAAGTGGTTAACGCACAAAATAATTTACGCATTTCAATTATATATTCTTATTATGATCAAATAACATGGTTCTACATTATTTTGTATAGAATAGATACAGAGAGTGACGTGTATAGTACTGGGAATAATATAAAAACAAAAGAAAAATTATATAAGTGTACAATTTTACCGATTATGTACAGAGGTAACCCAGTCAAATGGTAGAAAATAAGGAATATTCTTGGGATTGTTTTGAAATTTTTATTATTAAATTCTTCAAACATTTCTGTATAAGACAGATTACTTTTTAAAAAATTTGAGGG
The DNA here is from genome assembly GCA_947534325.1 of Agonum fuliginosum. Lineage (NCBI taxonomy): Eukaryota > Metazoa > Arthropoda > Insecta > Coleoptera > Carabidae > Agonum > Agonum fuliginosum. The sequence goes on from OX384032.1 coordinate 26,157,473, forward strand.
CCAAATTTACGATTTTCTACGAGAGAAAATTGAAAAAATCTTAGTTTTTTAAATATTTTTTGTGTTTAATGACCAGTAACTTCTAAACTAATTAAATTTTTGATTTCCGGTTTCTTTTATCAAATTTTGAGAACGATTCTCTATAAGTTAGATTATTTTAAAATTTTGTTGAAGGTCTTTGTTAAGCCAAAAAATAAAGTTTTTCTTCAAGAGAAAATTTAGAAATTTTAGTTTTTAAAAGTTTTTTTGTGTTTAATGTCCTGTAGTTTCTGAACGAATACAAAATTTGATATCCGGTGTCTTTTACAAAATTCTCTGAACAATTCTCTATAAGATAGATTATTACATTACAGACATTACAGGTCATTAAACACAAAAAAATTTAAAAAACTAAAATTTCTCAATTTTCACGCGGCGAAAAACTTAAAATTTTGGCTTCACTCAGGCTTTTAAGATAAAAATAAAATAATTTATCTTATAGAGAATTGTTCAGAGAATTTGATAAAAGAAACCGGATGTCAAAATTTTTATTCGTTCAGAAACTACAGGTCATTAAACACAAAATAAATTTTAAAAACTAAAATTTCTCAATTTTCTCGCGACGAAAATATTAAAATTTTGGCTTCACTCAGGCCTTTAAGATAAAAATAAAATAATCTATCTTATAGAGAATTGTTCAGAGAATTTGATAAAAGAAACCGGATGTCAAAATTTTTATTCGTTCAGAAACTACAGGTCATTAAACACAAAATAAATTTAAAAAATTAAAATTTCTCAATTTTCTCTTGAAGAAAAACTTTATTTTTTGGCTTAACAAATACCCTCAACAAAATTTTAAAATAATATAACTTATAGAGAATCGTTCTCAAAATTTGATAAAAGAAACCGGAAGTCAAAAATTTAATTAGTTTAGAAGTTATTGGTCATTAAACACAAAAATATTAAAAAACTAAGATTTTTTCAATTTTGTCTCGTAGAAAATCGTAAATTTGGCCCTCAATTTTTTTTAAAAGTCATCTGTCTTATACAGAAATGTTCAAAGAATTTAATAATAAAAATTTCAAAACAATCTCAAAACTTTTAACTAATTTCTACCATTTGACTGGGTTACCCAATGGGTTACCTCTGTACATAATCCGTAAAATAGTACACTTATATAATTTTTCTTTTCAATTTTATTATTATTCCCGGTACTAAACACGTCACCTCTGAAAGCAACAGTGTTCTCTCTGTATCTATTCTATAGAAAATAATGTAAAACCATGTTATTTAATCATAATAAGAATATATAATTAAAATGCGTAAATTATTTTGTGCGTTAACCACTTTTGTGTGTCTGGAGTTGTTAGACCGGTTATTATGGTATAATATTTAGCTTTGAGTGTCTACGTGTATAGTGCACATTATTCTCAACATTTTGAGCTATCATTGACGTGTCTACGTCATTCCGATCGAAAGTTATACGAGTTTATGTCTGCATATATGATTTGCCATCCCTTAGGACCTTTTGGCCTCTCCCGAGGGAAGCAAGCGTCGGTAACCTTGGGATTTTCTAGGAGAGTTATACTACGTTATAAGGAACATCTGTGCAAAAAATTAGAATTCTATCTTCCATTTCCAGGTTAAATCTAGATTGACTGGGCTAAAAATATTTATACTTATTTTGAATGATATGTGTATGTATTTCTAGTGTTTCGCGAACTTCTTGTTCTTGTCTTATTGTTAAGATAAGGTGTAAGTTAAGTACCTTTATGCAAGAAACAAGACAAGACATGGCTAGCTGAAGCAAAAAGTAGATTCCTGTTTTAAGTAAATAAATAATGTAGTACATAGTTTATGCTTGTGGCGCAGGAATGTATACAAAACTTATAATGCAGTAGGTAGGTACAAATAAAAAGAAGTACGTTTTAAACAAATTGTAATAATACATATTATTAAATCAATGAAAGTTCTATTAAGCTATAATTTCTTTATTATAAAATCTTGGGAAAATTTAATAATAAATTGGAGCAGATCAGTTACTTTAAACTTGAAGAATCTTCAAGAAAACAAAGTGAAATTGGAAAAACTTCACAAAAAATATGCCCAAAATCTAATCATTTCACTGACAAATATTAGAAATATGAAGCAAACGACATTTTAGTGTTTTGTTTATTGTTTGGTTGCTAAGAAAAAGATAAAGAAGGTTTTATCGCTTGTAAAGTTACCTTCCTTTTAGGTACCCGCTGACAAAGTGATAATATTGTGGTTTGTTTATGGCTTACTTTATACAGGAGTGGAATTATCGATAAACTATTGTTTAACTATCGACAAACTATAGTTTAACTATCGACAAGCTATAGTTTAACTATTAATAAACTATCCTACAGAGAACTATCGATAAAAATATATCAATAGTACCTACCTACTAGTATTTTTTGATCGCAACTGTCGATAAATCAATAGAAAATATTTTTTATACTATCGATAGCTTTTCTACCGCTAATGGCTATAGCAATAGATAAAATATTTTACATACTGCCTTGTTTAGTACAAACAAAACAAGAAAATGTTAAGTGAGACAAAATAATTTGTTGTGGGCTTTACATTTGATTTTCGAGCAGATACAATTTTATATTTGTATTATGCAATACGGTTTGTATCCAATCAACTCGGTTTCGGCTCTCCTGATAATCTTCATCATGATTAACGTTACGATCCTTATAACTGTTTTATTTATAAAACTCTCCCTTTTTTAGAGACGGACGCATCACTGCTAAGCATGGAGAAGCGCAGCTACGACGGTCACCGAAAAGGCAGCGCTGGTAACAACCAGGTGAAGACGGTTCCCGGTGATCGATCGTCCATCTTCGCCACAGAGAACAGCACCGTGGTGACCGCGCAGATCGGTGGCACCGCCACTTTGCCCTGTGTCGTGCGCAAGTTCAGCCAGGGAGTGGTAAGTCACTAGAGCATTGTTTATTAACCGAGTTATAGAGTTGAAAAAGTCGGTGAATTGAACCGCTAGGGGATTTTTACATATTTAAGACAATAGTTTAAAAATTTAGTCCCTGTTTTCCGAATTCCTAGAACCCTCTAGATTTAACTTTTTTCTCCCCACTACTTTGACTATTCCATGTCATTTTTAAATTTGAAAAATACTTCGTAAGTGTTTTGCGTTCCGAGTAAACAGTCAGTTTATTATTGCCTAGAAGATAAACATTTAATATACAAAAATACTGATCTACATACATATATGTGCTTTTTTCGAATTTTTAAAAATCATAAGATAAATGACCATGTAAAGTTTGCAAAATTGAACATTTTTCAGAATTTTTATAATATATTACAATTTTTTAAATAAAAATGTTAAAAGAGCACAACTGTTATACATCAACAATTCGGATGCTCTGATTCTAATTCAAACATAATTTTTTTCAAAATTCGCGAAATTAAGGGTAAAGTTCTTCAAGTAAACATGTTTAGTGCGACTTGTCGGCAAGACATATTTAATTAAATTAATAAGTAGGTATATAATGTTATTGAAAGTTAGCTACGTACTCTATCCTTAATTTGACAAGTTTTCAAAAAACAAATTGATCTGGACATTACAATGTAATATGCCCTTAAAGTTTTTGATCATTTTTAACATCGTATTTATGTTTTGTGCACACGAAGAAATTATATTTTTGACAAACAAGTTGTAAAAATTGTGTGTGGAAATTATTAAGTGTGTACAAAGACATAAAAAATTGATGAGAAGATAAATAACTGAAAATCTAATTTGCCGTGTTTATAAAAAACAAATTAGTTTCATTAAGGAGGAACTGGTCGTACAGTCGGAGACAAAAAATATCAGAAACGCACAAATTTCAGCAACTTAAATATGTGGGCATATAAGAGATTTGTTGATGTATTACCTTTAGTAAATGACCAGTAACACTCACTGCATTATAAATAAATATTTTCTGACCTAAGATAAGATACTTATGACTATTTATAACGATTTATTATCAATGACAGAAAATTTCGAAATGTCATTTTGCCTTTAAAAAATATATGACTGTAAATTGACTGAAATATCAATAAAAGTTATTATTTGTACACCTGCGATTAATAAACATTAATAAAGTTAAAAAAAATCTGACGTGGCCATCACACAACCTTCCGCCATAATATCTAGACTTTAAACAGAAATGTATACGTACAATCCGGTTCCGGTGTCCATTTAAAATATACAAATAAAAATGTAAAATATTGAAACACAGAAATTTGCATCATCTGAATAAAAAGATTCATTCACAGGAAAACTCTTCTGTGCTGAAGCCATCCTCCGTTCAATTACTACATTTAATATCTTACTTATGACATATAGCACTAGTATGTCAACTTGTCACCCATCTCACCTGTCAATATTTTTTACACAGAAACAAAATTCAGTCGAACATTGATTACAAGATTTCAACGTTTTATTTGATAAATTTATTTTTTAAATTTTACTGCAGTTCTTTGATGCTACCAGATAAAGACAATTTTTTTATAACGTAAGTTGCAAATAACTTTGCCTCTTATTCTTATTACAAATAAATACTATATTTATCCAAATTTATATACATTTTTGATAATTAATCTTTTCAATCTTCAAAAAATACTTCCGGTGAAGATATTTGTACCAAAATCTAATGGGTTCTTCCAATTTATATACAAATGTTAAATACCAAATATAAATTTTTTTGGGTAATTCGTATTTGAGTTATCCGACTGACAGAAATCCGGCCTTGACCACATAGCTACACACATACACACACATACATACAGACATCATCGTGAAACTATCAAAAATGAATTGTAAGAACCTTAATTCGTGCTCATCCACTAAAAACTCACTACCCGATTTTTAGCATGATTCCAATACCTTCCTTTACAGGTATAAGCGGAAGGTAAAAACAAGATGTTAATTTACTGGTGTAAGTGGCAACGTAGTATTCCAAGTCGAACAGAATTTTTGAAAGATTGTTGGTAGAATTGCTTGTCACTCAAACTGACTATGTTATATTGTACAACTATTTTTCTAGCAAATACTCTATAAATATGTTGCTAACAATATTTCAATTTTATATATTATAGTTTTTCGCAATATTTCGGGAGATGTCAGAAAAGTAATTTTTTCACATTTTCTTTTATATCTTTAAATCTAAGTAGTGAATCGTAATGGTATTTTACATAGATGTTCCTACGAGTACTTACAGGGCATAATATTCAAAAATGTTCATAGAGCAGTCATATCTCCTTCATAACTTTTATCGGTGTTTACTGACTGATGACGGGATGCTGAGTAAAACATGTCTAACTAAAACGACGATAACTGCTAATCGAGCCAGTAAATGTACAAAAAAATGTACAGGCACGTTTATAAAGATGTAATAAACAATATATTAAATTTATATTATCATTATCAAATGTCGCAAATAGGACTAACCTCAGTAGATCTGTGTAACTAAAACGACGATAACTTCTAAACAAGCTAGTAACCGACACCGTGCATAAAAATTTACACGCACGTTTATAAAGATGTAATGAACAATATATTAAATATATACATCATACTCATATTTCGCAGATAGGACCAGTACCTGGAATTTTAGGTCTTCATCCATCCTAATTCAATAATTTTCTCAACCCTTAATCTGCATTATTTATTTTCAAAATGACTAGAACCAAGTTAAAAAAACCTTAGTCATTTTTAACGTTACCTACTACTAACCCAGTGCCGTAACCGGGTTATGTTTTTAGTAAAAGTCAAACATTTTTAACTGGCAACATTGTTGTTGTTGTTTGAGGAAAGAAAATGCGTCGCAAGGGATTTAAAGCTGCTTGTTTTCACCTATTTCATGTGCAAAAATAAATAATTGTCGGATAACAGAAGAACAGAAACTTTTAGAAAACAAAATTTATTTTTTGAAATTTTGGCATTCTTTTTACGAACTAAAACGTTGACGCTTGAAGCCTGTCGCGACAGTAATATGAAAATATGACGGTGATACTTAATGCCAGTTGTCAAACCATGGTTTCTGATTCAAAGATTTATTTTGTATTTCATCGATATTTTTTATTTCAAATAAATAATATAATATTAATTTTCAAAGATATTTACTTGTAAAATGATGAAAGTAGGTACAAATCAAATTTCAGCTCCAGGAGAGGCAACAGTTTTTGCCTGTCCACTCCCTGGCTAAAAAAATTCAAAAATCTCAAACCAAACTGAAATTTTAGCCCGAGACTTTTGAATTCATCGAGGACGTGCATAGTAATATTAATTTGTTGTACGCATAAAATATTGAAGTTTTGAACCAGTGTGGTCTGTAGTGTTTATTTTCTGTATTTTACTTCAGGCTTCAAGGTTTTAATTATTTATCGTTGAGCACATACTACATAGTTTGTAGGTAGTTCATTAGTTTATCAAATAGCCACTAAACTTACAGTTAGCCTGTTAATTAAAGTATATGGCTAACTATTTTAGTCTCATATTTACATGAAAAAGTTATTAAAACTTCAACAAATTAACAGAAAAACTAAAAATTATAGGTAAATACAGATCACTTAAGAGGTCCGTCTACTACCTAAAATTCAGCATAAAATGTACTAACGTGGCGAGTGTTTTGTGGCCAGTACAAGAATGGTAAAATTTTATTTCAACAAAGATTTAATAGAGAAAGAATGGATCTACAGATGTGCCTTTTTAAAATTTTGATTAAAAATTTGTATATAATTATAAAAATACCGAACAATTCAAAAAAAATTCCTATTTTATGCAAACTTTACACGATTATATCTCATGATACAAATTAATTTTTAAAATTTTAAATAGGCACATCTGCAGATCCATTCTTTCTCTATTAAATGTTTGTAAAACATTATCCTAAAGTCAATAATAATCTGATATTTTACTCTCAACGAAAACACTATTACAGTATTTTTCAACTTCATAATGAAATTGCATAGCTAGGATACGGCAAGGTACGAGTTTCGGGCTGGTTTCAGGCAGTCCTAGTAGTGGGGAAAAGAGTAGAATGGAAAAAAGTAAAATCGAGAGTATTATAGGAATTCGGCAAAAACGTAGACGAGCCGCTTAAGTCTATTTTGAACAGTACCTAGAAATATTTCAGATATTCAATATACATAATACTCGGTAGGTACGAAAACTCCGTTGTGAAATTATTTGTTTTCATTTTGTTATTGCTTTATTTCTAAGTTTCTTTATGAACATGATGAAAAATACACATTAGTTGAAAGAACATAATACACCTATCTTTATTTATTTGTGATTTAACGAACTAATGTAACATACAAAGATATTAAAGAAGCTATTGTTCGATCTTGATAAAGAAAGTAAAAAGACAATAAACGGAAATTCATAGCACAGCTAATAAAGATAACGGGAACATAAATTTATTGAAGATTACATGAAAAATATATCACTTCAAAAGCAGAAAATGCCGAGAATGTTCTAGATTTTACTTTTACGAAAATAACAATTTAGTCAGGTGGCTTAGTGAAATTACGTTACCTGGCGGATAAAAGCATAAAATTTGGTATAAAGGTACTTTTGGGTATACTAAAAAATTTAGCCTAGGAGCTCTCTGGAGTTTCTAAAAAATTTCATGTACAGCACTGTAATCCAAAATCTTCGAATTTTGGCTTAATTAAGGCCTCTACAAAAATCTGCAATAATTTATCTAATAAATAATCATATGCAGAATATAATGCCTAAAACCAAAAGTTGATATTTCAATCCGTGCATAACCGACAATTGATCAAACATTAATAAATTTTAAAGAGTACTAAAATTTGTATTTTACTTCTCTAAGAAAATCATTTATGTTTGTCCTTATGAAGGCATTTAAAAATATATAAAAACATGTCAGTAATAGAATATCATTTGCAGAATTTAATGCCGGAAAGCGGAAGTTGATATTTCAATCCGTTAATAACTAACAGTTGATCAAACATAATAAATAATAAAGAATTCTAACATTTCTATTTTACCACTCATTTAAAATCATTTAATTTTGGTCTTATTAAGGCCTATAAAAAATATGAAAACATTTCTTACAGAGAATCGTTTTCAGAATCTAATTTTGTTTATATTTAATTCGTTCATAACTGATAGTTAGTCACACATAATAAATTTTAAAGAATGTCAAAAATTGTATTTTAACTTTCAATGCCGGAAACCGGAAGTTGATATTTTAATCCGTTCATAACTGACAGTTAATCAAACAATAAATTTTAAAGAATGTCAAAATTTTTATTATAACTCTCGGCGAAAATCATTTAATTGTGGCTTTACCAAGGCCTATAAATATGTTTCTTACAAAGCATAGTTTTCAGAATATAATGTTGGGAAGCGGAAATTGATATATTATTCCGTTTATAACTGACAGTTAATCAAACAAGTGGTTTTCTGTTTTTGCCAATATATTCTTAACAATAATAGAAAACCACAAGTATCTACTTTCTTTAAGTAACACCTCTCATTGCAACCTATATAAAAATTACATTAATATTGTAACACAATAATGAGGTCTTACACGATTTTTTTTCTTTACTGAAATCGAAAAAAAACTATAAAATATCTACCTATCCCGTATTTTTTCTTTTTTCATAAATTTATTTCAAGAAAGAGTAAATAATTATTAAAAGTAATATTCTTCAAAACGAGGCTGAAATGCTCTACTTCTCCCCTTTTCCACTGACGTCACCGGGTACGGAACAAGAAAATTTTATTTAGAAATTTACGTACTTGAATTTTTAAAATTAATGAATGATAAAAAATGTCAACTTTACCTAATATAAATTAAATAACCTGCTGTTTGGAACGTTATTGAAACGGAATTTTTGATAACGGAAAGCCAGTAGCCTGATAGATAGAATGATATGAATATAATCGTTATAGTGATTTGTCCAAATGAAATAAATGACAACTAGTTAAAATCTTGATTCTGTTTTGGGGTATAAAAATCTGAGTGGATTTTTTGTCTTACCAACATCAAATAATAAAGAATATAATAACAAATTGATTTAAAAAAATATTTTTTTAAATTAGATTTTCACTGGTATTTGACAATGATTATGACATTGACTACGACTGATATTAGGTTAGATTACCTTACATTCCATAAGACCTTGTTCACACAGGCAAAAAAATAAATTAACGGTTTTGAACATTTTCTTTTCCAACATTCATAGAAGATTCAATTTAGCGGCACCGTAATTTAACGGGTTATTCTTGAAAAAATCTTCAAAGAATCCTAGTGTGAACAGTCCTAAAAGAGTAACTGATATTGCTTCGTTTGCGACATGAATTGTTTTTTTTGAAAATAGTAAAATTTCAGTATACTTTTATGCTATCTCCAAAATCTTGCAAGCGAAATATTTCTCTCTGTGGAATTTCGTAGCTTTTATGAAGGTGCAATGCAGTAAGATAAATGCATTCCAATTTCCAGTAACTATCTTTTATGTTTGAAAGTATTGATCGCTTCCTAAAACTTGGTAACTGGGCAAAATGTACACCTAGAATGTAAATTTGCTGAGGACGGCTAAAACCAATAAATTTTAAATATAATGAGGCTGTAATAAAGGAGATAATTCGACGTTATATGTTTTTCATAAAGTAGGTAACATTATAAAATGTTACGAGTTTAAAGAATATCACTCATTTGCTACGACAAAGATGAGCTAAATCCGAATAAATTTTAGTTTTTTAATATTATTAAATTTTCTTTCCTTTCCCTTTTTCTTTTATATCGCCGAATTGAGAGCTTCAAAGCCAGGAAATGAACCCTGAATCGAAAATGATTTCTTTTAATTATGCCCTGAATTGAAATGAAAAGTTGGGTTTTTATGTATAAAAAGAGATAAACAGGTTTCCGACCATCTTTCTTGTATTACTTTGTGTTCATTCTATTTATAAAGATGAGTTGTTTATTTTATTAAACAAATATTTAATTTTTTTGGTACATAAATTAAAATAATATTGAAAGGTAATATTGATGTAGGTTGAATATTATTAATAAGTAAATATTAATTATTTAAATTACGTATATTTAATTTAACATAGAATCATTAACATTAGTTTTTCACAATAAATTATTATTAATATAACTGGCTAATTTAATGTTAATTAATTATATAAATAGGTACATTTTTAATATGAATTATGCGCACATGTAGGTACGCTCGTTCAAGCTAAATTAATGGCAGTAGAATAATTAAACTTCTGTCTTTATATCTATATAGTTCTTGAAATAAATTAGGTATAAAAATATTAATAATAAATTTTTTTCCGAGTTGGTGGTAAAGTGCAAATTTCTCCACTATTTTGAAGGATAGTAAAATAAAACTTTAACAACAAGGGTAGATAAAGTATTTTAGTATTGACTTAAATTTTCAGATATTTCTGTAACCAATTTTGTGAAAAAAGCAACGAACTTTAAAATTGTGTTTTAATAATATTCATTTATCTTATATTTTTCTTTAACATAAAATTTGTTACCCAAGTTTTATTTTTGTTGTTGTTAAATTATATAGATTTTAAGTCTGAAAAAAAATTATACTGGAACAGTACAAGTACGAATAAGATTTAAGCTCTAACGAAATTGTCATATTCAGGAATAATAACTGAACTTAACAATAACAGTATTGAGTAGAATGAGCAACGCTTCACTATTTATACATGTCGTAACTTACTCGGAACAATATATGAATTTTTGAAAGACAAACGTGCGCAATCCATATTTATTGCATACATTAGACAACGCAAATACGACAAAGATAAATTATACGCTGTTTGTTTATTTGTTCATGATAGAAATGATCATAACCTGATTTCTTTCATCTCACAAACTATACCAAGACTTTGGAATGTGTTAAGTCAAAGTTATATAAAAAAGTATCTAAAAAAATATTAAAGCAAGTGTATGTTACATCATCTGTATTATAACATCAGCCCAAACTTTTTGGTTCAATCTGAATATTAAATTTTTTCAGTTGTGTTCTGAAGGCAACCTTTTGTCTAATTTAATATTACTTGCACTTGCACAAATACAATCACCACACACCGGTACGGAAAAGTGATAACATTTTCTTTATTTTTTAAATGTTTATTTTTTATAAATATTATATATTTTTAGTCCAGCAATTCATATTATGAAATTAATGTTTAGAATATTTATTAATTGTTTATTACCAAAAAGAAAAATTATTGACATAAATAGAGTGACAAATAAGTACCTACTCATATGACGTCGGTCAATCGTCGAGGCGTACTGAAAATGAGGTTTCGGGCGCGTCGTCCACTTTTATGCTACCCACTAAAGGTGGATTTATAATTGCGCACATTACATAATTTTACAAACCGCACATAAATAATACAGATGCAGTATAAAGTAAAAGAAGAAGTCACGTTCTGTCATTTTGTCAGTGTTGTGTTTATGACGTTATGGCAGCTGTTTTATTGATTATATAAGATTTGATATGGTATAATTTGAGTATAATTTGACTTTGTGATATTGTTATTGTGTTTTGACAATTTTACAAAAATTATCAATTCGAGTATTATAATGAACAACGATTGCGCGTGCGTATAGGAATTAACCAAAACGAACTATCAGGAATGCTACGAATGAACCCGAGGCACAGCACAACGCACAGGAAAATGAACATTGGTCAATTCGTGTGTTATGCTAAATATTTTTCTATGTACTGTGCGTCTTATAAATAGACGTACTAATATCCATATGACGATATCATAATATGCCATATTGTGCTAAATTATTTTCTATGCACTGTACGTGTTATAAATCCACCTTAACTCCAATGCACTGTCGAAATTGGCTAAATTAGTGTCGCGATCGAATGCAATGGTTAGTGGAATGGCATCATCAATTCTGTTGATGTAAATGAATCCAGATTTAATTTATCCCACCGTGATGGTGGTACTTTTGTCAGACGTCAATAACAAAACAATATTTGTATTGGCCATACTACTCCTGCGAGAGGGATAATACTGGTTTGGATGCTATAAGTTATAACAGTAGATCTTGTCTACTTTGTAATCGTGGGACTGCGAATCGGTTTCGGCGCCCTTTTTAAAATAATTTAGCTGTGGCCAAATTTCAACAAGATAATGGCCGCCCTCATTATTGCTAGGAAGTACTGGCTTATTTCAATCCTAACAACATTTTATTGCTCTCATGGCCGACACGTCTAGATTTGTCACCTATTGAACTATTGAACATGTATATGATATAATCGGGATATGATAAATAGACAGGTGCATCCGACTCAAGATGTAGACGACTGTACAAAAGACATCGATGAACATGTAGTCCTAACTTTAGTTGACTCGATGTCTTGCAGAATAGGGGCTGTTATAAATGCACGCGGCGGGCACTCCCGATATTAGAAAAATGAATATAATTAATTGTCGATAAAAATTTTTTCACTTTTATTCGTTTATAATAAACAAGAAGTATGCGAAATATCAAATTTAAAAATATATTTATCAAAAACTGCACCCATAGCTACGGGGAGCAACTAACACTGTATAACAAAATTAAATGGTATATAATAGTGAACGCACTAATCAAAAATCAGAAAGAATTTTGTAAGAATTCGTAAATTGTAAAATGGATCCAAGCAATTTTTAATATTGGAAATTAGTATTTAATTAATTTAATTACTAAACTTAAGTACGCTTTTGAATTCATTTTGTGTCTTTAATTCATATCAGAATGTGACATCTAGATGTTAACCAAAAATGTTACATTTTACCAACTACCGATTTAATATATTAAACAAAATTCTTTTTGATTCATGATCAGTTATCTCTAAACCTTATGTTATACAGGTTTACAGATATATCCTGTAGGTAGGTAGGTAAAAAGACTAGAATTAACTATTTTTTCATTTGTGGTAACAAACCCCGAAAACCGAAACAGTAACTTATCGAACCTTATTAAAATCTGTCGCCAAAATTCATTATAATCTGAATAGAGTTCAGTGAAGCATTAGCATCGCGATACGTGATACAGCAAGCGACAATTATTGTCAATTAAGGCATCGAAGTGTGCGCTTTGGCATCAGCGTTAGTAGGTACGTCACTGTGCGTCAGTGTCAGCAGCAGAGGAAGATTTCACGACGCTGAGCGGCTAGACGGCTCTATTGTGACAGACGAAGCCACATCTTAATTAATTGTTTGAACCGCGTCAGTGGCGGTGGCGGCGGTAACGCGCAATGGCGGAAATGGCCGGAAAGACGTGATGCTGCGTGCTTACTGTTTACGAGAGTCTTGGTTCTAACGGATGCTTTCTAGGGGGTTGATGGCTGAGCTTCTTGAAGTTCTGTAATGCGTTTCTACTACAATATATATTGTTGACTGGATTATATATTGTGATTGTGGATTAGAAGGTGCTATAGTTGCATTGATTTTGCTTTAAAGAAAACAAAAAATTCTCTCAAATTAAAATCAAAATATAGGGTGTTTTTTTTAGACGTGTGGTTTTCAAGAAAAATAAAACGCATATAATTTAATGTTATGGCCAAGAATTTAGCTTTATTATAAAGATAAGGGTTTGCCATTATGTTTTAAAAATGATTTCCGGCAAGTGGCCGCCGCGGCTGGTTCGAATAAATTCCAGTCGAGAGGCCCAATTTCCGACCACTTTTGCAGCAATTGGGGCCGTATGTCAGCAATAACGCGCCGAATGTTCTCTTCCAAGGCGTCAATCGTTTCGGGCTTATCTGCGTAGACAAGCGACTTCGCATAACCCCACAAGAAATAGTCCAGCGGTGTTAAATTTAAATTAAATTTAAAAAAATTAAATTTTCTTGTGAAAATCGGAATCGGTGGCCATCTCGTTTTGGGCCCATTCACGGACGTGTGACGCGCTTGATGGTCGTTTGGCTTCAATTTTTGCACGAGTTGGATTTTGTAAGCCCGCAAACCAAGATCCTTCCGCAAAATCTTCCATAAAGTGGATGGGCACAGCTTCAATTGTTGCGCGCGATGGCGGATGGACTCATTCAGGTCTTCTTCGATACTCTGCTCCACAGCAGCAATAGCGTCTTCGGTGCGCACTGTACGGCGTCTCTGAGGATGCGCATTATCCAGTAGAGTAAACGTGGTGCGAAACCGATCCATGGTTGCTCGAATTACCGACTCTGCTGGGCGATTATGTCGACCGAATATTGGACGCAGCGCGCGATGCGTCGCGCGAACCGAACCATTATTTTGGTAATAAATTTGCACGATTTGCAAACGTTTTTCAGGAGTAAGTCTATTCATTATGAAATGGCAAACCAAACTGAGCATAAATCAAGTGACAGCTGTCAAAAAGATCATCTCCGAAAAAAGTAGTGTCAACTTGAAAACCACATGTCTAAAAAAAACACCCTATAGATATCACTATCACAAAAAAAATTACAGAATTTAAAATGATATTTTCTGTGATCATTTTAAAACTATTTTTTTCGAACTCATACCTACATAATAGGTCAAATATGAGTGCAAAAATTGTTTACTGCTAAATAACGTAAAAATGTATCATGCAAATAATTTTTATCCACTATTCACGCCAATATATTTAATAAGTGTTCATATTAAACAATAAATAAATTATCACCATTTTGTCATTGTCTGGCTGTGATTGGACTATATTTTGATGATATGTAAGCTTCGTGTTGGCTTCTTTAATTAGAATTGGATAAACATTTCTGTTATAAGTATACCGGGTGTAGAACTTTTTTCTGACCTATAGGAAATACAATGTTAAAATTTTAATTTCGCTCTAAGTTTTTACCTAGGTATTGATTTTAGAGTAAAAGTGTAAATACAAAAGATTTTCAGAATAAAAAACTGCATCGAATAAGCCTAAATTTTTTGTTCAAATCGATTTCTTTCACGAAATAAACATGAAATAAAAATTAACAATTTAGGCTAGTTTCAGACTGCCATGTAAATAGTTGTTCTAAGTGATTTATTGGACCATAAGAAGGATTCACTAATCAAAAAAATAAATTAATAATTATTTTATTTTATTTCTTTTCTTCCTAAGGTACATTTTATCGTAATTAATTGAAGTGTTTATTTTTTTGGATCTGACTAATTCATTTTATTTTTCATGGCACTCTGTAAACAACTCAAATTTATCAAATTTAATTTACGTTTATCTCGTGACAGGAACGTTTTATATCAATAAATAAGCGATCGTTGGATTCTGAACATCTTTTGTATTTACAGTTTGGCTCTAAAAGCAATAGGTAAAAACTTAGAGCAAAATTAAAATTTTAACATTGTATTTCCTATAGGTCAGAAAAAATTCTACACCCGGTATAATAGGTACCTAATTTTTTTGTTGAAAATTTTTAATTCAATTTTTATGTTTCAAATTAGGTTGATCCGAGGGTTGATCACTTGCTTGTTGTTAACTGCCAATATGAAATTAAGAAATCAACTTGAAAATATAATTGTCGACTATGTTACCTTTTACGAATGAAGTAATGACTGGATCGTTTAAATTACTTAAAATTGTTATAAGCCAACATGTCGACATGTTGGCTGATAATAATTTTTGTGTCTTTAGATGATATCTCACTGAACTGATCTTTGAGTTTAGCTACTGTACGATTTTAGGATTATGTCAAAAACAGGACAAGTTTTAAAAGATAGGTATATTGCAACCGAAATCTAGGATTATATGCGAGACATAGAAGATAGGAACTATAAAGACATTGGGATACTACTTTTTGTATGGTGTATATGGTGTGTTTGTCTTTTTGATAATTATTTATATTTTGTTTTAGTTTCGATAATATCGTTACAATAGTATTATTGGAAATTAAAATATTGTTGTTAATTTAAGTCGATTCTGAAGCAACAATGAAAATAAAATAAAACATTCTGGAGATGTTTATGCTAAAAGTAACAAGGCATTGTACCTACCTATTTGTTTATGACGCTTTTTTTATCTTAAAGTATCTTTATTTTAAAAACATCCTTTGTAGTTTTGTAATTTGGTTCTCTTGAGGAGCCTCATTTGTAAATATTTTACCTTTTCTACTGTTACAAAAACTTCCTCGGATATTATTTATAGATTTTTTGTAAGAGACGGAAAACTGTATTTTTACTGCGTATTCCAGCGTGTAAATTGCAGTTCTACTTTGACTCTCTTGCGATAATATCAAAGACTGAGCTTTTAGGAAGGAGTTAGTAAAGCGAATCTTGAGTTTACGCTGATCCAGCAAAGCTTTGATTCGAGTTTGAAACTTGTGATGTTTTATTAATTATTTATTCATTTGACATGTGATATTTAAGTAAAGTTAAGTGTACCATAAATAAATTATTTCCTATCTCGTTACATTATTAATGTTTCCGTGAAAGTAAAAGTGTTCATGTTCAAGGTAATACATGTTTTTCGAACTAGGGCTAAATATTTTCGTGTATTATGAAATATTTATTACCCTTTACCTTAAGTAATTAGGTACGTATATGTGTTATTTTATTACTTTTGTTTTTGTTTAAGTGCCAATTTAACTAAAAGTAATTGTTAGCTTCACGATGTAGGTAATCTAGAAACAAACATTATTTGCATGTTCTTGTAATAGTCATTTTTCAGAAATAACTTTCTAGATTAATTTGAATTCAAAAATGTTTTATTTATTCTTCGAATTGTAAGCCTTAGGGGTGTATAGTACATAATATGTATATTCTATATATTCGTAGTTAAAAATATATGAAATATAAACGCACTAATCATCAGCATTTTATAATGAATGACAAATTATTTAATATCTTACACCGATTCTCATTGCGCTAACACGTATTGTTGATCATGTCTCTGTCTCGGGATAATTATGTGATTCTCATTGTTGCCTAAGTGACAAAAATATTACCATCGATATAATGTAACATTGTAACTTATTTATAAATTAATTGAATTTATTAATTATTATAAAATGTGGATGATAAGTGCGTTTAGCACTCGAAACGTCCAATAAATTGTATTTGTGAAACTTAAATTAAATATTATTTACTATACACCATGGATTCCTAAGGCCTACAATTTGAAGAATAAATTTCAGAAATAACATAACTTTGAACATTTACTAACGTCACAGAAATTATTTTGCTTACGTGTGTATACGAGTATTACTTTATTTTTAACTACTTTCTTATTCTAATATGCATATAAAACACGTATACCTGTATCACGAAAAAAAAAATGAATTTCATCAGATTTATTTTAAGGACGTTTCGGGAAGAATACTCCGCTCATCATCATTTATACATTGAGGTAGTATAATAAAATCATATGCATACCTACAGCATACAGCACAACTGATGTTCGCCATGGTGGTTGGTAAAGTTTTTATCAACAATTTTGTTCAATCTGTTGTGTTGAAGGGTTCCACGCGATATTTTCCATCTTTTGCTAGTCTGGTTTGAGACATGCCCCAGCATGCCCCTTAGCGAATGAGTATTTTCTACAACGCATCTCCCGTATAATTTTTGTATGTGCGTCTTTCTAGTTTGTTTTTTGGTACTGTTGTGGCATTTTAAACTACTGCTGATGTAAAGAAGTAGAAAGTAAAATTAAAATAACAGAACAAAATGCAAACTTAAGAAAAAAATAACTAAAATAATTCACTTTTGTTCCAAAGTAGGTTGCAGGTGCCAAAATGGCATCTGATGTTCTGATGTATCCGTGACAAAAAACCAATTAAACGTGCTAATATTTTCTAAAATTATTGTCATTTTTACGATCCGATTACCAGGTGTGTACTTTTTTCGATCTATAGAAAATTTGAATTTCGCTCAAAGTTTTTACCTAATATTAGAGCAAAAATGTAAATACAAAAGATATTCAGAATAAAAAATTGCATGGTATAAGCATTTGTTGTTCAAATCAATTTGTCTCGAAATAAACAAAAAATAAAAATTAACAAGTTAGGCTAGTTTCAGATTGCCTTTTAGAAGGCGAGGCAAGATGGGGTCTCCCCTTATTCAATTCCCTTATGCTGCATATTTAGGTAGAAACTTTCTATATTAGTGCAAGTGTACTTTGCTCTAAACATAGACCGATTTAGTTTTCTACTTTGCTTGTGTCAGGTTATCATAATTTTTGTTCGTATCTGATCTAATTTTCAAAGTAATTTAGGTACGTTTTTGTTATTGCATTTAAATTTAAATTTCGAACTTTTTTTATTTAATTATATTATGATGATGTTATACTTTTTTTAAACAAACTTTTTCCATGTTCACAATACAAATTTTAATACATTTTTCACAATGTAATATTGCTAAGTATGTTATCAAGATTGCATAAATAAAGTTTTGTTCAATTTCGTTTAAAAATAAACTTTCAACAAAAATATCTTCTATTTTAAAACGAATTTTAAAAATTCGATGGTTATTTCGCAGATCTAAGCTTTGTTGACAACGTATTAAAATTTGAAATCAAAACCCTCTCTTTTTACAAATATGGGTGCCAAAATAATTTTTTCTTCTCAAACATAAATTATTATTTGTTATTATTATATATTTAACAAAATAATTAACGCTATAGAATAGAGTGCGAAATCAAGGTTTTTGACTGTTCATGATCTTTGATACCATCTTTGAGCTGTTAGCTGTTTACAGAGTGCCATTATTGCAAACGATTCAAATAAGATAGATAAAAAGTAAACACTTTAAGATCTTACTAGTAAGTATGCTGAATATTTTTTATGAATGTTTTTTTTTGTAATTATTTATGTATGTTTGTAGACCCTGAAGAGGGTTTATGTGTAAACAGAATCGACGGTTATGTAATAAGAGGCATATTGCATGACTGATATTTCGAATAATTTTTTAACCTTACATATTCATATCAGTAGAGTGCGGATTTTAAGCAGGCAAAGGTGATTGAAATATGTATGCAATGGTCAAAATATGCCCAATATATGCACAAAATAACACAAATATGCAATATTTTTCGAATATATGCACATATACAACTTAATTTTATTTATATTTACTAATAATTTATATATAAATCAGAAAATTAAACTACATTTTGTCAACAATGCACTAGAACATCATATGAAATAAATAAAACAACGTATAACTTGTGAAATACGACTTGTGCTCTTGTACATACCTTTAAAATAAATGTAAATGAACAAATCATTTTTCAAAAGATCGGCTTGCATTACTTGAGTCACTGTTTACATAATTTCGCAACGTAACATAAATTACTGTAAGTGGTATCAAATTTGAGCGAATATAAATTTTATACCACATTTAAATTTTTTTAAATATATGAAATTTTGGTTTAAATGGTATAAAATATGATTCTGGGACAATTTCCCCCCGGACAATATCCCCCCGGACAACATCCCCCCGGACAATATCCCCCTGGACATTATCTCCCCTGGACAATATCCCCCTTAGGACAAAATGTGTTTTAATTATAATAAACTAATCTATGCTAACAAAACCCTTCTTGAGTCCAACATAACTCCGTTTTTTTGACATAAACTAATCTATGCTAACAAAACCCTTCTTGAGTCCAACAGAACTCCGTTTTTATCCTAAAATAATCTATGCTAACAAAACCGTTCTTGAGTCCAACAGAACTCCGTTTTTTTGACATAAACTTATCTATGCTAACAAAACCTTTCTTGAGTTCAACAGAACTCAGTTTTTTAACATAAACTAATAGTTATATTAGTGTGTAACACACTTAAACAACAACATTATTTTAGGTTTTTACTTCTAAAAAAAACTCTATGTCCGATCCTTTCTAGGAGGAAATTGTTCGGGGGGAAATTGTCCTAGGGGGGATATTGTCCAGGAGATAATGACCATGGGGATATTGTCCGGGGGAATATTGTCCTGATACCATAAAATATGCAGATATTTGCATTTATAAAAAATATATGCAAAAAAATTCAAAATTAGTAAAAAATATTGACAAGCAAAAATTTTATACCATATTTTGATCTATTTTTGTACTAATATGCTAATATGCATAATAATACAATATATGCAAATGCATATACCTATAATCCGCACTCTACATATCACCACAGTCGATTACACAGTCACTATAAAAATTATTTGACCTCAACCTGCAACCTAGTTATTTTTCTTTTGTATTAAATATCATATAGGTAGTCCTCTTTTAAAATAAAACCACATCATATATCAGATACCATAGACACCAGAGAATTATTTTCTTTTCAGTTGATTTACGGCTATAGCGTGACGAAATCCAATTGTATAACAAACAAATAAATGAACAAATACACCGTGGGTGAGTTTAAAGTGGAGTACCCATGAAAATGATATGTCTACCCCGCGTGGAAAATTTGTCTGCACGCTCGTGTTCATCTAAGATCGATGCGTTTCCTGTCAGACACACGGAATCGTGGTACGTTTACAAACAACAGCCCGTTCTGGATGAGACACTTGCAATGTTTATGGCTCTCTGATCTTCAAGGTTTAATTCGAAAAGTTCTTCATTCTCCGCACATAAATCTACCTAATAGGTAATCTATTTACTTTGATTTCCTGATTTCAGGCGCTAGCGTTTCCGCTCACGTGCGAATAAAAATTTACTTTTAATTCTTTTTTCTCTAATTTAGAGCTACGTGATCCACCAAAATGTTTACTGAAACATAGATTGTCAAATTAAATTATTGCTTTCTTTGACAATTTATCTTTGTAATTGCCTAAAACAATAATTTATTTTTTCAATAGATACTAGTGATAAGTTCACGGTTGCGAATATTTAATGAAACAATCACAGTCATGCAAATATTTGTAAAAAAAATACCAATATATGCACAATAATATAATAATTATATGCAAATGCATATAATCCGCACTCTAGTAATCAGGTGTATGTGAGGTGGTTTTACTTGGCTAATTGTTGAGTGAGACCGGAAGACCACATACACCTATTGCGGGGTTTTGGATTGGGAGCGTACATAAATAAGGATTAAGGAATCTAAGTATTTTGTTGATCAAATACTCTATAGCTTAGTTTACACCGTAGACCTATACTACTATCGGAGTAATAAGTATAGTCACTCGGATGTAAAGTTGAATAACTTGTTTAAAAATAATCCAAAAAATTTAAATAAAACTTTATACTAAAGTATGCACATTTCTACGTTATTGTATAGAATTTCAAATTTTTAAATGTTTATGTGTAGAAATAACAAAAATTTATAGCAAAAATGAGCTATGATTTTGACACATTTTTAGAAACTGTTAACTTTAATGACGTCTACTGAGAATATACATTATGCAAAAAAATTCAAATTTTGGTATAGTATAGTTACAAGCTTAGTTAAGTTATTTGCTACTGTAATTTTTTTTAAATATTTATATTTTGTTTATAATAATAAAATAAGTGAACATGTAATATCTTTGTTACTGGTAATCTTATAAGATTCAAATTTAGGTTAGCGATGCCTTATATAATTATAAAAAAGATTTGCTTATAATTATATACGTTTTTTTAATTAAAACACTTTAAATATACATGGTATCCCTTAAATGTTGCGAATTTTTCAAAAATTATTTTTGCTCCTAAAACGTTATGTAACAATACTCTTAATTTGTTTCCTGAAGTACCTATAGTAAAATCTTGTATGTCATTATTACCATTTAAAATTTTAAAAAGCTTACATGTCATGTATATTTTGAAAATATTAAAAGTAAAATTATTAAAATGTAATCAAAACATCATGTTTTATTTTTTACCGTAAATAAAGCTTTATTTTTTATGCTCTCACTGAAAGTTATGAATAAAAATTCAATTTGAAAGTTATTGTCGAATTTTCTTTTAGTAAAGCGATCAAAAAACAGCGTAAAAGAAAATTTAAACATGAAACTTTCTGTTCACAATGAAAAAGCTATTATTTATTATTTAAATGGCCAATTGTAAATATAAGCTAATAAATAATAATACAAAAAATTAATATTTGAAAACAAAGTTGTACTAGTTTAATTTGATAAATTAATTAGGTTTGTATACATTACGTAATGGACAAACGAAACCATTTACTTACTTATTTTTGCGCAGTACACACGTTTCATTGTTTTTTTAACTGAAAAAACAAATTACGCTACAATTTTTAATTATGCCTACCTACATCTTTTTACGTAACGAGTTTTATAATAAAATAATGAGAAAAATATAATTATTTTTCAGTGTTGTCGCTTCTGTTTCTACATAGAAATTATATTTTGAGCCTCGTTCTCATAATTACAATAACGATGTAGTGACGGTTATCGGAACGATTGTGTCATAAGTTTAATCAATTTAAAAAAAAATATGTGATAATTATCATCATCTTGAAAATGGTATTCTACAGATAGAGACCCGGAAACGTGTTTATTTTTTGGTATTATACATAAGTACATTGTATTATTGTGCATATTGGTATTTTTTTTTACAAATGTTTGCATTTCATACAAAAATAGATCAAAATATGGTATAAATTTTGTGCATATTTTGCATATTTCAATATTTTTTACACATTTTCAAATTTTGTGCACATATTTATTATAAATGCACATAACTGCATAATTTGGGATCCACTTATTTGCCCAAACTGTGTAAGATAAACTTCGTTTGGTGAAATAACAGGTTATAAGAATAAAAGTTTGGTCAAATGACCGTTTTACTGTAAAACAGTTTGGGCAAATAAAGCGCTCCCCATATTTTGTACATTTTAACCCAAAATTTCAATTAAAAAAAATTAAATGTATAAAATTTAGAATCGCTAAAATTTGATACCACCTATAGAAATTTTTATATTTATTTTAAGTGTAGTTGGGTACACAAGTCATATTGCAGAAGTTATACGTTGTTTTGTTTATTTTATATGATATTCTTGTGCACTGTTGACAAAATGTAGCTTTTTCTGATTTATAAAAATAAATTATTAGTGAAAATGAATAAAATGATGTTGAGTATCTGCATATATTTGTAAAATATTGCATATTTGTTTAATTTTATGCATATATTGAGCATATTTTGGCCTTATTTCAATTCATATTGCATGCATATTTTGATTATATTTGATTGCATGCAATCCGCACTGTATTCATAACATAGTTTTCAATAGCGCACTAGCGGTTGGCCGTTCGCAAATGATTTGCTCAATTGTTGTAGGTAACAGATCATTTTTAAAGGGATCTAGATCGTGAACAAGATCTTCACGTGTAATATGATCTAGATCAGATCAAAGACCAATTTTTTAATTGGATATTTTTTTTAGATCAGATCAGAAATTAGGGATATTTTTTTAGATCATAAGAAAGATCAGTAAATATAATTATTAGTGAACATATTTCATTGTCTAACTATATTACATAAAAAATTAATAATTATAATAGGGTTAGCACGAACCCCTGAACTCTCATTCATTCCATACGTCAAATACATCAATTAAAACAAAACAGTTTTCGTTAGCAAAATATCGCACCGTTCCAAACAGCTTCCCAACATTATTACATTCGTTAACTATTACTTAACGAAGAAAATATATTTAGTCGTAAATTTTAAACTTCTTCCAAATATTATAGTATAGAGAGAGGAGATTAATTAAAGGACGTAGTTCGCTAAACGAATTACTTTTTTTATTTTACCTAGACTGGCTACTCATAGTCTTTTTTGGATTATTAAACTCTATTTTAACTATTTTTTAACTGTTACTTTTTATTAAAAAGCTGTTAAAATACTATATTTTGTTTGTTAAATGTGGTGACATACAAATGTTGCATAATGTGTGTAGATAGAGTGCAGCACAAAAAATACTTAAGTTTAAAAATTTCTTTTCTATTATTAGTGCAAAATAAGTTGTAAATATACTAATGTATTATGTAATAATTAAAAATAATATCATATCTAAATGTTCTGTTTGTTTAAATCTATTATTAATAATAATAAAAATTTCATCTTGAAATTGGATCATAAAGCAGCTACTTCAGTCAAAAGCTGCCTCTAAAGCTTCTGTCTTCATTCGTTATTTATGTAAAATATAAGTTTGTGTTTGCAGTCAATTCTTAATTTCTTTAATTTATTTTTTAGTTAGTCAAACTTTACCGAACTGAAAAAATATTAAGATACTTATTAGTGCAAGCGTTTGGAAGTCGTTGTTCTCATCTTTAATCAGGTACCGCTACCGCCAATTAAATAATTAATTAGGGAACTTGTTTACCACCATATAAAATTCACCAACTCAAATACCTTCTAACCTCCAATAGATCCCTCTTCCCTGAGGTTGCTATTGCTCGTAACGCAGAACGAATCGTAAACAGCGAACATCAGGCGAACATCGAGCGCTTCTGACTGATTGTTCTAGTCCCAAACACCACGTCCCTCGTTCCTGTCGAAACAACCCAGCTACCGAGCATACATCAACACAACGCTCAGTTGAGAGACATCAACCGCCAATCGGTGTTCTGTTTACACACGGCTTTGTAGTATTGTTGTAGAAAGTAGAGTACTAGAACATGGAATGGTACTCACAGGATGTTTTAAACTTTGGATAATCTATTTTCTTTACGTATTTTTTACTAAAAATAATTGTAGCATTTTAAAGGTAAATGAAGGTTGATTGTTTAAGGGACTAGGTATATAAATTTTAAAGTCTATTGAAGCCTTAATTAAAAAGTGTTATATTTTGAATGTTTTGTATGAAATATGAAAAACACAACACAAAATAATTTAATCGAGGTAACAAGCAATTCCTATGCTTGATTAGTTTAAGATACACATATTAGAGATATTGTAAATCCAGATTCCAGAACACAAAAATTCTTACGAACCCAGGTGCATTTACTACAAATGTACCAATAAGCATTATTTATAAAGATGAAACGATGATCGACTGTTGTTTAGGAATGGTTGACAAAAAATGTTCGGGAATCAGTCTTATAATTTTATTTATTACTCAACAATGTACTTATATGTTTCAATTCCTTCTATCCTACTTACATGAGACGGTTACATACACATAAAAAATAACAATTCTACACTTCATTAAATACAAATTTAAAAAAGTTAACATTAAAAAAATAAATAAAGTAATACGTTAAAAGCACAATTAAAAGACGGGTAACTTCAACATTCAATTTTTAAAACACTTTTATAAAAACCTTGCAAATTCAAACATCAATAATTAAAATTGTCCAATAGCATACGAGCAATGAATAAGACGTTAAAATAAGAACATAGATGACTAGTAAAACAGAGAAGTATCACAAAAAGTATCACAATTTGGTTTCAAACATTTTTATGTTTTCTTTATAAGATTGCTGTATATAACACTAAGGTTTTCAATATCAGTTTGTATATTTTTATTATTTTTATCGTTATGTATATATAACATTTCTAGTGTTAATCTCTTATGTAGGTTACTTTCTGTTGTGAGTATCTTTGAGAGATACCTAGAACAGAATTCATTGATCTAATTACATTTTGGTACACAAGTAGTTACTTTTCCTGTGATAACAAATTCTACAAACAAGTATCAGGGACTATCATGGGATCATCACTTTCACCAACAGTAGCTAACCTAGTGATGGATTTTGTTGTTTCTTCTGTTATCCAAAACCTTCTTTTCAAAAATAGATTTCATTAAAAAATATGTCGATGACATTATAACAATAGTTCCAGTAGATCAAGTTAAGTTCATAGAAAACACTTAAACTGTAGTACGAGCGAAGCGATGGGCTAAAATTAGGCGAAGTTTGCAAAAATATTTTCAGCCGGATGTATAAATAAAATACACAACATGTTTTTACGATTAATTGATTTTTATTAACAATAGAAATTTTGTAATTTTTGAACTGTATCATATCTACGAAAGCTTAAATTTGGAATGTAGAAAAACATTAGGTAGTACCTACCTACAACATACCTACACTTAAAAAATGTAAATAAACTTGACATTTGAAAAGAATTTTGTTTGAAAAGTGGTAATATTCAAATATTTAAATTTAAATTAGGTAATCTAAATAAATTATTTATTATTACTGTAATAGAATTTCATAAGCAGCGGCCTGAAAGATTTATTTTCACACCGTTACTATTAGCAACGGTCTGCAATTATTCAATTTCAAGTGAAGTTTTTACATTTTATTTAAACTTTATTTACCTTTTATTTAAAATTATGATGTAGGTATTCTATTTTTAATAATTTCTTATTTAAAAATTAATTAATACCTAGGTATTTATTAAAACTTTGTTAGTGGCTTAAAAATTATATCGTAATATTAATTTATACGAAATATTTTTCTAATAAAATTGTTATTTTACGATAGTAAAAAAAATATTAGAATCACAGGGGAACTTAAGTAGCACAAAAATCGCACATTAGGTACCTATGACTTATGTACAAAAATCCTATGAAATATCCGAAACGGAAAAACAGAATATTGATTTGACCTATAAGATTGTTCTAATTATTTATTACCTACAATTCTCGCGTGCGGCTCATATATCATACCTCTCATTGAATAACATACATTTATAACATACAATAAATAAAATTAAAAGCGTAACATATTATTTTTATTACGATATGTATTTTTGGTTTATTAGTCGCGATTGATAATATTTATCCAACATTATAGGATAGGATTTTAGGTTATACTTTTTCGATAGGTACTTCTTCGAGTACATATCAGAGTGTCGACAAGTCATAGTTCCGACAAGCCACAGCATCTAAAAGTCATAGTGTATAAATGTCATAGCATCGACAATTACCCCCACTCCTGAGTTCATAGCGTTTAACTGTTAAACAGTCATAGCGTATAAATGTCATAGTGCTGACACTTACCCCCACTCCTGAGTTCATAGCGTATAACAGTTTTAAAAGTCATAGCGTATAAATGTCATAGAATCGAGTAAATGCCACACCACCGGAAACCACAGCGTATAAAAACCATACCGCCTAATAATCACACGTCCGAAAAACCACAGCGTATAAAAGTTCCCCCACCACAAAGCAATGTCCAGCTACCCATATACCAATTTTCACATTTCGATTTGCACATTTGTACCCAAACTAATCAATACTAACAAAACCCTAATTGAGTCCAACAGATCTCCGTTTTTTTTAAATAAACTAATCAATACTAACAAAACCCTAATTGAGTCCAACAGAACTCCGTTTTTTTAAAATAAACTAATCAATACTAACAAAACCCTAATTGACTCCAACAGAACTCCGTTTTTTTAAAATAAACTAATCAATACTAACAAAACCCTAATTGAGTTCAACAGAACTCCGCTTTTTTTTAAATAAACTATTCAATACTAACAAAACCCTAATTGAGTCCAACAGAACTCCGTCTTTTGCCATAAAACTTATCAATACTAACAAAACCCTAATTGAGTTCAACAGAACTTAAGTTAAGTAAGAAGTTAAGTAGGAGAAAATTATACGCTGTGGACATTGTGGTGGGGGAACTTTTATACGCTGTGGTTTTTCGGACGTGTGGTTATTACGTTATTAGGAGGTATGGTGTCGATTCTATGACATTTATACGCTATGACTTTTAAAACTGTTATACGCTATGAACTCAGGAGTGGGGGTAAGTGTCGGTACTATGACATTTATACGGTATGAGTGTTTAACAGTTAAACGCTATGAACTCAGAAGTGGGGGTAATTTTCGATGCTATGACATTTATACGCTATGACTTTTAGATGCTGTGGCTTGTCGGAACTATGACTTGTCGATACTGTGGCATGTTCCCACTTCTTCTAGTCATGATTAAATTTATTTTAAAAATGTTTACAAAATCTACCATAAATTTGCCTAAAATCCAATAATTTTATTGCTTTATTCCAATAATTCCACTTTATAAATCTATATAATAAAAAATTCCATGGGTACCCAAACTTGGCTATGTAAACAAATTGAACTCAGGTTACAGAAATGAAGATTACGACAGACAATTTTAAATAAAAACATCACAAGCGATATCATTAGCAATGTTAACAATATAGAGATTTACTCAAATATTCCTTACGATCGCGATACTAATTACGCAATAAATAAAATGCTTAAATGTTCCAACATCAGTTTAACAAATTCTTCAATCCCTACCACGCAGAATTTGTTCTCAAAATTAAAAGATGCTGTACCTAAAGATGAAGAAAATAATGTCATTTATAGAGTGGAATGCAATAAATTTTATGTCGTAGAAACCAAACAACCTCTCAAAAAGCGAATATATCAACACGAATACCACTGCAAAAGGCTAGTGATGCCTTAACCCAGCACTCTTTTGATACTAGTCATAGGTAAATTTAAATTATATTAGAAACAGAATATAAACTGTCAAACTGACCATAAAAATAACATAAGCTACATAAACAATTTTATTGAGATATTAAGATGTTTTTTAAAAAAATTACCGCGCTTATAAAAAAATTTCCTTGCTAACTCGGATTACGCTTTTTACATCCTAAACATCAGTGATGTTAAAAGCTTCAATGCCATACATTTTAACCATGATTTATATGTTTTTCGCCTCGACTAAACACTTTCTTATGTTCTTCTTATAATTTAGTCGATTTACGTTACCAGCCTGTTTATTATTAGGGAGAGTTTTGATGATGCTCCAATTCTATATGTTGATTTCAGTTGATGATGAATAAATTATTTATTTGAATGTAACGTCCTATAATTTTAAAAAAATATTAACTCGAAGATGTTAATTTTATTTACTCAAACAAGGATTCCTAAGGTTTTATAATAAGTTTTACTTTATAAATCTGGCGAGATTGCACCTCCGTGACATTGGCAATGCCCATTTTTAAATTGAATATGTAATTAAATAGAAATAAAGTGCTAATGACGTGCTATAACGTGCTATATCATTTAAAGTCCGTGCTCGTTGCGTCAAGGACTTATTTAAAAAAAATAGTGGGCATCGCCAATGTCACGCTAGCTATGCCCACTTAATAAAAATTATACTTTTCATTATTAATAGTTAGTGCTCTATGAGTGCTATTTAGTGCTATATAATAAAAAGACCGTGCTCATTGTGTAACGAAACTATTAAAAGTTATATTGGGCATTGCCAATGTCATGGTAGTTATGCCCAATTTATAGCAATGATTTATTTTAACACTAAAAGTAAGTGCTGAATGAGTGCTATCTAATGCTATATAATAGAAAGTCCGTGATTATTGTACAACGAAACTATTAAATTTTACATTGGGCATTGCCCATGTCACGGTAGCTATGCCCCATTCATAGTAGTTAGGTATTTATTTTTGCACTTATAATAAGTGCTCAATGAGTGCTATATTATAAAATATATAAATCCCATGTTGGATGCATAACGAAGGCTTACTAGGCCCATTATTTATATTAATTTCTTCACAAATAATAAATGCGTAAGACGTAACTAGTGCTGCTATAGCATACTTTTTATTTACCTCTCGCCGCTCATATCTGTAACAGATATGTACTAGAAAATAATTGTAATCGTGCTTATAATTCGATAGTGAATATGATATTAAATAATCTGCGGCACGGTAAAAACTAACAACTTCAAAACTAAAAAATAGTTACATGGATAATAATATTCTAACATCTGTTGTAATAGCAATAACTTTGATGATTTACACTGTTCGGTCCTTAAAAATGTTGCATGTGATTTAAAAATCTGTTGAAGAGTAAACGTTCACGATTAAAATATACAAAATCAAAGGATTAGTACAATAAAATGTTAATTTATTTTAAATAGTTGTAATTCACAATTTTGTTCTACCGCGGATCAGGAAAAATTAAAAATTATTATCTGCTATTTAAATAAAATCAGTAGGTAAGTAGTGTGTTATATTATGGAATTTATTTTTGTTGTTTTTACTTCCTTGTACGGAGTAATAAGGAAGTATTGTAATCGCGAAAAATTTCGGTTTTCAGATTTTGATGGAAATATCCGTTTTGACCTTTTCTGAATCCATTATGTCTAGTTTCGTCGTGACATCTGTACGTATGTACGTACTACGGACGTATGTGTGTCGCATAACTCAAATACGGTTAGACGTAGAAAGCTGAAACTTTGTATTTAGGACTGTTATAGCATCTAGTTGTGCACCTCCTATTTTTGGTTTCAATCTATAAACCGGAAGTAGTACTTTTTAAAAATATTTTGATAAATAGTTAATTTTAGACAATTTTTTTCATTTTAAATGAAAGATTATGTGATTATTATCTACAATCGGTATTTTATAAATTTTTCTGTATCTTCTATCATTTAAGAATAATTAAAGTATATACTTATAATTTATTATTTCGGTATCTTGTAGTCCATGATCGATTAACATTTGTTACTACGTAAAATTTAAATGATTATGACATGACAGTGACAGTAGCAGTGACAATAGTAAAATATCGTTTATATCTTCTTCTGCAGTTTAAATAAAATGACCAAAATATATAGTAGCAGTAGTAAGTAGTACTTATATATTAATATATTTGTATAATATAATTTTATATTTTAGTTATTAAGAAAAGTATGAACAGTTTAATAGGCGTACAAGGAAGTCATGTGGTGTCCACGTCAGATTTTTTCCTTAAGTGTCATTTTTCCTATTCCGGATAAAGAAAAATAATACTTTTAATACCGAGCTTTATTCCCAAATAATTATCAAACATTAAATATTATTCAATAATGGAAGCTTCTTGACTCAAGGCTTATACGATAAATAAAACACAATGCTGGGATGCAGTCAATTTATTAAAAATTCAATCAACCTCGATAGGTTTCGGCCCCACGTGGGTCATCTTCAGGAGGTGATTTCATAAAAAATTACAAAAGTATGTCATTATAAAATTTACCTACTGATTTTATTTAACTAGCAGATAATAATTTTTAATTTTTCCTGATATGCGGTAGAACAAAATTGTGAATTACTACTATTTAAAATAAATTAACATTTTATTGTACTAATCCTTTGATTTTGTATATTTTAATCGTGAAGGTTTTCACATCAACAGATTTTTAAATCACCGGCCACAAAACACAGATACACTGGCACTGGAACATGTAATTCGTTCGAAACAAAAGACAAATTAATTTTTATAGAAAGGAACATTATTTCCTTAAAACTTAAATCTGGATTCTTTTCACATGCAACATT
Source organism: Agonum fuliginosum (assembly GCA_947534325.1). Lineage (NCBI taxonomy): Eukaryota > Metazoa > Arthropoda > Insecta > Coleoptera > Carabidae > Agonum > Agonum fuliginosum. The sequence continues at coordinate 26,188,681 of OX384032.1, forward strand.
TTTAAGGACCGAACAGTGTAAATCATCAAAGTTATTGCTATTACAACAGATGTTAGAATATTATTATCCATGTAACTATTTTTTAGTTTTGAAGTTGTTAGTTTTTACCGTGCCGCAGATTATTTAATATCATATTCACTATCGAATTATAAGCACGATTACAATTATTTTCTAGTACATATCTGTTACAGATATGAGCGGCGAGAGGTAAATAAAAAGTATGCTATAGCAGCACTAGTTACGTCTTACGCATTTATTATTTGTGAAGAAATTAATATAAATAATGGGCCTAGTAAGCCTTCGTTATGCATCCAACATGGGATTTATATATTTTATAATATAGCACTCATTGAGCACTTATTATAAGTGCAAAAATAAATACCTAACTACTATGAATGGGGCATAGCTACCGTGACATGGGCAATGCCCAATGTAAAATTTAATAGTTTCGTTGTACAATAAGCACGGACTTTCTATTATATAGCACTAGATAGCACTCATTCAGCAATTACTTTTAGTGTTAAAATAAATCATCGCTATAAATTGGGCATAACTACCATGACATTCGCAATGCCCAATATAACTTTTAATAGTTTCGTTACACAATGAGCACGGTGTTTTTATTATATAGCACTAAATAGCACTCATTGAGTACTAACTATTAATAATGAAAAGTATAATTTTTATTAAGTGGGCATAGCTAGCGTGACATTGGCGATGCCCACTATTTTTTTAAAATAAGTCCTTGACGCAACGAGCACGGACTTTAAATGATATAGCACGTCATTAGCACTTTATTTCTATTTAATTACATATTCAATTTAAAAATGGGCATTGCCAATGTCACGGACCCCGAGATTGCAGGGAGTGCGACTACTGTATAACCGATGGTGGGGCTTATACTGTGCTAATTCTATGTTAATAAATAATATATGTATTAATACTATATATACTAAGAATGCTGATGGATAATGATTATTTCTATTTAAAATCTATTGATAAAGACGCTATTATAGTGATCCAATAACAGTGCTGAGTTGTATGATTCAGGAGTAACGTGTTGATTTTTCAATCACTCTACAAGCATGGTAGTGTGCTTAATTTTTTCCTGCGTGGCGTTACTAATACGAGTAGGTATAGCATAGGCATTCTAGTATGTATTATCGTGCACTACTGTATTTTACATCAACGACATACGACAACGTATACCGAAAACAAACTGGAAAAGTAACATTTTTCATCTGATCAAAAAAATGTATTACTTTTTAAAAAAAATGTGTTCCTGAGTATATTAGATTAACCGTCAGTCTTTCTACTCGTATATCCATCTTCTGGATAACGTACCTATCAAATAAATGAAAAATATCTCATCGAAAACTCACTGTCTACCATTATAAGCATTATACAATATAACTCGATACGATGTCTACTTTTCGCTTTCTCTTTTTAATATCTGCATGAATTTATAAAGACAGATTCTACTTTAATAATCGTAAGTATTTTCGTAATTGAATTTTCAATAAGTTAAAAATATGTATTAATAAATTATTTTATTTGGGTTGAGTTCTGTATACCATTGGGATGTCGAAAAAATAGGAGCCAGGACGCTATAAGGTTTTAGTGCACATTTAAATTCCTTTGAGAAATATTTAAAATTTCGAACAGATTGAAAGTTATTCAAAAGAAAAACTGAAAATCGTTATTTTAAAAAACGTTAAATTACTCCGTTATTATAAAAGATACCAAAAAATGTTTTCGAGAAAAGTTACATGATTTGATGAGAGAATCTCAAAAATAATATCAGATTAAATTTCAAGATGGCGATTTCCGATATATTGATAGCAACTTTTTTATTTTAAATGGACGCCATATTGCATTTTCACATAGTTAAATAAGATATTTTTTCTATTTTCAACGTTGTATGACAACATGTTGTAGCTAGATGACTTACTATTTTCAGTCTATGATGATGATCGTTCTCGAAGATAAATTTAGTAGGTAAATATATTGATAGGAATTTGAACTCTGCACTTCATAATACTTAGTTAAGAGCTCTGACTGTTACTGATCTATGGTATGACTTAGATTCATTTGAATTATAAACTTTACTTTAGAGATTTTATAAACTGAACTTCAATTAATCCAGGATCTACAGGTTCATTATGTCAGTGATTACCCTAATTATCTTCGTTGCGAGTAGATATGTTTTATTTGTTTTACAAGAAGTAATTTAATAAATGATATGAAGGGATAATACTTGAAGGAAATAACGCCAATGATTTTTAATTCATTTACTTTTTAGGGTTCGGTAGCTGCCACTGCCAATACCTGTGAGAGTATAAAATGACAGGCGATGGTAGAGCTTTTGCGGGGTATTGACTGCCGGCCGCCCCAGATGTGAAATAATTGATGGTGTTTTTGTTCCACGAGTAAACGAATTTGTAACGGGTTTAAAAGAAAATTGTTGGAATGAGGATTGGTAAAAGGAATGGGAAATTGTTTTCACGGTGTTTAAATATGAAACCAAATCACACAAAAGTAGGACACCGCTGAATCTTGTTATAGAAGATACGTATGTGCCAGAAAATGTAATCATACAAGGTTCGCATATCGATTTTGTTCACGGAAATATTTAAAATTTCAGGCGAATTAGGGTTGTTCCTCACTTGGATAAATAATTTACCATCAAACCACATTCATTATGCATAGTATATGACGGGAGTAACTTTAGCATGGGAAGTTACATTTCGTTTCTAACCAAAATGATTTCCATCACGGTACTAGTTCTTATGGAGAGGGATTAACCAATTTGAATCGTTTTATATAAAATAAACCGATCTCAATAAAATTATTCTCGATTATTCATTTTAATCACATTAAAAATAATTTCTGTTCGGATATTAAGTTTGCCTATCAAATTTAAAATTAGTACTTACTTAAGTACATAACAGTACTTCTTTGGGGAAAAGATTTAGTTCGGATCTTTACCTCCTAAATATAAATTAATTGAGCATATTCTTGTAACAATAGTTCACGAGGAAATGATTTAGTTTAAAAATGAAAAAAAAAATGCCAACGATTACAAGAAACCATGTTCAATATTAAGACGCAGACAGTTTTTCAATATATTATATAAAAATCGAAGTAAAAAGCTCAGTAAGGATGAGAATATCTAATAAAATTTAAAAAAATTGCAATTAACGTTATTAGCATTGATATACCTACATAATATAACATTAAGTTAATGTCGAAAAAACAGTTAAGGCGCTACACTATATAAAAATATAGCGAATAAGTGATTTCGCTATATTACAAACTGAGCTCTTGTTATAACACCTACACTGTTCATATTTTATACATTACCTATATTGATTAATTGATTACTAAAAGATGACTCTATAGGTATGAAATTATATTTTTTAAATGCTTAATACTAAATAAATTAACCTATTTGAACGATTTTTTTCATTTTTGTCATCAGTGTTGAGTAATTTTTTTGACAAAAAATATTTTCATAGCACTTTTACGAATAATGCAAGGAATTTACTATTTAAGGCAAAATAATAAATATGCATCTTAAGGCCATAATTAGTAATATTAAAATACATAAATTAATTCTTATTTTCTTCAATTGTTGTCGCAACAGTGCATTGTATGAATTTTTCGTTTAAATACTGCTTCATTATTACTCATGGTAAATTTCATATTTTTATTTTGAGCATTCGTGAATTCTGATTCTATTGCAGCAATATTCAGTCAACAAGTTAGTGTAGAGTTTTAAGTAAAGTACCGCTGATTAAATACAGAGTAGTCAGATTATGATAACGATGTGATCAAAACATAGTTTCGCCGGTTATTACAATGATTAGTATTGCAGTATTATACTATCGTGTTGATTATTCATTCCATTAAATATACCTAAATGCGAATTTCATACTATAGAAATTCTTTTTATTCCTAAAATTCGACGAAGCATAAGATCAAATTTATATTCCTTAGAGGAATACTGATAGCTAATCACTCTCTTTTTAATTCATTTCCATAAAATCCTTAAATTCATCCTCCATTCAGCAGATTAATCCAGATTATTCCATAACATTTTTCTTTGTATCAATGTTCTCTTTGTACGCTCTCCCTATAACGTAGGCTATCCCACAAGCTGTTCATTTCCAATTACACTGATCCTTCTATATCTGAGGCTGTGCCTTTATTCTCACATTTTCTCTTTGCTCTTGTAAAACCTCTTCATCAATCTCCTGGCGACTGCTCAGCTCTGCGGCCGCGGTACGGTCTGTCAGCACGTCCGAAACAAACCAGATACGCACGACTCATTACGCCACTCCAAGGCTTATTCGCTACTTTATTTACGACAAATATGAAAAGAAATGTGCGCTGAATCATAGCGGTTGCTGGGTGTTTTTGTAATTGCTTATGCTGGTACCATTATCATACGATGATTGTAGAGATTTTTCAAGCAGTCGCATCAATCTTCATTTATTATCATGCTTTTATAAGTTTTGGACTCAACTGTAAATATGTAAGGAAAATATTTTCAGCTGTTTGCTTGAAAGTCTTCCTACTTTATTCAATTTAAGATTTAAGCTCTACGAATTATATCACTAGCCTCCATTTTTAATCCTGTTAACTTGCAATATTATTTCATGTAGAGGTAAATTTACTATACTCGTAGATACACAAAACTGGTTCATGAAGAAATTATTCATATTTGACGACTTTAATCAATTTTTATATACACAGCTTTAATGATCTAGCACTGTCGTTGCATCATGTTTCACCTATTTTTAGATTGTAGAGCGAATTCTCAATACATTGTTAAAATGATATTTTTCCGATTTTCCACTCAACCATGAGTTTATCTACTCACTTAACTCACATATGAAGAGCTATTACACTAAGTATATAAATATCAACATCAACTGAAAAAACTATGTACGATTATTATAATTTGATCAAAATTTAATTCATTTCTGTTACGTTAGGTTGGTACTGATAATAATTAAATTTATTTTTTTTTATAACATTTTGAATGTAGGTAGGTACATTTAATTATACGAAATAATTTTTTTTTTAAATATAATCTTATATTTTATTTAAAATATAGCGGTACAAAATACTTGAATTTTTATTTAAAATTGATGCAATAAAATGTCACGTAATTTTTCCTTTTGTTGAAAATAGAAATATTATTCCGTTTCACAGTGCTAGTATTTTCATTTCGAATTTAGTATCTCCACTTTACAATAGAATTTATAAAAGAAAGGATAGGTTACAAATTCCTAGTAGAAAGGTATTGAGCGACTTGAAAGTTAGATTTTTACGTCCACTCTTCTAGTGGAATTTAGGTAATATAATTTGAAACCCGCACAAAAGTAGCGAAACACTAGGAACGGAAGTGAAGTTTGCACATAAAATCGCTCCTGTAATAGAACATCCCACCTCCACATCTAGTGTAACACTTCACGAACACTGAAAATTCGTTACTCGTTCTCGTGAATTTGCATCAAAACTTTACCACCGCTTTTAAATGACATTACCTCTTGGCAATTCATCATGAGGAAAATACTACTGTAACCTATTTTTCTCTTTACTCTGAATTAAATATCAAATATAAACTTTGATGTTAATTAATAAATTATTTTTATTTGGGTTAATATTTACATAGACATTTGATAACTAATGCTTTTGAAAAAGAACGTAGATTTATTTTTTTAATAATCGTAAGTGGGTGCTCTTCAGTTCAAGCCTACCTATATCATACAATATGTTGACTAGGCATGCTCCAAGCTCTTGAGATGAGAAGTCAAGATGTTTTTTTAAAGCATGTCGACTTGCCAACAGGTCACAAAATTTCAGAGTGGCAAAAAGTAAGCGTTCTTTTATTCCCAACTTTTGTTGAATTGACGGAACGAACACAATTGATCTTTATAGCGAAAATGAAAAGTCAAAACCCAATAAAAATAAAACTATCATTGCCAGTATAACGGATGAAAGGTCCTTTTGTAAGATATAATGGTTAAGAATTTAAAATTTCTTTTGATGCGAAAAATTCAAAGACATGTTTTATAATCACATAAAAATGACAAAAAATATTATTTTTTAAGAGGAAAGGTGATAAAATATTGAAGTTTTATTTTAAGTTCTCTTTAAAATACACTTAGAAAGTAATTAACGAAACTGAGCGTACTTAGTGGAATAATGGTTTTTGATTGTGGTTCTCAAGAGCAGGGTTTTTATCTAATTTATTAATTATTAGTTATTAATCTTGTAAAAGCAAAATTTATAATGGCTTGGTAATGATGTTAGAGGATTAGTTAAAATTACTTTGAGATCTCCGGTCGAAGTAAAATCAAGTTAATACTGCATACTACGGTAATTTTCAGAGCGGAGTAAGTTTAAATGAAAGCTGCAAGTTAAAATGAATTTACTCACAGCCCTTTCACGAACTCCTTTAAACTGAACGACTGAACGTAACAAAATTCAAAACTTGTCTAGAGAGCAAATGTAAACAGGTAAAAATTAACTCAGAATCCAGATTACTTTTAGGTGAACTCGCTTTTACAATTCAGTTACAAATAACGAGACGAACAAAAAAGACGATGTTCTAGTCGGTTGTTTTCTACCGACCATTTCTAACTTCGTAAGTTACGATAGTGGCACAGTGAAAAAGAAGGAAACGCGGATTGTGGAATAAATCTAGCGGTTCCTTGTAAAGTTACCGGTCGTTCGTTCCGGGTCAGAAGCCATCGCCAGATTCTGCAAAAATTTCAGCACACACGCTAGAATCAACCATACAATTATACTAAGATGTTGTTGCATAAGCACTTTACGAAATCTGTTTCTAGGTGCAGGGAATGCACGGAAGTGCACTGCAATTTTTATACTACAATCTGTTTTTACTCCACTGGGTTTAGGTAATATAGTTTCCGAACTGGTAACTATGTTCAAGAAGATCGATCATTTACATTTAAAAACTTCTTCGTTCTAAATTAAAGTTCTTTGATCGATGCTCTCCAAATAATTAACGACTCCCTTTTTAAACTTTTCTAATAGAATTTTTGTTTTCTGGTTTTATTTGATCCTTTGAAGAATTATTAATTAATGTTCTTACTGGTACGATCAATGATCCCCAGTTTCAATTTTCAATCTTTAACTACTTCCTAATCTTCCACGTTTCTAATGAGTTTTATACTGCATATAAGTTAATAAACTAAAAACAGTAAGATTAACAGTTATTTACAAAATTTGAACCATAGAATGAAAATGAAACTCATAAATAAAACTTGTATATTACAGCAAATTTTTGTTTAATCCATGTTATGGTTAATGAAACAAGGGATAACAAACAAACATAGCTCAAAAAACTAATTTAAAAACAGGTTTGTCACTTGAATGTGATGAATATTAACTGAGATATATTTTTGCAGAACAGGATGTTTGCCACAGTGGGAATGTATATTATTTTAAAATTACTATCATTCTGTTTGTACATTAGTTATATAAATTTCCACAAATTTTGAATGTTCTCTCTACAATAAATAATTGTCCTCGACTCACAGTTATCATGACATCATTCTGTCACTGTTATTTTTCACAAAACGTGCATTCATTTAAAAATAAAGTAAACATTTTTATGATGTCAAAATAACCATCCGCAGTAAAAACTTTATTCTTTCGCGAAAGATTAACTTTCATTTCTGATAACTCTTATCGCTAAATACATAACAGTTAAGAATTTGAAAGACAATTTCTTCTGCTGATAACGATTACCTAGTTATCTTTTTAGTGGTGTAGATAGATAAAAAAAAACTGTGGGCGAGCCACCGGTTCATCAAAAGCAACACAAAACAGAATGGTAGAATAGCAGGATGATAATGAAAAGCACGAAGATTGAGGTGCAGCATCGTAACGCACGCTCACTTGATCCGTGGTAGTGGTGCGTGGACATCTCGGGCCATTTGGCATCTTGTCCACCGACAGGACCGTCACAAGGGTTTATTTTTCATTTACTTTTAGCAATTAATTAAATTAAGATAGACGTAAAACAAAATATGTGAAAAATAATTACCACTTATTTCTCTTTGTTTTATTATTACAACGGATATATTTAATTTATTTAGAATGTACTCGCGTTAATCGGCCAAACATAAACAATGAAATTGTGACCTAAAAACAATAAATACCTTTTCTTTGGAAGCGGTCTAGGAATTGCATAATTGAACAGATTATTGATTTTAGAAGTTAGAGTTAAAAACTAATAATAGAAATACATACAAGCTTTTTTCCTCCTTTAGATTACTAGCTGACCAATATCGGGCTTGTGATCATATTTTTGAAAAAATATATAGCTATGAAGATACTAATAATTCATATTTGTTTTACAAATATAATTTGTGGAGATGAAATTTTCACATTTTCAGGAGAAAATTTCTAGAAAATGTAGTTTTAAGATCTCTATTTTTTATAATTTAATGGCCATTTTATTCAGGAGAATATTTTTTGACAGATGGTTTAACCAATCATATTGCGTAATGATGACGTCAAATGACGTAATGCAACCAATAGAATTGAAAATGTAAAATGATGTATCTGACAACATAATTTTGTAGATTAGGTTTTATTTTGTTACGTTAGTTACAAAAAATAAATAAATTTGTCACATGAAACGTCAAAAATGTTTAGCAAAATGAGTCGTTTTGGTAGTATTTTTAAGAAGAAAAATATTCTTCCTAAATAACATTCGAGATAATAATTTTTTGAGAGAATTTTTGTCTATTCCACGGCAACTTATTGCAATTTCACTTCACAAAACATCATCTGACAATTCCCCTCAACTTCGTTTCGGGAAATTGATAGATGATGTTTTGTGTCGTGAAATTGTTAAAAATAAGTTGCCGTGGAAACGACAAAACAATTCTCAAAAAATTATCATCTCTTATGGTATTACCCCTGAAAATCAATTATATGATATTAATTTCTTTTAATTTTCTTTTAACTAGTACTAAAAAGTCTACTGGAATATCTTCATTACATTATAAACGAATTGATAATAAATAAGCTAGGTACTGCCTAAGTACATGATTTTCAATCTCCTCGCTGGCTCATTGTATCTATTTGAACTTAAGAGGCTCGTCTACCTCCTAAAATCCAGCATAAAATGTACTAACGTAGCAAGTGTTTTGTGGCCCATTACCAGAATGATAAAGTTTTATTTCAACAAGGATTATATACTTAAAGGATCAATTAACAGTTGTGCCTTCTTAAAATTTGTAATAAAAAAAATTGTACATGATTATAAAAATTCCCAAAAATTTTTGTAAAATTTACACGGTTATATTTCATATTATTATGAAACTTTGCTCTTTATATAATATAATGAAAATGTCAGTGGTGGTGCTATGGTAAACATGATTGTAATGCTTTAAAGCTTGTGGACTTGTGGTTTTTACAATGTATGCCTTGTAGTATTCTGTCGCTTGCGGATGTTGGGTTGAAGTAATTTAATTTTTACAATTCTCTTTGGTAATTTTACATTTAACGTATAGAAACCGTTTAGACTAGTTTATAGGTTGTCTGTAGCAGGACCGGTACTGTCCAGCGCTGCCAAGTCTCTATCTTTATCTAGTGCATTGTCGTGTAGCGACAAAAAAGGAAAAAGGGACGTTAAAAGGAAAATATATGGAGGCTCCTGCTTCGCCGGAAGAACAGCTTCGCGTCATTAGATAATTTCATATCCTGGCTGTGGGCTCCGCGCCCTGCGCCACCGTGGCCCCATCGCCGCCAGTTAACTCGAACCATTGAGCTTGTAAAGATGTTTGTCAGACCTAGTGTGTGATAACGATTATCGTTTAACTTTAATGCTGTAGGCAGGCATCCAAACTTTAATGTTATAGTCATTAATTTTCTCGTCTCTCGTCTCGCAAGTTGGCCATGAATGCTAAGCTGAAAAGACGCAAGGAATCCCCGGTACTTTAGATGAGATTTTTTGCCAAGTACGTAATCTAAATATAGTAGGAACAGGAGGGTAAAGTTTCGTGCGGCTGTGGACCACGGAAAAGGTATATCATTCGAGCGCGAAGAGCAGCGAGCTTTCGTTGAAACACTTTCTTGCTCTAGATAGTTCTCATCTCCTTTCTCGTTTTTCCCCCAACCCGTGGCTTAAAACTTCCATTAATAAAGAAAACCTTTGGTTGAATTATACTCTCACTTTACTTTCGTTTATTTACGTATTTTTCAACAAAAGTGAAACTATTGCTAACAAGTTTTATGATATAAAATACATTGTACTGTGCATTATATTAATATTGTAAACTTGAGACGTAAAGTTTTACCTATAAGTTTTAAAGATAAAAAGAAATTTTCAGATATCATAAATAAATAATTTATTTTTTCCTTAAACGTCGGACAAATTATGGCAGAAGTCAAGGTGTATGAAAGAAAAAGTGTACTCAGCTAAAAAAATTATGACGTCATTATATTCTTTCACATCAGTCGTTGCTAAGATACAAAAAACACCGGAAATAAACAAAACAGCAATTCAAAATTTGACGTTTAGGATATTTTTGACGTTTAAAAAATAATTTATAAATTTTATATGAAATGTAAGTAAATAACATATCATTGGGAAATCTTACAATTTTATTATAGATAATGTATATTTATAGGTTCATTAATAAAATAAATTTTATAAAACTTATAATTGTTTTATTTTTTCTCTATAATGGCATGCTATGATATTTAAAAAATGAAGAGAAGGAATTTTGTGACGTCATTTTAGCTATTTTTCTGACAACTGGGCATATTTAGAAAGTTTAGATACCTTTTGGGCAGACGCTAACAGAGGTTTCAATTTATTGAATTTTAAATTATAGTAGCAATTTTAGTTTATAAAATAATTGCTTGTTGTTTTTGTAAACTGTTCATATGTTATTTGATGATGGAAATAACACGTTTCCGATATTTCGTAAATAAATAATAGTTATTTATATTACAAGTGGGATAAGAGCATTATTATTAAATCCTTTATATTAACTTCACTTCTGTCTGTCTACGTACGGCAAAAAAGTCAAAAATTACCCACTGCCCGGAATCCTACACTGAGAAAAAAAAAGGTCTAATATTAAACAAATTTCAAGTTTGAAGGCGGTTTCTTTATATATAATTCGATAATTTAAAATGTAATTTAATGTTTACATTAGAAACGTACTATTTTATTTAATAACTTTTTAATACATTATACTATAACGAATAATTTATTTACCAGTGATCTATTCACATTTATTAGACAAAGTTAACAATAAACAATTGCATATTTTTAATTCGTTTAACACTTCAAATATTTTATTGTAAATTTACTAAGTTACTATGTACTATAGTGTTGTTTGTAACCAAATATATTAGTATTATACTAAAGAAAGTAATAACTTAACAGTTAATGAATTATATTTGCAAGAAAATGATCCAGATATTATAATAAACATTTTAATTTAACTATTAACTGAATTTGTTTCCCATGAATCTGTATATTTAAAATATAAATGTAATAATTCTTTTATTAAAGAATATGTCTTAGCGTTGTAGAAACAAAAACGTGCTTGTTGATACCGGTCGACACCACACATTGAAAGTGTATCTTGCAGAACGTACAGTAAGTTTGCAATAAATGTGGTTTGTAGTTTGTGCTTAATTGTATCTAATTATAACAAATAAATACCAGCACTGGGTAATGAAATTATTGAACTGTTAAAAATATGGGAGTTTGAAACTCTTATTACAACTTTTGAAGGTAAGTAAATCAATTCATACAAAATGTTTAATGTTGAAAATATATTTCATAATTTATTAATTTTAGAAAATCAAATAGATATTGGAATTTTATTGTCTCTGGATGACAAAAGTTTTGCAAATTTCGTTCCTAAAATAAGACAGAGAATAAAATTATTGAAAAAGTGCATTTTCCAATTCAATAATGAAAATATACATCATATTATAATGTTTTCTACTTGGTTGCAGCTAATAATTATTATAATATTCAGGAGTGTATTGTTCGTACTGAAGAATCAAACGGATAATCATAAATATAATACAATACGATAGACGATAGCCTTTTCCATTCAATTCCTGCAACTGTACACAGACTTATGGTTTAAAAGGCAATAAGTATTATGAAACAAGATATTTAGGTAAATGATGTTTGACTTATCTGTAATATAAAATGTGTTCTTTTTTGTACGAAATACATTTTTTGCGTTATAGTTTAATTTCTGTTTGTTTACAATAAATGTATTTATAAAAACTGATTTATATATTGTACTAAATCTCTCCAAACCAATCCTATTAATACAATACAGGTACAAATATCTACTAACTATTAATGATACATTTAAAATAAATTTCCAAAAGTGATGGGTTGATCCAAATTCAAATGTTGATGAGGTTGATAGGTTGGCGTAAGGACCTTATTTATTAAAAATTGTTTGTACACATACAAACAATTTTTAATAAATAAAATCCTTACGCCAACCTATCAACCTCATCAACATTTAAAATTATTACATTAATATTAAAAGAACAAAATACGATATCTATTAAATAATTTTGTTGATAATAAACTAATATAATTTTTTTGTAATTGTATTATATATTTCAAGCAAAAGAATAATTTTAACTGTTAGGTAATTATTAACATGTTTCTTACCTGTTAGAAGATACGTAGTAACAGTTAACGAATTATTTTTTTAATAATACCAATATTTATTTTCAAAAATCTAATATATTTTAACTGTTAAGCAATGTAATTTTTCACTTCAACTTACCTATATTTATTCATAACGATGTGTACTCATATGTTTTAATAGCATACTACGTTTCTTGCAAAGCTAGGTTCGTTGCGCGCTATTCAAATAAATTATTCGTTTATAGTAAATAATATAGTTTAATCACAAATATACGTTTTTCTCAGTGTATGGAGCTGAAATTTTGCAAATAGACTTTTGTCACTTAACAATGCACTTTGGCAAAATTTCAGATTATCCGCCATCTTGAAACGAAATGGTGGATAGCTATCTCAAACTGTACTCACTGCACCGATTGCGGTCATATTTGGTACAGTAATAGCCAAGGATCTAACTTATGATATAGATATATTAAAATGTCAGTCCGCCATCTTGAAACAAAATGGCGGACATACGAGGCATATCCAGAAAGTAAGGTGACAAGTGCTCCGAAGGGTGCAGGGAATTTTTTTTTCAAAAGTTGGTACACCGGCGTGGAGGGGGGCTTCGTAACGGTCAAACCGAGCCCTGGCCCAATTCAATCCCTTGAGAAATGTCGCCACAGGAGGAGCTATCGTCAACCTCCGCAGAGGCCGTTCGCTTCACCTCCTCGGTCATCAATTTCCTCACTTTTCGTCAAGAATCCGCGGCTGAAATATATCGCCAACTTGTGGAAACCTATGAGCCTGAGGTAATGTCATGTCAGCACGTTTACAAGTGGGTTAGGTTGTTTAAAGAAGGTCCCACTACACTAACACTCATGACGATGAAACGAGTGAGGCCGACGGCTGCGGTTCCTCACTTTGTGTCAAGAGTCTGCGGCCGACGGCCTCACTCGTTTCTTCGTCATGAGTGTTAGTGTAGTAGGACCTTCTTTAAACAATCTAACCTACTTGTAAACTTGCTGACATGACATTACCTCAGACTCATAGGTTTCCACAAGTTGACGATGGATTTCGGCCGCGAATTCTTGACGCAAAGTGAAGAAATTTATGACTGAGGAGGTGGAGCGAACGGCCTCTGCGGAGGTTGACGAAAGCTCCTCCTGTGACGATAATTCTGAACGGATTGAATTGGGCCAGGGCTCGGTTTGACCGTTACGAAGCCCCCTCCACGTAGGTGTGCCAACCTTTGAAAAAAAATTTACTGCACCCTTCAGAGCACTTGTCACCTTACTTTCTGGATATGCCTCGTATATCTCAAAATGTACTGTAACTATTGCGTTCAAATTTGGTACAGTAATATAGCTAAGAATCTGTCTTGAAACATAGGTACCTATATTAAAATGTCGCCGTCTTGAAACAAAATGGCAGCTAGCTATATCAAAATGTACTGCACCGATCTGGTTCAAAACCTAAAATTTAAATAAATATCGATCGAGTCTCATGTATAAAGGATTTATAGTGAAAAACTTTGTTTTTACGGATTCGTTTTTTATTATTAGTTAAGAAATGCACAACGAGGTCGTAGATCGAGTCGTGGAATCACATGAGTGCTGTAATATGCTTTAGCCCACATGTGATAAACAAAATTTTATCCAAGACTGCTCAAAATTATTAAAAATTAATATTTTTGTTTAAACGTCAGATTTGAAGTTTTAAAAATTATATATTTTGACAATTGATAGTTTCTATAATTTTGATTTAAAATCAAAGCAACAGGGTACAAACAATTTTGTTGAAAGCTGGACATCCTGTCAGTTTTATTTTCGAACAAATTTTTAATTTGTAAGTTTATACATGATATTTATTTATAATTCGTTTATAAATTATTTATTATGGGACAGTAATTAAAAATTTATTTATTCCAAGAATATTTAATGAATAAATAGGTAGACAAGTAGGTATATTAGGTATAACTTCAACACTGTTCAAATATTGACAAAAATCTTATTTTTATTAGTAATATCCATGGCTACGAATATAAATAAAAAATTAATACTGTGTGTGTGCCATCAAGTCACCCTAGGGATATAACCCAAATGAGGTTCAAATCCCGAAATGATAATACATACATACAATACATACATTAGACCAAAAATATGAATGTTTTAAAAAAATGTCAGTTTGTGTGTTTCAATATTTTTCTCAAACAAATAATCAATAAAAAACTTTGTAACCATAACAATAGGAAAAATGCACTAATATTATCAAAGTTATTATGTCAACGTGATTATGTCATATACAAATGTCACTCTATACAATATATAAATTGATTATAAATGAAGTCGTACCTACATAAAATATTTCCCGATTTCGTGAATACCAAAGGGAGAATTTTTGTACGAACAGCTACTTTCTGTTAAATTCCAGAAAGGATTGGGGGTCAGGAACATTCTATCTAGTTTTACATTTTACCCCTCTTCGACATAAATGTATGGTACAGCCTAAATTATATCAAATTACAAATACAAATCAGAAAAGATTTAAATTTACCTTATTGGACAAAAATTAACATTTTCGCTGTCTTTGAGAAAATGGGATTATATTCAATTCTGGTAAGAGATCTGTTATTATCAATTTCTTCCTTAAAGAAATAAGTCATATAATGAACTCCCTCTCCTCCTCGCTAATCGAGTTCATATGAAACAATAAAGGAGAATTTTTTTGGAGACACACAGGAGTATCTTCCTCAAAACCACGAACAATTTGTAAATATTCGGTTTCAGTTAGGGCCCCTGCACTGTGGGTTCTTTTTTCCGGCAACACTTGTAGTTTTTTTCTTGTTGCATCTCTTGCCTGTCTCGCAAATTGAAATACAACATTACTAAACGGATATATTTTTATATTCCATGTATTAAAATATATCTCTTGGACCATTTTAGCTGTACAGTTCCATATTAGCTTTACCACTGTTTCTTTGTGATCTGTGCCATCAATTTTCGTTATGTTTTCAGCCCAACTTTTGAAAATCATATTAATTTCTTAGGGGGAAGTGAATTCGTCTAATTTATTTATTGTTTTTCTGACGTAAATTTTTGAAACTGTCCCCAAATCGATTTTCGAGATTTTTCTGTGTTTTTAGGCACATTACTTTTAATATGTGTATCAATTTCTGAATTAGAAAGCTCACCAAATCTTTTATCACTTTCCATTCTAACGTTTAAAACAATAATGAGATAAAAAAATAGACAAATTTGTTTTCTTGTAATTATGCGTTTGAATTCACAAGTAACTTCATTTTTGTTCATTTTAATTAAAAAATTAGATCAGATTCAAAGAATAGTCCCTTGAATATCATTCGTAGTCATACTATTATATAATATTTTTCTTATAGTACCTACCTATTACTAATGTTTTTGTGCTTGCGAATATCACTCGTGCTACGCACTCGTAATATTCATATACCAACACAAAAATATTCGTAATACCTACTTACTACAAGAAAAATATTCAATAATACTGTGACTACTTTACTTATATAAGTGATAATTTTCAAATTGTCAAATTTGTTTAAAAAAATGTTGTAGTGTCATAGAACAAGGTAGAGACGATTTAAATCCATATAGGAGTTACGTCATAAAAAAACAAGCAAATTATTCGTATGAATCAAGATTTTAATTTTTAGTACAGCATGAGTTTGGTAGATGGTGCTGGCAGTCTTTCTCTATACGCGAAATTTAAAAGCAATAGTTTTTATTTCTATTTTTAAAATTAATAATTATTTTACCAATTTAATACATCGCATGATTCTGTAGGAAATAATCAAAAATTAATAAAATAGAACAAAACTAAATAACAAAGCACATTAAGCTCAAAATTTTATGTTGACATTTGACACAACAATAAGCAAAAAATTTGACAAGTTGTCAGCAGTACACAATAAATGGTATATAACGAACTTTTGTGAATCTAAAAGAAAACAATAATATGTAAGAAAATATATTTCATATAATGAATACTATTATATGAATAATTGTTCTGCTAGTGCCGTTAAAACACAAATTGATAAGCTCCGCCACTTATGACATACGATATGCGTATAGATTTATACGAGTAAAATGTGTAAGAAAGAGATAGCTTATTTAGTGAACGTGGTGGATAGAATTTATCTGATATGACGTCACTCCTATATGGATTTAAATCGTTTCTAATATGATGCAACTATTGAAATTAAATCAAAACTTTTGATATCATTCAAATTTTGATTTTTTGTATGTATATGTATGTGAAGATGTTAATTTAGTGTTATTTTGTTTTTGTACCAAATTATGTAGATGTGTGCCTATAATAATAATTAAGTTAGGTACCTAATTAATAATAATTTTGGGAGAAGATTCTTGTTATTTAAAGAAATGTTTTAATCAAATTCTCAGAGATAGATGACTTCAATTTATATGGTTTTTTTTTTCTCTTTCGCCAATTTTACAAAGAATAAAAGATTCTAAACAGTGATATCTCGCAGAGAATAAGTGGAAATATAAGTATGTTATATGAAAATCAATACTTGTGGATTGTACTCATTCATAAAAATGTTGATCCGAAAATCAAGGATTGTATCATATATCGAACAGCGTTTCTGAATAATTCATGTTTTGATATGTCGCGAAGAAATACATTTCTAGAGTAAATATTTTGAGAATGATGCTCCAATATCCATAATAATTCTGAGTCTGGGACTATTTTCCCATTAATTAAATTTTAAAAATGGTAAAGCACAAGACGAATAAAATATCGTTTTATGGTTGTAAAGTTTTCATGAAACCGGAAGCCATTTGAAAATCTAACAACTGTTTATACGCGTTCCTTCTCATAAAATTACACGTAATAAATTTTAATGAGTGTGTGTAATAGCAGAAGTTGTTCATGAATATCCCGTGTGTGAGGCAGAGGGCAGTATTCATGACTTGCATAGTTATTTAAATAGGCTGAATTAATCAGCCTAAAACAAACTATGTAAGAATGTTCGAGCTGATAGCAATCTTTTAGGTTCCTGCCTGTCAAAGGAATATGTCACTGCACTGCCTGCTCGCGTGCCCTTTGCATAATTGCATTTTCACCTCGATCAAATCATTTGCATTCTATTTCATAAATTATATATCACTGCATGATTATTATTCCTAGAATTAAAATGACTGGAAGCAATTCTGTGTAGCATATTGCTAATTTACAGACTCATATTCATAACACATTAGCAAATATTACTTTATTTTCTACAAAGCGATAAATAATTATTGTATTGTTTCATTTAATATTATGGCGTAAACAGATAAATAAGTTTTTTTTCATTCGTTATCACATTCACATTGTGTTATGAATAAAAAAAAGGAATTAAGAACTTTTAAAATATGTTTTGTAATTATTGTATAATATGTACTTCACATACTAGATATAACTATAATTTTAAGTTTTACCTACCTATTTAAGGTGAATTCTAATACAAATAGTTTAGAAATTAGGCATATTTGTTTATCAAATTTAACTTGCAGTTTGCAATTTTGCATAAACACCTTAAAACAATTTTAAGTATTATGAAAGTTCTTTAATATTGAATTGCTATACCTATTATATTTAAAATTAGTCTAGGTTAGATACCTGGTTTAGATTATATAAACCAAGTGCTTTGCTGTTAAAGTAAAGAATCTATTAATTCTAATTCTAATTAATTAAGGAGAATGATTTTACTTTGCGAAATATTAATAAAACAGAAAAAGATTAGTTACAGGTCAAAATGTTTTTTTAGAGGTTATACTAAAATTTGTCCGTTATGAGGTTTGTCGTTTATTAATTGAAGTATGTCATTGTCATTTACCAAGAGGTATTATTTTTCAATTCTGCATCTTTTGATACTTGTAATTGTAATACAAAATACCTATATTTAATGTCAATTTCTTAAAAATTCCGCAGGTTTGCAAATAAAATTTGACTGGTTGGTTCTAACCAATTGTGAATAAAAAATATTGTGCAACACGTAAAGAATCTCAGTAGTTACCTTATTTATGTGTTTATAGAACTGGGCTACGCCTCGTGCAACAAATTGCACATATACCGTGAGTTTTATTTAACATGAAACATATGATCTTTCGTATCCATGGTTACGAATTTGACAGGCACCTTTTCTTCAATGGGGGTTTTCAAGCCTACGGCTTTTAAAGAAATACTTATTGGATATCAATTTTCAGCATGTATAAGTTATAGGAAAGTGATAATAATTGTTAATTTTGATAGATTTATTACCTCTTTATCGAAATGAAAATGTAAGTATTTTGAATCGTTCATTGAAATGCGCCATGTGTGACGTAGCCAACATTGATATCAAACCAGGAGTTGGTTCGTGAAAGTTCGTTTTTTGTCGTTTGGACGACGGACCACCTCTTGATTTTTCGATTTTTGACACGTTCATCAACGTTCACGGGTTCACGTTGTCGAGTTTGGTTAGGTTCAAACACGATTACTTACAGTTTATTGAATAATTTTTGTGTTGGTTTTAATCGAAATGAAACGGCATGAAACAGTTTGGTTATGTTTTTCTGTTCAAGTTGACAAGATGTTGACTGTGTAAGGTAAGACCTACGTATCAGACCTTGTCAGCGCGTTGAACGTATGTTCTAGATGTTGGTGACGTCACACTGTTACACGCGACATCGATTTTCGCGGCACTTATTTTTTTAAACTTTATGAATTTTTTTCTGGCTTATTAGCAACTTTTAAGCGAAAAGAAAAAATACGGGTCTTATATTTTCATGTATAGATTAACATATAAAAAAACAAAAAAATCGTGAAAACCCCCATTGTATACCTTATTTTCAACAACACAGCCCTTAGACCGAGAGCTGGCTGCAAAAAAGCTGGCCGATCGAGAAACAGAATAAAATGATCTTAAAAAGTTAGTACTTATAGAGACCATCCATAAAATCTTTTGGTGCCTGGGCGGAACTTGTGCAGAAATTTACAATGTCCTCTGTCTTGAACATTTTTTGGATAGTAACAGTACCCATAGAGAAACAGCTTCAAATTACTCTTAAAATGTAGCTTTTACAAAGTTGAAAAATAAAAAATAATTGTGCCTCGTTCAATCTTGTGCTAATGGCTTGGCACAAAACATTTTTAAAATTTTTTTTTGCACGTTGCTGTACCTATCGAGAAACAGCTTGAATTTTTAACCAAATTAAAGTTTGAACATTATTCTATAAGAAAAAACAATTGTGCCTCATTAAATCTTGTGCTAATGCCTTGGCACAAAACTTTTTCTTTCTCAAAGTCACATGCTATTAGCATCTGTTTCTGTACAACTGTTCTTCACATCAGGTATGCTGTGCGCAGGTAAGTTTTGAAAATAACCGTTTAAGCATTTAGTCCAGGAATTATAAAAAAAATAGGGGAAAAAAATGATAGACAGCTGAATTTTGGTATATACGCTCATAATGGCTTCTAGTTTAACATACTAAAAGTCCTAAACGATATCGCGTGTGCTTCCATTGCTACGACCTTGTAAAGACCTTGAAAATGAGATTTTTGCGTATAACTCACGAACGGTGACACCAATTAAAAACTTTTTTTACGAAAATGTTGGTAATTTAATGTACTACAAAAAGGCCCTTACCAATTTTATCGTCAGTTTATTTATTTCACTCAAAATCGGGAAAAGGTTAATCACCGTTTTGGAATCGTTGAGAGCCCGTGAATTAGACTTCTGGTTTCAGAAAAATAGCTGCCATTTATGAATGGAATATACTATCGACTTCCGGTTTGCGGCATTTAATTCCTTTTATATTTTTCTATTAGACGTATATATTTTTTAACTTCATCAGGCTTTGGTTTAGCCGGAATTTTAAGTTATTTTAATTTTAGTATATTACTAATTTTTTCATTTATTATGTTTAATCGAGTGTTATTTCTGAACAAATAAAAATACTGACTTCCGGTTTTCGGCATTAGATTCCTTGAACATTTCTCTATCGAATACATTATACTAAAAATGTTGAAACATCTTCGTTTAGCCGAAATATAATGATATTCTTTAAGAGAACACAGCGATATTATGGATTTTTTTAAAATTTGTTGTGTTTAAACAAGTCTAATTTCTGAAAGAATAAAAATACTGACTTCCGGTTTTCAGCATTCTATTCCTTGAACATTTCTCTATTAAATACATTATACCAAAAATGTTGAAACATCTTCGTTTAGCCGAAATCTAATGATTTTCTTTAAGAGAGCACAGGAAAATTATAGAAATATTTTTTATTTGTCATGTTTGAACAAGTGTAATTCCTGAACGAATAAAAATACAGACTTCCGGTTTTCAGAATTAGATTCTTTGAACATTTCTCTATTAAATACATTATACTAAAAATGTTAAAACATCTTCGTTTAGCCGAATTACACTTGTTCAAACATGACAAATAAAAAATATTTCTATAATTTTCCTGTGCTCTCTTAAAGAAAATCATTAGATTTCGGCTAAACGAAGATGTTTCAACATTTTTGGTATAATGTATTTAATAGAGAAATGTTCAAGGAATCAAATGCTGAAAACCGGAAGTCGGTATTTTTATTCGTTCAGAAATTAGACTTGTTTAAACACAACAAATTTTTAAAAAATCCATAATATCGCTGTGTTCTCTTAAAGAATATCATTATATTTCGGCTAAACGAAGATGTTTCAACATTTTTAGTATAATGTATTTAATAGAGAAATGTTCAAGGAATCTAATGCCGAAAACCGGAAGTCAGTATTTTTATTTGTTCAGAAATAACACTCGATTAAACATAATAAATGAAAAAATTAGTAATATACTAAAATTAAAATAACTTAAAATTCCGGCTAAACCAAAGCCTGATGAAGTTAAAAAATATATACGTCTAATAGAAAAATATAAAAGGAATTGAATGCCGCAAACCGGAAGTCGATAGTATATTCCATTCATAAATGGCAGCTATTTTTCTGAAACCGGAAGTCTAATTCAACGATTCCAAAACGGTGATTAGCCTTTTCCCGATTTTGAGTGAAATAAATAAACTGACGATAAAATTGGTAAGGGCCTTTTTGTAGTACATTAAATTACCAACATTTTCGTAAAAAAAGTTTTTAATTGGTGTCACCGTTCGTGAGTTATATGCAAAAATCTCATTTTCAAGGTCTTTACAAGGTCGTAGCAATGGAAGCACACGCGATATCGTTTAGGACTTTTAGTATGTTAAACTAGAAGCCATTATGAGCGTATATACCAAAATTTAGCTGTCTATCATTTTTTTCCCCTATTTGCCAAAACATTATCTAAAATGCCTGGACTAATTTGTTAATATGTAAAGTTTTATTTATTTCGGTGAAGTGCACAAAAATAAAAGAAACTCGAATATTTATACTGCCTGTACAGAAAATGCCGGGATGGTCCAAATATCTCGAGAAATACGCATCTGATCGAAGAACAGAAAAACACGTATTCAATATATTTTAAAAATCTATCTAATAACATCTACCACGACCCTCCACCCTTGGAGGCTGGCTGGGGGGTAACTTTTAAATCTTAAATTGCAACCCCCATTTTTTATTGCAGATTAGTATTCTACGGAAAAAAATAAGTAACTTTTATCTCAAACTTTTTTTAATTCGCGACAGATGGCGCTGTAGACATCGCGTAGAATAAATAGAGAATAATTAGAGAAATTAGAGAAATAAGTATCCGATCGAAAAATAGAAAAATCTTACATGGGAACCTTTATTTTGTATCACAAATTTTTATTCTACGGCTACGATTAAGTTAATTTCATTTGACTTTTTTTTCGATTTGCAACAAATGGCGCTGTATTCGCATTATTCAACTTATTTTTCGTGTAGAGCGCCATCTAACGCGAATTTTTAAAAAAGTTTGAGATAAAAGTTACTTATTTTTACCTCTCGCCTCATATTCTATAAGAGAGGTATTGTAATGGGTCAAAATTTTCGAGTATGAGGTTTTGGTGGATAAGCACGTTTCAGGGTCTCTAGAATACGAATTTACTATTTTCACGATGATAACTGTGTGTGTGTGCGTGTGTGTGTGTGTGCGTTTGTATGAACTGACGATTTTTCGTCCACGATAACTTAAAAAGTATCAAACCGTTTATAACCAAATTTCATATTTAAGGTTTTAATAAGTATCTTAACACCGGATAAGATTTTGGTAGAAATCCGCAAACCGGAAGTAGTACTTTTAGAAGTTTGGAAAAGTTTTCCTTAAATATATTGGTACATTATTTATTTATGACAATTTTTGCAATTAAAAATAAAAGAAATTGTAATTATCTATGTGTACAGTTAATTATAAATACAAATTGCTGAATCTGGAAGTATTTAACAATAAAATAAAGTACAATTAATATTCTATTTTTTTGAAATTCTAGTATCTTGTTGTCCATGATATAAAATTTGTTTCTACATAAAATTTGAATTATTATGACAGTGACAGTACAGTTGACATCTTTTGCTTGCATATTGGTTTACATTATCGTTTACATATTACATGAACATGAAACTATTAAAATGTAAGTAAAACTATTTATTAGATTAGTAAAATAAGCAGAATTAGGCGAGAGGTCGTGTGGTGGCCACAGCAGATTTTTTTTCGTAGAATACGAATCTGCAATAAAAAATGGGGGTTGCCATTTAAGATTTAAAAGTTACCTCCCAGCCCGCCTTCAAGGGTGGGACGTGGAGGGTCTTATTAGATGTAATTAGATAGATTTAAAAAAAATATTGAATACCTGTTTTTCTGTTCTTCGATCAGATGCGCATTTCTCGAGATATTTAAGCGTCCCGGCATTTTCTGTACAGCCAGTATAAATATTCGAGTTTCTTTTATTTTTGTGCACTTCATCGAAATAAATAAAACTTTACATATTTAACAATGCTTAAACGGTTATTTTCAAAACTTACCTGCGCACAGCATACCTGATGTGATGTGAAGAACAGTTGTACAGAAACAGATGCTAATAGCATGTGACTTTGAGAAAGAAAAGTTTTGTGCCAAGGCATTAGCACAAGATTTAATGAGGCACAAATGTTTTTTCTCATAGAATAATTTTCAAACTTTAATTTGGTTAAAAATTCAAGCTGTTTCTCGATAGGTACAGCAACGTGCCAAAAAAAAATTTAAAAATGTTTTGTGCCAAGCCATAAGCACAAGATTGAACGAGGCACAATTATTTTTTATTTTTTAACTTTGTAAAAGCTACATTTTAAGAGTAATTTGAAGCTGTTTCTCTATGGGTACTATTACCATCCAAAAAAATGTTCAAGAAAGAGGACATTGTAAATTTCTGCACAAGTTCCGCCCAGGCACCAAAAGTTTTTATGGATGGTCTCTATAAGTACTAACTTTTTAAGATCATTTTATTCTGTTTCTCGATCGGCCAGCTTTTTTGCAGCCAGCTCTTGGACTACCTAATTGACAGGTAATATTTACTTGATAATGACTGCCTATGTTCTATTTTAAATGAATCGCTCTAATACATTGCTGTCAAATTCGTAACCATGGATATGAAAGATCCCATGTTTCACGTTAAATAAAACTCACGGTATATATACCTTCGTTTCCTTACTTGTTACAAAAATAGCTATTCCAATTGAATTCAATATTTACCTACACTATAAAGTTTATAGCCATAAAGTTTCTGCTAACATATAACTATAGGTGTTTTCACACTAAAATATGAAAATACCAATTCTATTATTACCTACATACGTCTTACATGAAAATGGAAGTCTTTTTATTGTTGTATAAAACAATGCATTTGTGATAATGTAATATAGTAAAATTAATATATTACTCGAGGAAAAATTTAATTTACGACAGTTTTAGCATAAAATGTTATTATATGTATTTTGTTTATCTAGAGTAATCGAACTGTAATCTCACTAGATTGATGAATCGCGAAAGGAATTTTGGTAGATACGAGTACAGTGTACAGTGAATATTTATTGACGGATTACGCAGCGTTTAAAAGCAATCAAAACCAATATCTAGGGATCTAGGCTTCAGCATTCAGCTGACTATTTTCCTATTAACCACATTGACTGAAAATATTACATTAGGTACTATCTCAGTGTTGGGTTGGACATGTATTTCACGTCGTTTTCATAAACAAGAGATATCAATTTACAATGAACAGGTTAACGTATCATCTAAATCCAATGAATATGAATCTATTAGGTACCCACGTAATAAATCATAAAATTGAAATAAGTTTACTTTTTGTAAAAAGAGATATACAGGATGAGTCAGCTAACTATTCCCTATTTGGATTTTTTATAACTTAGGCAATTTTTATCAGAAAGTGACGAAATTTTTGCAAAACATGAACTATCTAAAGGAATTTTTACTACCGAAATTTCAAATCGATCAGACAAAAACTTCACGAGTGGTTCACTTCAATGTGAAAATTGGACCAATTAATCCTAAATCTCCAATTGCAGCCCAAACAGTCGTTCTAGGAGAGTGCAAGGATTGTTCAGCAATCCAGTGGGGATTTTCATCTGACCAATACCGATGATTGTGTCTATTAAATCCACCATCAAGATGAAAATGTGCCTCATCAGAAAACATGATGTTATTCAGATGACCAGGGTTTTCATTCATTCGTTCAATTTCGTCTTCTGCAAATTCCAATCGGTTTGCTTTATCCTCTTCAGAAATTGCCTGCAGAATTTGAATCTTATAAGGATGCCATTTAAGGTCCTTTAAAATCCTACAAATAGTCGTTTGACTAATCATTAATTAATTAATCATTATTTCAGTCACCAATTAGGAAGCAATAGAGCAATAATGATAAAACTTTGCGAACAAAAACTCAAGTGGCTACTGTATTTACAGCAAAAATTTGGCGGACTTTACACAAAAACTTGAGACTTTACAAACAAATGAAATAGGGATCACTTAGCTGACTCACCCTTACATCATGTGTTTTTATTTTTAATTGAATAATGGTCATTTGCACCGCTTTCACTTAAATTTTAAGTATCACTTAATTGAGAAATATCGAATCGAACTTATGACAGCAATGATATTTCTACGTTTGACAATTTGATGTTGATTACATATTGTTCATTTAAGAGAAACCTAAAATTTAAGTGGCAGCGATGCAACTGGCCTTAAATGTACGAATTTCTTTTTTTAATATTTGAATTACCTACCTACTTTGTTTATAGAGCTAATCCGAGACCTGTTTAATTAAAAATAATGCAATACTTTAATTTATAGGTAAACAATTATATTTTTGTTGTTATATTATGAACTCTTTGAATTTAATTGCACGTTTTCGATACGTTTATATTCGCAGAAGTAAAATGCAGTGCTGTATCTATTGACTAATGCGTGTGAGCAATATATTACTAGATTACTTGTAAAAGTAATGAAAAGCTTTATTTGTCAATATACACAATACAAATAAAAGAAGTGGTATTGTAACTTTGGCAACACAGATACACAAGAAAAAGAGATGTCAAAAACGGAAACGGAATAATAATTATTGTCTTTTTAGTTATAACCTATACATTAATGTACCTATTCATTTTGAGATTTATAATAAAAGTATTAAAAAGCATTAAAAGTGTATAAATAATACACTAATCACAAATTGAATTGAGTACATATATTATTAAATGGTTGCATATAAATATACTACGCATCATAGTATCTAATCTACTCTTGAAAACATAATTTAAAATCTTATTTTTTCCCTGTAAAATATAGGTAATAAATTTTATCCCATGGCTGTTTCCCCTCTTTATTTAATCTTGTTGCCTACCTTGTTAAGTTACTCCACAAACTACCTCATCAATCCAATCCCTTTTTAGCAAATTTACTTTG